>OX578137.1:58218235-58818235 GCA_951213105.1 Amaurobius ferox
GAAAAATATCGTGATTAAACAGACAGTTTTACATTATATTTGAACTTGACAAGTACGTCCATTTTTCAAAAATGGGAAAAGGGTTATTGTGAATATAGATAAAAAGATCATTGAAAAATAAAATTTAGAGTGAGGTATAATAACATAATGAAAAATAGATTAAAATTGAAGAAAATAATAAAATTTTAAAATTAAAATTTAGAAAATATATAAAAAGAAAATATATGAAAAGGAAAAAAAGAATAAGGCACATGAAAAACAAAAACAGAAATTTAGAATAAAATTTAGAATAGGAAAATTAACCTTTTTTTTATAAACAGAAGATATGGAGGGAACACAATAAGTTCATATAAGTCAATAAGAATGGAATAAAGGAATTCATTGATTAAAATTAATTGAGAGCAGAATCTACTTATAAGCTTAGGTCACTTTTCGAGATGCCTGAGGTCTGAAACTGGCCCTAGTACGACTAGCACGGATTCAGTGAATTCTGGGATATGGGGAGCTGATTTCAAATCGGGAGGACAATCATCACGTAGGAAGTTTACCTGAAAGAGGAAATAGCGTCAAGAGGTTAATTTGAGGTGAAGGCAGCAGGAGCTGGTCAGTCTGACATTCTGACAGGGTGGAGAAAGCTGTGTCCACTTCGACGAAAACAGTTGCAACTCCGTCCCAGTTGCTTAACGTTAATACTTTGGCTGGCCAGTTTGAAGATCCATGGTTCAATTCCCGGTTGGGGCAGCAAGTTTTGTTTACAGCTTCTTATATTTTACTTAATAGATACATGAATTTTGGAATACACATTTTCCTAGTTACATAATATATAACAAGAGATTTATGAAAGAACCTTCATATAGTGGCGAAATGTGTACATTTCATTTCCGACTGAAATTTTAAGCATTATTTTATATTCCTTTATTCACTTATTTCATACAGTTATATGAATTTTGAAAAGGAGAAAGAGTATAACACCTCCTGATCCGGAAGTGGAAATCTTTAGTGAAACCCTACCCTCTTCAGAATTTGATGCTGAATCCATATTCATAACATAAGCTTCATAAGTTTTATCAATAGCCGATCCTAGAAAATAGATATTGCAAGGAAAATATAAATTTTTGAATTGGAAGTGATAGCATCTCTAGAATCTGAAGGGATAGCATCTCCAGAACTGGAAGAGGAAATTCTTAATGAGCATCTTACCTCTCTAAAATGTAATGCTGAAACGATATACGTATGTAAATTATCCTCAACGCTCTATTTATATCCAATCCTATGAAATGGACGTTTCAAAGGAAAATGTTTGATCCCAAAGAGGAAAAAATCCCTGGAAATAGAAATCTTTAGATAACTACTCTTCTTCTATCAGAATATGACTTAGAGATTAAAGGACAGCTAATATGAATTTAATCTATAGCCATTTTTGAGATATTTACGTTTCAAGTAAAATGAAAGTTTTTGAACCCGAAATTGGAAAATAACAGGAAGTTGTTGATGTTGTTGTTGAAACCCAGACCGTCCGACCTACTAGAAAGGTGTAAGGTAACAGTTTGGACGGTCGGGAAGAGCCACTCAATTTAGACAGGAAATAACAGGAAGTGGAAATCCTTAGTAAAACCCCCTTACCTCCTCTTTGATTTGATGCTATATCAATATCGGTTATCTTCTGAGCTCTATCTATAGAGGATAAGAAATAGATGCTTCAAAAAAGTTGCTTTGTAAAAATAACCCTAAAGCAAAATTTTTGCCACCACTTAAATATTTAAAGCAATTTTTACCCTGGATTAAATGATAACTTTCATATTAACAAGTATCATTTACTTAAAAAAATGCGTGCTTTCTAAATTATCTATAATTTTAATTTGCGCCAAATAACCGAGGAAAGTTTGCCTTTAAAAGTTTTATCGTTAAATTGCACCTAAGGGGAAATGTTAGAAGTCTCTAAAAGTTTGAGAACTGTGAGGTGTTTGATAAAGATTAAGAATTCATTAGTCATAAATTTGAATTTCATTACAGTTATTTAACAAAGGTAGTTATGTATCGATAATTTAATACTGATTTTAGGGTTTTATGTGTGTGAAAATTGGATGAAATTACGAAATTTAAATGATTGTGTTAAACACGATAGCATAACGCAATAGCTTTTGACTATAAAATGAGAGCATTTAAAAATGAAATTCACGATTTCATATTTATTGCCTCAATTAAATGTGTTTCTATTTTTATTCACTTTTGCATTCATATAGGGGGGAGGCAGGTTCTTAGGAAAGTCCTAGCGTAAAGATAACTTTGTAAGGAAAGGTTCATGAGCGTGCATGTTAGTCTGTTTATAGTAAAGGGACCATACCCGGTTGAGTGAACGGAATTTGAGAGCTCCTGGTGGGAAATTTGAAAAGTTACAATCATTCGCCAATGCGAATGACTGTCCTATTCTGTAATGCTAAAATTAATAACATATATTACTTTTTTTTTGACACAATAGAACAGTCATTTGTCAATGTGAATGACTGTCCTATTCTGTAATGCAAAAGTGAACAATATTTATTACAATTTATTTGACACAATAGAACAGTCATTCGCCAATGGGAATGACTGTTCTATTCTGTAATGCTAAAATAAGCAACATTTATTACAATTTATTTAACACAATAGAACAATCATTCGACAATGGGAATGACTGTTCTATTCTGTAATGCTAAAATAAGCAACATTTATTACAATTTATTTGACACAATAGAACATTCATTCGCCAATGGGAATGACTGTTCTATTCTGTAATGTTAAAATAAGCAACATTTATTACAATTTATTTGACACAATAGAACAGCCATTCGCCAATGGGAATGACTATTCTTTTCTGTAATACTAAAATAAGCAACATTTATTACAATTTATTTGACACAATAGGACAGTCATTTGTCAACATAGATATAAATATAAGTTTAATAAGTGAATGGTATTTTTTCGATAGGGTTATATTATTTACGATCTTGAGATACATTACAGAAATGATTGATATTTTCAATTTAAGTCACATATTTTTGAAATCAATTGTTGAATTTTTCAAAAAGTATATGTTTTCTACTGTATTTAAACCGTTTGTTGAAAATGGATAAAAATGTCACGGGTATAACTTTTGCTACTATTTTAGCGTTTCCATTCTGGCGTAAACTAATCAAAATTCCATTATTTTGTAAATTAGTTTGCAGATTAGGACTAAGATATTTTAATTCTTCTGATTTTTCCTGTGCAAATAATTTTGTACAGCGAGAACAGGGATTTTTATACATTTTTTTATTGGATTAATTTAATTAATTAATTAATTAATTAATTAATTAATTAATTTAATATATTATTAGAATTTTTTGAAAAACAATATCATTAATATTACTATGAGAAGCGGCATATTTTAATTCACGAGCAAAGCTTATATGTCTACTGATTTAACTTATAACTTCTATTTTACTAAAGTATTTATATTACAATTCAAAATGATAATGAATAAATAGATTATAAACAATTTCGCTTTAACAGCTGACAGAAAGAATCTGAAAATAAAACTGTCATTAGAACAAAGCATATAAAGGTTGAAAAATACATCAATCTGTTTCAAAGGGAGTCAAGAAAAAACAGTTTTCGGCAGGATAAATGAGACAGATCACCAGTACCAACAAAGAAGCAGTCTTGCTTTTGTTAGTTGCCTTTGTTTGAAAAAGTTTTCAATTGAAATAGTTCAATAGTTTAATTATAAGCTTAATTGACTTTCAATTTGTTGATTACGTTTTAAATTACAGACGCTTTATAAACACAAAACCAAAACAATTGTAAAGACCTATGTGTCTCTTTATCTTCTTTAGATGTCTTTGTAGAGGATTTTTACTTAATCTGTCAAAAGCGACTTAAATCAAACTTCAAGTAATTGATATTTCGACATTTCGGTCGAAGGGCAATAATACAGAACGGCACTGGTTAAATATAACTCAGTTCATTGGGGACTTCACAGAAATTACAGCAGTTTGTTGTTTAAAGCAACGGACAACATATATACTAATTATTATTACCCATGCCCAAAATAGATGACAATTATAATAGATGACATGCCCAAAATAGATGACTTTTCATTGCATTTTGAAAAATTTTCTTCCAAATATATAGACAGAAATTAAACATGACCTTCAATAAGAATGAAAATTATTCAAAATTACTAGGAAAACGTGTGTATAAAGATTCATCAATGCAAAACATATAATGTTAAAATCATATGAACTACATAAGTAAATATCTTTGAATACAAATTTTCACAAAGGAATGTACTGAGCTGATTGACTGACAAAACTGACTGATTGAATGAAGGCAGATGTATCTAAATCATCGAGCGTAAAACGCGGATGAAATGGCTAGTATGATATATTGGTATTTCATTAAAATCACTTATCTTGCATTCTTGTGAGAACTAATCAAATGTTTTCATATTTATCGGCGTTGCAATCACAGATGAAGAAAATGCTCTTGCAACCGGAATTCCAGCGCTTTGGTGGTTTTAGTTATAGGCATCGCGTGCTACAACTAGTTGTTTCGCATACTAATTTAAGAATATTGCTCTCGGCCAAGCAATTGTTTCAAAGTACTTTTAACCTTTTAACGTTTCCCTGAAGTGAAAATATTTACCAATTCCTGTTTATGAAATATTTCTTTTGCGAAATTTGTTTCAAAAGACTATATTTGAAAGGAAATTCTATAATTTGTGTTCCTATAATTGATTTTTACTTTCTCACACTATAGTATAGAGTTAATATTGTTTTCACGAAAATTTTCGAATTCAGGATTTTGATGTCAATATATGTTTTAAGACCTCCTGAATACGTTTTGACTATTTGTGGAATAGTTCTCGTCTGTCTGTGTCTACCTAAATGTCTGTCTGTCTCTCTAATGTCTGTGGTCGATTTTTACACGACAAATACTAATGGTTTTTCACGAAACGTTACATCCGGCTTTGTTATCAAAAAATATAGAACTAGATACAATTTTTTTTAAATTCGAACCAAAACTCACGAGAAATATAAATGGATTTTCACGAAGCTCTATATAACGTTTTGTTACCGAAAAATCTAGAATTAGATAGAATTTTTTTAAATTCGAGCGAAAAGTTCGAAATGGATTCGAAATTTTATATTTTCTTAACATGATAGCATAGGATAAAATTCATACATAAAAGGGTTTATTTATAACTGAATGATCATGAGACTTAATAGTTTCAATCATTGTTGTGAAAAATAGTCGCGATACAAATTTATTTTGTCCATGATGTCATTAGCTCCCCCACCTTCTCGGCAAAGTTACCTCCGGATGGTACATTTAGATCTAAGTAATCATTTAGACCCAAGATACCGATTTTTCAAATTTTTTCTTGTAAAATTTGCAAAAAATATGTATTCGGTATGAGGAAGTCGAGTTGAGCCACACTTCAGTTAGTTTATTTTGTTATTTGATATATTTTATATTTTTTCCTCGCGTTTTGCAATTTAGAATGATTAGAAATGACTAGAACATTTCGATGATGTTCAAGAATTTTTCCGTAATATTATTCTCATATATTATGGAGAAGTAATTTTTGGATGACGAGCCCCAATCATCTCGGATCATTATTTCAACAGTGGTTCAACATCGTAGCTGCATGAATTTGTAGATAAAAATCTAACTATTTGTGATGTAAACATATCATTTCAGTTAAATCAGCATTTTTCCAATGTTATAGTCATAGAGATTAAAGAGATATTTTTGGAATAGAAGTATAAATAACACTATGAGTTTTCAGTGTTATTCATACTTCTGATTTTTTATTTTCTATTTATATTACTGACATATGTGATAAATATTATAGAAAACTTTGTTATATAAAAGTATTACTCAGGATGAAAATGTTTATATTGGTATTGTTTTCTCTAATGCCTTGAGTAGACTAAAGCTGGAATATGTCTGTATTATATGGAACATTTTTCATCAAGATTATATTAATACTACTGAGGTCATAATAATAATATTAAAATTATTACAAATAAAATTTTGAGGTATTTATATTACAAGAAATCTTGCTCTTACTGTAATGTTTTATCTGCTACCTATCTTCAAATGTGTTCAGTGTTAAAAACTTAGAGCAAAAAGGAATATATTATGTTTTCTTTCCTCTTTGATATGTTTAATAACAAAATCGATGACATCATTGCCTTTAATGCGATCAGATTCCATGTTCCTCAATACTCAACTGCTAGGACTATGAGTTTATTTGCTGAAAGTATTTTCAGTTCTAATAGTCAATGTTAACTGTGCCATCCATAACTTTTATACACTTTACAACGTTTTCCCTGATAATTCAAATGCTTTGCTAGTGCTTTTAAAATTATTTGTTGTAAATATATTGTATCTCATCTTAGAAGCTGTTACTGGGTCTTCTAAATTCACAAATGTACACACATTAATTACGGTAGACAATTGATTATCTAAAACCTGATTATTTGAACTGTCCAATTATCTGAATATTCCTTCTTTTAATTTATTTTGCACATAGAGGAAAATATCCTGACAAGCTGAATGATCAAGCAAAATAAATTTCCTCGGGAATAAAGGGTGTTAGGATTGGAAAGGAGATTGTTTTGGCCAAATGGCAGGGAGAAGTGGGGAGCAAAGATAACGGGAATAGATATATAACACAATAAGGACATGATTTGGATCAGGAATTGTGTTGTTCAGCTCTGAGTGGTCAGGTATTAGAAGTAATTGGGGTAGGATATTCTTCAATTGATTTAAGCGGTACCTGAAAGCGAAAGCGAATTCAGACGTTATTGGAGTAGAATATTCTTTGATTGAATTAAGTGATACCTGAAAGCGAAAGCAAATTCAGACTTCACTGTAGTTGGATATTCTTTAATTGATTTAAGCGATACCTGAAAGCGAATTCAGACGTCACTGGAGTAGGATATTTTTCGACTGATTTAAGTGATACCTGAAAGCGAAAGAGAATTCAGACGTCATTGCAGTAGGATATTCTTTAATTAATTTATGCGTTATCTGAAAGGGAAAGCGGATTCAGACGTCATTGGAGTAGGATAACCTTCGATTGATTTAAGCCATACCTGAAAGCGAAAACTAATTCAGACGTTATTGAAGTAGGATAGTCATCGATTGATTTAAGCGATAACTGAAAGCGAAAGAGAGTCATGATGTTATTTATTAATTCAGTATCGAAAGTTGCGGCATACAATTTTAAAAGCAGACAGTGTATTAAGAAATTGAAATAGTATATATAATTTTTAGTTTGATGGTACTAATGTACCTTCAAACACATATAAGAAATATCATCTGCTGTTTTTAATACGCCAGATGATAATTAATGATCTATTTTTTATTAATCGAAATTCGTGGTGTTTTCTCAGAGTGAAAGCTTTATTTTTTTTAGAGCAATATTTCTCTAGCCATCCTTATGAGAGTGTCATTTAAGCGTTACAGAAGAATTTCCAATATTCTAAACCTCTAACAATTCAACAGTTACGCGTTTTCAAGAAATTAGATCTGCTGCAGACAAAGTTAGAACAGGCAGTCCTCTTTTCATTTTAACTCAGAGTTTGCGGATCTTATATTTATTGGTATGCAACAGACGTGTTTAATTTAGTGGTCACGTAAAATATTTGTATGACTAGAATAGCAACATCGGTAAAAGGCAGATTAATGGACAATTTTGGTATAAGCATAGAGGTTGCGATCAAGCAGTTGGCCATGAAACTATAATTGTTGAATTTATAGGGATTTTAGAGCATGAATATTTCTTCCAAAACTCTTCAAGGAAATTTTAAAAATAATTGCAGGAGAAATATTGTTCTAAAATGAAAATTATTTAATTCTGGGAATATGAAGTAAAATATTGACACTCGAAAATATTAGCACTTATGATACTCATGCGTTCTAAATATTAATGCAAGTTTTTCTGTTATTATTAAGAAACCTTTATTCATATTTGATGATATTATGTTATCTAAACAATACATCTAAAATATTGCATCCGGCATGCCAAAGTTTATGGATATTGAACGAAAGCATGCAAGATTGCTTCACATAATATTTTAGCGGCGTTATGACACCACTGAGTCACTTTTAAAATACGTGTAGGAGTTATTTATGGCTTAACTACACATTTTCAAGCCATAAAATCGGACAATTCGACTTTAACACAAATCCCTTGTTGAACATTTTCTTCTACGATTTCGAAATATCAGCTTTAAAGTTCAAGTCCGAATCGACGTGACAGATAAAATGTGTCATAAAGTCAGTTTTACAGTGGAGTGGAGCTTAAAAAGATTGCGTCATTCAAATATTTTCACGACTTTGATGGAGAAAAGGGACAATAATAGATTTAAAAGGATATTTAAAGTGTTTAGTATTGATGAATGCATTGAAGACGAGAGTATGCAATTAATGCATAAATATTATTTATTTAAGAATATCTATGTGTGAAATATTCCGATATAATGAGAAATATTTGACATTCTAATTTTATTAAATATTTAATAATAAAGAGATATATGTGGCCTTCCTTTTTATTAAATATTTTATAATAAAGAATTTTTCGCAATTTAAAAAAAATATTTTGTTTAGATTTTCGAGATGAACTGGAATAATGTCTACTGTTCCATAATATTAGCTGTCTCATAATAGGGAGATGGCACTTTAAATTTTCGCATAAGAATCCATGCATTTAAAGTAGGATGCAGGATTCCTGTTATGCTATACTAAATATTTATTTTGAAAATTCTGAATTTTTTTGGGGTGATGCAATTCTTTTGAGCACCACTATAAATATAATGTTTTGAGTGTGATAAGGCAAGTTTCACATAAATGAAGTATACTACCACTTACCATTGTGTCCCCAGCTGACTCGGTGGTCGTATAAGTGATATCTGAAAGATTGAGTGCATTGCATTTGTTTCAGAAGACCAGACGATTTTGTGGACACTACCACTTTTATTTCACATATAAATTATGAAATGCTTTAATAATGCACAAACATTATACATTTAAAGCATCACTAACTTGACCTCGGGGTGTACTGAGTTTTACGGTAATTGTTTATAAAAAATGATAATTGATTCAATTTACTTAACTCGAGTTGATTTTGTTAGCGGATTCTACCAAGCTCAGAGCTGATATTGATATGATTACAAGTAGATTAATATATATATATATATATATATATATATATATATATATATATATATATATATATATATTAGCATTACAATTGAAATTCAAAGACACAATACCTCCAACACTTATGTAATGACTTGCTTACCCAAAAGAGACTCCCCCCAAAAGTTCATATGGTTAGGGGCCAGGGATAGGCGAGGAAACACAGAATACACGGGCATATGGTTTCAGAAGACCTTTAAGGAGGTTTAGGAATCCATCAAGGGCTTGTAATCAAGGCTATGTGCTCCACTGTCCAAATGCCATTGGCTTATGGGGTTCATTTTCCGGAGGATATATTTGGCGGTCGATGCCGGTTGGATCAGTGCTGGTTCGAGGTCCTGGGAACTTTGTGCAAACTGATGCCGATCGGTGTAAGATCCCGCCAAAAAAGGTACGCTTACTGTACAAAGATTCTAGCTAATCGCTGGCTATTAAAATGTCAAGATGGATCGGGTTGCCTGCTGCATAGGGGTCCCGCGTGGCGACAAAAAATAAGACTTCTGCTGCTTCCCGATGCGGGTTATCAAAAACAGTCTGGAGCCCTCCAGTTCAAATTGAGGGGAATTGCCCTAGAACGGTATTGATGCCTAATTATGCCGGAATCCGAGCATTACTGGTGCAGGTTATGCTGAAACATATGATTTATAGGATTTAGTTTTCTGCGGTAGGTGTTTGATTACCCATATAGAAATAGCAGGGGATGCAGGTTCTCAGATTCTCGTAGAATGCAAAACATTGGATGGCCCACTTTTATAAATGCAATTTCTTAGTGATGCACTCTTGTATGATATCTATTAGATGTCATGAAGAAAATATGATTTCAAAATGAAATGTTTAATGCTTTTGTAATACATATGTAACATATATATATGCTCACAGACAATGAAAGTTGTGCACCAAGAAGAAACACGGTACAACCACGAAATGATGAAAAAAGCTAGAGGGCGGGCTGGTATGCAAATGATTCCAGTCTGGTATGATTGCGCATGACCTTACACTTGTGAGGGGCGCAGCAAGCATGAGCCAGCGGTCTTATAAACCGGCGTGTAGTCGACACCCCATCAATGCGAGAAGCATTGGTCGACGCAAGCACGAGTACGGATTGAAAATAAAGGTGGATATATGCCAGGAACGTCGCTATATGCAACTGACGGACTTCGTAAAAGGTCTGATCATCAGGCTGAAAACCGCAGGGCGGTCAGCGTGCAGGATAGCCCGTCACATGGATCGTTCGGCCTATACCGTCCGACGGTGTTGAGAGCACTGGTCATGGGACACCACCCAGACACGGAGGACCGGATCTGGACACACCAGTCATGCCACGAGTGGAGAGGATCGAATGATCATACGGCAGGCACGTATAGAGCCCACGGCGACCCGATTCGCGATACAGACACACGTAGTAGTTCCTGTGTGACAGCGAACCATATTTAGATGCCCGAAGGAAGCGAATCTGCGATCCCAGCGTCCCTTAATTGTGCAACAGTTAACACGGGAACATCGGTGGCTCCGGTTGTAGTGGTGCCCGACCAGAGCAGCGTGGAACGCCACAGATTGGCGATGAGTGATGTTTAGCGATGAGTGCCGCTTCGTTTTGGAGACCCATGATCAGCGTGTCCGGGTATCGAGGTCCTCTGCACAACACTTCAATCCCAAATTCGTTATCGAGCGCCACACCAACCCCACTGCAGGCATCATGGTCTGGGGAGCCATAGCCTACTACAGCCGATCCGCTCTAGTAGCGGTATCTGGAACATTGACCGGCTAGCGGTACATAAATGAGATTCTGCGGCCACATGTGCTCCCATTCGTTTCTGGGATTCCAGGTTCGTAATTCCAGCAGGATAATGCCCGACCGCACACGGCTCGGGTCGCCTAGGCCTGCCTGGATTATGTCCAGAACTTTCCATGGCATGTCCGCTCACCAGACCTATCCCCTAACGAGCATGTGTGGAACCAGTTGAAACGCCAGCTGCCTCGTTGCAGCAATCTTGAGCAATCTTATATATATATATATATATATATATTTGTTATCGATGGAATGCAAAGAATTGAATTTAGTTTTTTTACAGTTATTTGAATCTTATCACACACTGTAAAAATATGCTCTTAATTATCCTGTAGGAATCAGGAATCCAGTTGTTCGATAGAAAGCAGAAAGTTTTCTTAATACATAAATGAGTTTAACAAGCAAATCTTCTTCCATTAATGCTTGCAGTTCTTGAATTTGGTTGGATTGAATTATTTTGGTGTTCTGCTGGTCATTTTATATACACTAAGACTACTTTGGTAAATTTAATGTAGATTCTTTATACCATAGCGGGTAATCATACATACACAGAGCGCTTTACTCTTTTCTGAAAATTAAACACGTCTGATGAATTTGCAGGCGCAGAATGCCACAGTGGCTACAGGTGGGCCGTAGAATTAATGGAAAGGCTTCAATAAGGAGAACCATTGTTCAAAATCAGGGAATGCACTTGCAAAGCATGTCCCTAAAAATACGGAAGACACTCTCATTGCCGGAACAGCATCCATGAACCAGTTTTGAGCTTATTAGCGTTCGTCAGCATATATAATAGCCGTTATATCATGAAATAGTCATTACTTAATGGAAATTGATTAATAAGTTTCGCGCTCATCAGCATGAAATATCTGTTATCTGGAATAACCGTTGGATTTCCGTAAATATATTTTTAAGATTTTCTTTCGTTTGGAAATCAGTGCCTCTTCTGAAAGAAAACAACTAACATTTCTGAACTTTTCTTTTCCGGTAAATGAATTTGAAGGATATGTTTTAAATTGAACTCTAAATATTTCTGATTTCTTTACTGGAAATGAAAAGTTCGGAAGCGTTAGTTGCTTTGTTTGAGGAAAAGCAAATATTTCGAAGTCAAGAAATCAAATTTTAACAAGAAATTTCAAAATCAAAACATTGGCATTCTGATCATAGGAGTCGTTTTATGAATTGCAAAACTTACTTGCGGGTGAGCGGTTTCTACTGGTATGGTTTCCATAGAAATCAGGAATTAATCCAAGTAACGAATGGAAAGTCCTTTGTGTGCATACATAGTCATAATCGACGATATCCAATTTAAACTATAGCTTCCGATCAGAGCAAGTTTCATTTCCATAGAGGGAGCATATTGCTAAAATGGTTTGATTCAATTCAATTCAGTCTGAGAGCAACTGAAGACATCGATCGAAGAAATTATATTTGTTAAATTATTTATAAAAAAAATACAATTCTATTTTTAGCACAGAGTAGTTGTATTTCCTCATTCAAAGGACAGATGTATTCATATTTTTTGAGTGTGGAATACCCAGACCGCTCCACTCACCCGAAGGCATGAACAGCTGTTTGAGCGACCGGTCATTTTTTGAGTGTGTACAAGAGAGTTAAAATGCACTTCTATCCATCCATTTCTGGCACCTAAACACTTTTGAACATAAGTATAATTATTTTCAAAGGACCTTTCTAATGCTTATTTGAAATCAGAAAAGTTATATCATCACACAGGCCTTTATTAATAGTTTTGACCCAGCGTCAGATGGTAGAAGCTCTAGTTATACGTTAGAAACATATAAAGAAGCATTTTCGACGATCTTACTGCTACAAAGGAGTTATGCATATAAATGCGAAAAGCATATATATATATATATATACATATATATATTATACATATATATACATATATATATATATATATATATATATATATATATATACGAGCTGTCTACATCAATTAAATATTGGGCCAGTGCACTTAAATTCACATTAACAGTGGATGCAGACAACAAACAATTCTTTATGCCACTTAAGAACAGTAGAAGACATTTGTAAATTTAGACGATAATTTGATCAAGACCTTGGTAACTCCATAGAAAAGCAGTCACGTGTAAGTGAATTCAGTAATTAATATTTAATTCAAAAAGTAACATAATACATGTACCATATACACCAGTCAACTTCAAACTCAAACTGAAAGCGGAACACCAAGACAACTACTTAAAAAGCTTTGCTTCTGGTCGATAAAAAGCATCTGTCGGGGCTTCTTTGATCAATTATGATTAGGAGTGGAGAAGAGTAGTTAATAGATAAATCTCGAGATGATAGGCTAACCACTGTATATGTCTGACGATTGAGTGGAAACTATATAGCACAGACTGTATCATGACTGTATAGATCAGCACGAACACAACCTTGTTTTACAATGGACATCGACGATCTTACAAATGACACCACGATATTTTAACTGATATCAAAAGCTGCACATGATGAAAGCAGGATATTATAAATTAAGGTACTTTGAGGAAACTTGCGGTCATAATAAAATTGTTTCAATATATATTTTGGATAACAAAAACTAATATAAAATAAATCATAGGGCATCACACACGAGTTAAGAATTTTGGTGTTGCTTTGTAATTTCTCTTATATCTTTTTATTTGATTCCAATGGGTGAGTTACTGTGGGTATAATATTTTACGGCTAACACTAAGACATAAGTATTCTTTTTAAATCACCCTTTCCCTGTTATTTGATTTAACTTTTTTTATCAAAGCTCCTACATCTACATTTCACATTTATGTATGTAAATCCGCTATTGCAATTACATACATTAAATGTGTGGTGATAAATTAAAAATTTTGAAACCTGCATAATTTGGAAATTTGGAATAACGTGGTCGTGAATCGTAACATTCGTACATTGCTATCTTATCCGTAAAACCCGTAATTACTTCTTTGCACGAGTTCCTTAACATATTAATTAAATAAAAACAATACACATTAAAATCCATATTTTTAATTTATAAAATAAATTATCTTTTATTTATTTCTCTATTATTGTTATAATTAAAATTGCATGGATTTTAACAAACGCTTAAGGAGGAAAGAAGCACCGTGTGAGACCAGGTCTTCTGAATCTTATTTCAAAGTTTAAATATTGACCTAATATACATGAAGACTAACACATACCTCTGTATTTCGGGTATGTAGCTCAGAATAACTGGAATATTTACAGATGTTTTTTCTGACATTTGGAGCTAGATTTTTCTAAAACATTCTCAATACTCAAAATAATGACTCACTCTCTTAACAACATTGCTTGAATCATTACGACCCCTCTTTCTCGGTTTTGAATAATACTTTTGTTATATTCGTTGACTTTTCCTTCCTGTGGACACATCATTTGGCCTGGGGTTCAGATACGCCCTCCTTGCTCTCATTGAATGCTCCTCAATGTGATGCGGTATCTTTGCATCATTGGCTCTTTCAGTTTCTAATGGCGCTTGATTTAAGTCTTGGACTTAAGAAATTTTCCCTCAATCGTACCTACAATTTGTGTAACGTGTATTTATTGGGGTCATGATCTTCCGGACCAAGATTGTCATAAAACGATGCCTAAAAGTCTGCGCTTTGTTTCGTCATAAGCATAAAAACTGCATATGATGAATCCTGGTCTCACATTCTCCCCCTCGCACAAAGAACACATAAAAACTACCTATGACATTATGACTTTAAGAAAAATTTCTTGAAAAATAATCAGAATGGAAACGTTCAACTTAACTTTGCCAAGTCTTAATTGTCATGTTGCACCACTGAAAGTTTTTCATGCACACCTTCTATCGTTATAATGTACCAAGGAAGTTCACTTGACACCTGATACAAGTCTAAAATTGTCTTGTTGTATCACTGAAAGTTTTTTTTGCAACATTATATCATCATTAATATGTAGTAATCTTACATATACATTAGGTTGAGTAGCTTAAAACAATGCATAAAATTTAATTTTGAATATTTTACTATATAATTGTTATATGCACATTTAATCATACCTAGTATTTCGATATTTATATACACCTATGGCAGTGGCGGCTCGTGAGCGACATGTAGAGGGGAGCGCTCATCTATGTATTTATGCCTATATATATGTTAGTAATATAAATATATATATATATATTATTTATATATATATCATATATATTATATATATATGTATATATAAAGCATATGTATATACATATACGTATTTTGGGCATAGCAACGGGAGTATTAAAAATATAAACGACGGATGTATTAAGTAAAATAACGTACCTCCCACCTGCTCGCTCGTTCATAAAAAGTCTGGACACATGGAACGTATCTTTCCTAGGGAAAAACATTAAATAGTCCTAATTTAAGTAAAATTGTAGGGGCTAGTTAAACTAAAAGTTATGCCCAGGGAGTTGATTAAAAAATATGCATATTCTGGCGATACGTACTGATGGTTCAGACACTATAGCCACCCGTAAAATCAAAATCGGTGAATTAGGAGGCGAGATAGAAAATTGGGGGGGGGGGGTAACCAAAGTAAGAGTTACGCTCGGAGATTTGCCATATTAAAGTTGCATATCCAGGTGACATGTACAAATGGTAGAGAAACTCACTACAGCGACAAGCCGAACCAAAATCGCTCAATTAGAAGCAGATATGTAAAATTCTGGGGACTAGTTAAACTAAAAGTTATACCCAGGGGTTGACACAAAAATATGTGTATCCAATTGAAATGTACAAATGTTGCTCAGACTATATAGTCACCAGCAGAATCAAAATCGCTCAATTAGAAATTGAAATGTAAAATTATGGGGACTAGTTAAACTAAAAGTTAAGCCCAGGGGTTGACGCAAAAAACGTATGTATATTATATCCATTAAATACGTATATCAAGTTAATATGTACATGTGGGTCAGAGACTATAGCCACCATCTGAATCAAAATCGTTTTATTAGGAGTCGAGATGGATAAGTGTGTGTGTGTGTGTGTGGGGGGGGGTGCTATTTGAAGTAAAAGCTACGCTCAAAGATTTATCACTATAAAGATGCAGATCCAGGTGACATGTGCTAATGGTGCAGAGACTATAGCCATCAGTAAAATCAAAATCGCTCAATTAAGAGGTGAGGTGGGAAATTGGAGGGGGGGGGGCGTAACTGATATAAAAGTTAATCTCAGGGATTTCTCACAAAGATGCATATTGTGGTAGCGGTTTCAGTACCAAAATGCATGTACTGATTCCACTACACACAGGCCAGTGATCGTAAAATTAGCAAACCAAAAGGAACTGTAATTAACATTTTTTTCCACAACAAAATTACCAAAATTTACTCCAGGTTCAGTTTTAAAAGAGGTTCCCAGTTTAGGAGAATTAAATCCTAAATGATGTACAGTGAGTAAAACATGAAGGGATACACAAAAAGACAGGCTCATTTAACAATTAAATAATATTTTTATTTTAAGATTTCAAAAGTAAATATATGCATTAAACCTTCAAATTATCAATCAAATTATTCAGAGCTTCTCTTATCAAAAATAATATTCTTACTTTTGCTCTGTTCAAAAATATATATAGCAAACAATCTTTAAATTTATTCAACAGATATATGATTTCCTTTTAATCATGAATTCAAATCAAACATAAAGTTATTTCAAATCTGAGCCAATTATAATCAATTAAATTGTATTCATTGTGCCTGTGATGCAACGGAACTTCTTGTTCCGAAAAAGAAATTTTACCTGAGCGGTAGAGTAATTTTACAATACGAAGAATGTCCTATTCAGGATAACACGATCTGAGGTAGAATCAAAGCGTTTCCAAAAGTGGATTGCCGAGGAAAACAGTCCAAAATTTAGATAACAGGACATCATTCAAATATGGCAAGTAGCCTGACCTCCGCGAAAGAATGTTCATCTCCAGCAACCGAAACAGGACTCCTGGAATAAAGAAAAATAATTTTAGAAATGATGAAAATGAATTGCCGAAATTTCCAGGTTCTTCTCCATTCAGCTCCTGAAGGGCAGGGCGGTTTCCCTTAGAAACAAAAGCCCAATTCCGCCAGCTTAGCCATTTTGGCCAAAACCCTTTGTCTGTTCCTAGACAAATTTTCGATGCGACCTTTCAGTCGGAATCTCCAGCTCGAATCTGCCCTGAGTCTCTCGAGGCCAACCCAACATTTCTCCTCTGCGCCTCTTCCTGATTGGACAGGCGCGCTCTCCTTCGCAACAGCCGATCACACGTCACGCATCTCAGCCAGACAAAAATCCTAGACATTCTCAACGAATTCTCGACCAAACTCGCTTTTCAGTGCGAATTCAATACAAACAAGTTTTAGCAAAAATACAACACAGGCACGGAAGGAAAAAAAGATATTTCTCTCACAGAAAATACGAAAAGGCTCATGGCGCAGAAATGCGACATGACAATATCCAGGTGACGTGAACAAATGGTGCAGAGGCTATAGCCACTAGCTGAACCAAAATCTCTCAGTTAGGAAACGAGATGTAAAATTGAGGGAGCTAAGCTAAAAGTTACGTCCAGGGGCTTGGCACAAAATATATATTTAGGTGACACGTACAGATGGTGCAGAGACTATAACCATGATTAGAATCAAACTCGCTGAATTAGAAGGCGAGATAAGAAATTTGGGGGCTACTTCAATTTAAATATAAGCCTAGGGCCAATATTATAAGTCTAGAGCCAATTTGGGGGCTACCAATATAGTCGCCAGCGGTCGGACCAAAATTTCCAGAAAAACGACGTCAGATAAAAGGATCATGTTGAAAATTTAATTTTTAAGTTTTTTAACAAATACTTAGAATTTCTTTAATTTTTAGGCATTTTTTAATGTTAAATAGCTGAAAAAGTAAGACAGCTGGGTAAGTCAACTCAAACTAAATGGCCGAAACAACACATATATGAAAGTGTCACTAAAAATAGCCTATATGTCCCAGTGTGCCAAAAATTGGAAACTCGTGACGTTTAAAGAATTATTTTGAAGTCAAACATATTGAAATTCGTCACCAGCAGATCAACCAGAGCATAGAAATAAATCCCTTCCGGAAGAACAGAACAACAGACAAACTACATCAGAAATGACGAAATGCGAAACAACTTCAATAATTAAGACAGCTGGGTGGGACAAACGATCCCTCAAACTGAGTGTCCTAAACAAGACACTTTATTCACGATGGCCAGAAACCCCTAAAATATCATACCCCCCCCTCCCATCACCACACACGTACACTTAATTCTCTCATTTGTTCAAATGTTTATTTAAACTTCCAAATTTATAACAAATACGAGAATGAGAACAAACACATTCTTAAATGTAGAAAATTGAAGCCAAATTAGCGAAACTGAGCCAATTTGAGAAGTCCCTCTTCATGTTTTTCTACTCTTCTGTTTCTTTTTGGCGGGGGCGCGCTCATTCCCGCGTAGACCTTGCCGCGACACAATCTACTAGTAAATCTGCAATGTCTGGTTTTTTTCACGCCAAATTTCTAATATTGCTCCTATACCGTTCTTTCACTCAGGAAATGTCGATCGTAGGGACGCGGCTTTAAAAATATCCCTATATTTTCCCCTATGTGTTGAAAACTCTGTGCAATACAGCTTTCGTGAGTCGACGTTCTCCGAAGACAGGTGTAGTGCTGCCATCTAGTGGCATTTTCACAACTTATTTGTAATAATTCTCCAATTAATTGAACCAAAAATTCTGTTTTTTTCAATAGAAATTGTAATAAATCTGTATAACTAAAAAAATAATTTGGGATGTTTACTCAATGGTGTCGCGCGTACTCGCGGCGCCCCCAATGGCCGCCACTGACCTATGGTATACCATTAACACATCTAAAGTACACATTATGACGTAATACAAATATTATTGTTTTAGTTTCTAAAGTTGCATTATTCATTTCTTATACATCACACAATCTTTTGACACCTCCAACATTTCAGGCATATTTTTACAATTTTTTTTAACAGTTTAGATTACGAATTAATTCATTTTCTTTGAATTTTTAGATTAATTCTTTGACATTGTTAACAACATTAATTGCCTGTTATTTGTTCACCTAATCTAGTATTAATTCATTTAAACTTTGATATTCTCATTAACACTTCATATTTGAATAGTATTTTACACCAACAAACTGTATTATTATTTCTTTTATTTTTACACAGTAGACATCGTCAAACCACTCCTAAATTTTCACTGTATTGAATTAAATGCCATAAAATTCACTCCTCGACGCATTTCACATTTATGTATGTAAATCCGCTATTGCAATTACATAGATTAAATGTAAGTTAGGTCATATGATTAAAACTATTTTAAAAATGAATGTTTTTATTCTCACTAAAAGACGTTAAAATATATTTAAATGCTTGAGTGCTTTCGAGCATGAACCGCCTCTTGTCTGAGGTATACATATACCTCTGATGTCTCTTCATCAAAGGCATACATATGCTTCCGATGAAGGGCGTTTAAGGCTCAAAAGCGCTCAAGATTGAAAATATGTTTGAACGTATTGAGAGAGAATAAAGACTTTTACTTTTAAAGTAGTTTTAATTTTAAGTTTTGGACGTGCTGCATTAATGAAATTTGTAGACCATGTGATAACTTTGATTTTTATCACTTGATTTCTCATCTACGTGTTTTAACTGAAACGTTGCTATTGGTTTTAAAGTTCTAATTCAAATTAGCGTTATGGGGAACATATACTGCAGAAAACTGTTTTAGATGATAAGCAAACATTTTAGGTTTCATGGATAACAAAACGTGTTCGTAAACACTATTCTTTAAAATGGCAGTTTTTCCTGAGGCAATATTTTTAATGAGATACCTTCCTTAGGATAATCCGAAATTCTTCAGTAAATTTTCAACGTTTAATTTACGATGGACAATAGTATTATTCTTTACAGTTAAAAATAAAACCCCTTTTATTCACCCACTTTCTTCTCATTTGGAACATTCTGTTAGGATTTAAAATTCCTAAGGATATATGCATTCTTAACAAAAGGCAATGTTTGCTAAAGCTCGCATTGCTGGTGTATTTCAGAAGAGATATGTAAATAGTAATGAGAATCAATAATTTTTGAACTTAAGGTGAGAAAGTAGATACAAAAGATTTCCTTTCATGAGGACTTGGAGATAGATGAGTGGATTGTATGGTTTAAGGGAATAATGAATACAATAAGAATTTTTAACTGTGTGTGGAGGGGTTGCTCATTGAAAAAGGAATACTCAAGGATGGATAATAGGACAGGATGGACAAGGATGGATAATGCAATAACAGAAATATTTTGAAGACTATTTCTCGTATACATTCTATAAGTTGGTTCTCCAATTTTTAAAAGGGAATTATGTAAAAATTTAAGACGTGCACTTGATTTGAATCAATGCAAGACACCAAATTCCTTCAAAAGAAAGAATATTCTATTTTGTAAAACGCCACGATATTGTGGTATACACGGTTCGTGATATCCGGTCGTCCACTTTGTTGCTCTAAGTCCTCTGGACGAGCCGGACGGCCTGGGGCTTTCACGGTTCGTGATATAAAATATCAACTAAACAAACAATTAACTAAATCATTTCAAAGGAGATGGCAAATGTAATGAGACAAACTTTAACACCGTAAAGTTAGTCTAGTAATTCATTGCAAATCTAAAGTGCCTTTTCCTTTCACCCAGAACCTCCGACCTACCCAAAGGTGTAAGAGCCATGGCCGACAGGTTTTGACGTCAGTCACTGTGTTATTTTTTATTGAAGTTAGCTGTTAACATGTGTCGTTACTTTTATTGTAGTTCATTAAATTAATTACTTTTCATATATTATTTAGATCTTTTTCTTTTTCGACCCAGACTGCCCAACCTATCTTTAGGTGTAAGGTATCTGTTTGCACGGCCAAGGCAGTGCCACCCAATTTACACCGGAATCCAGTGGTGGCGACATTCTCACGGACCGTACCTTACTTCCCCTACAACCAACCTCTCTGAAAGACATACAGACGTACATATTTAACATGCCCGTATTCTGTGAGAAGTTTAGGCAGAGCCGGGAATCGAATTCAGGACCTCAGAGCGCAGTCTCCGTTTCTGAACCACTGAGTTATCTCGCATCCGGAGTGGTGTAGTGCGTTGAATGTCTGTGGGACAAATTCATTTGGCTCTGGTTGATAATTTTTCAGCATTAAAATTATGCCAAGTACTCTGCAATTGGCGCCCAAAAATATAGTGCAGTAGCAGATGAAAAGTAAAGGGGGAGTATTTAAAGTAATTGTAGGCCATTACGGCCAAATTGATGAGGTAGAACGTGTCTGGGTACAATTGAGGAGGATAAGGCTGTATTCCCAGCTCTGATGCTTTGGTTTCTAATAGATGAAGTTAAAAGTAAATTTTGTAGTCTGCAACATGTATAAAATAAAGTTACACAAACTGTGTGATGTGTGTGGCCGTACTGCATGTTTAAACATTATTATTTAATTAAAAAGCAATCATTAAAATATTTCTACTGAATTTAAAACCTTTTTTTATGTATTTTATTTTGCTCAATTCTTTTTATAATATCTAGGTTCACAAACATTATGAGTTCAATAAAATATCACTTAATGTAACTCAAAGATAATTTTCCATCTATTGAATTTCTATATTTATTCCAGTATGTAATTAACTAAATAAATAAATCGCAATTAATCTACATTTGTTGTTTTGCCAGTTTTAAAGTGTTTGTCTTTTTCCAACGATTGCCAAAGGGAAAATATTAAGTAACTCAAAAACGCCAAGAATAACTTGAGGAAAACTTTAAGGTGTTTGAAGGTTATTATGCATTTATTAATAAAGCGTTTTAATTTTATGAAAATAAGTTTCCTAATAAAGGTAGTTATGCTCGTATAACTTAAGATTATTTTTAGTATATGCTTCAAAGGAAAATTTGGATTCAATTACGAAATTAAACCATGTTTCTTATCGATTTTTGATGTATGCAATAGTTCGATGCAAACTGCTTTATCAAAATTTTATAAATTTTATTAGCCTATCACGCCCAGGGTAATGTTTAAATAAATAAAATCAGTAAAGGACTAACATTCCATTAAGATCCAAAAGATGGAAGATACACGTTTCGCAAGTCATCACAGAAATACCAGAACTATCATGATTTTGAATATATTTGATGAAATAGCTGTTGTAGCTCTCCAGGGACCTTGAAAGTTGTAGCTCTCCAGGGACCTTGAAAGTTGTAGCTCTCCAGGGGTTATCATCCAACCCCAGATATCATTAATTCAAATTTCGGCTATGATTAAGGACTGAAGTAAAACTTTTGTCAAATATAAATGCGCAAGTAAGTTTTAGAATCGAAATTTAATGTAACGAAAATAAATTTTTGCACGACTGCTGGAATATATGCTTTTGTCATTTTCTTGGCTCGTATCAAAATGATTAATTAAGGCCTATAATTTTGACATGTTTTCATAGTTTCACTGGGCGACAAATTTGGCGACATCTTAAAATGTTGCCAAATTGATAAAATGATGTTAAATTTATCAAAATGATGCTCAATTGATGAAAATTCAATATTTTGCAAAATTAAGTACAATATTCTAGATATTAAGTACGATTCTATATCGTTTTACAAAAATTAAAAACAATTTTTGTAAATTTATTTACAAACGGCACCAGGAGATTTTGTTCTTTAGATCTGCCTATAAAGATAATTTTGCATAGTGAGAACACTTATACATTTTTTAGGAGATATCTCTTATACATTTCTTAGGAGAAATAAATTAAATATTTTAATAGAATGTTTTGAATAACAAAGTTATTTAGAATACTAGGAATTTACACATAATTATGAATATTAAAGGTATTTATATTATATTTCACTGTACGAAGAACGAATATACTACTAGTCTAAATAAATAAAAGTGAAAATCTATCTGTATGTGTGTGTGCTTTTTTGTCTTATCATCACGAGAGAAATGCTGTACTGAATGTCATGAATTTTTGTGGATAGACTTGGAATAGCCTCACTTAAAATTTGGTCCATGTTCCGAGTTTCTAGGACCAGAGGTTGTGTAGATATTAATAAAAAACGTACACTTAAATTTTCCACAGACATATAGCACTATGCAGAAGGTATTTTTTCCGCAAATTTATTTGAAGGAAATTTTATATTATGTTGCATAGAAATGCATTTAAATCAAATCTGCTTACACAGCAGACCAATTTTATTATTATTTTTTCAGATTAAACTAATATCGCGAAATGGATATAAAAATAAATTTTATTAATGAATGGTATTGCATTTCCGACTGGGCTATACCAATTACGGCCTTCGGGTTTAAATATTATGGGAATTATTGATATTTTTAATGACGTCATATGTTTTATTTTGGCATATGATTTTTCAAACTCATATATTGTGTTTTGCACATTGTTGAAAGAAATAAAAGTAGTACGAATATATCTTCTAACACCAGTTTAGCAGTTTTATTTTGGCATATATTTATCCCAATTTCATATTTTTAGTAAATTTGTTTACAAACGGGACCAGTACGTTTTGTTCCTCAGATCTGCCTGCAAAGATAATTTTGTATAACGGGAATAGCGATTCTTATACTTCATTTTAGGAAAACTAAATTACATATTTTAATAGAATGTGTTTAATAAGAGTGTCATTTAGAATACTACAGGAATTTGCAAACAATTGTAAATTTTAAGTTTCTTTATATTATATATTTCGAAGAATGAATAAAGTACTAGTCATATAAATTAATAACGTGGTTTCGCATTAACGGACTTTCTAACAATACAGAGGAAGAAAGTTTCTTTAAAACTAATTCCAGAGCATTAATAATTTCAAGGGTAAATGCTACGAAAATCACATCTTTAAAATGACTGTTCCGCATATAAATTACACTTATTACAGTAATGATTGTCTCAGTAAGTACTTTTGACCTTTTGAGTTTTACTGATACGGGCATGTTCACAAATTGTTACTCGTTACATGCGATTACTACGAAAATACTGTATAATACTACGATAGGTTGAACAGACGTTTAGTATTATGCAATTCCAAATCACAAAATGTTCCAATACTTTCTGTGGTTAAAATACATATCCTTATTCAATGATTTAAAATTCTTATGGGCGCCATTATAATATTTTTTTTACACCTTTTCTTGGACTGTCATACTTTAATTTATATTGCTATTATTGCAATATTATGTTTTGACGTAAAAGTCTCTTAGATAGAAAGTAAAATTTACAGTAACGAATTGTCATTACAGTAAGTCCGGGTTGCTTGACTTTGGAGACAAATTTTACAACATTGGCGAGAAAATTGGGTAAGTAAAAACAACTTGGCAACTTTTGGAAAGTTCGAGAAGGAATACCGGAAGTCGAAAATGTTTTCAAATAAGTTGTCTAGATATTTTGCTTGATTTGTGAATATATTTTATGGGAATTATGTAAATTATTCGGCAATGGAAATTTGTGGAGCATTTAATTGTTGTTTGCTTTATCAGACGATTTTTTCATAACTTTTCTAGATAGTTACTAGTGTCATAGCGGGTTCCGTGGGCTTCTAAAGTCACAACGGATACCGGCCAGACACGGCAGACCGAGAGTCTAACTCTCACCAAATTTGTAACCCAGGTTCGAAACACTCCTCCCGTCAATTGGAAGAATTCCAATTGATGACCTGTGAAGGGAAACCCAACAAATACCGAAGAAATTACCTTTACCTTCAAGATTCCTCCAGAAGCTGAAAACACTTAAATTCAATACAATTTCCACACAAATAAGAACACATAATTTCGTTTAACTTCTAAGTTTATTTAAATGCCAAATGTTAAGGAGTTATCACAGAAAATACAAATGCTGATTCATATCCAGCTACCAAACCACTGGACCACACTTCAACTAAAAATCATCGGCTCTTTGCCGGAACTTAATAATAATTCTGTAGATCAATTAATTACACATAAATTTCATATATTCTAATTTTACATAAAAAGGTATGGTCAGAGAGAATGCACACACACGGGGAACGTTAAAGGCTTAAGTATTACTGTATTTCAAAACAGTAATAATTCAATTTAAATTACTATGGCTTAGATAATGCTTCATTATGAAGAAGGAGACTGCAGGTAAAATATATATAAATTGATGTTGGCAGCAGATCTTAATGGTTGAAGGGTTCTTCAGAGGTCGATGACCAAGTCCAGACGACTGCCCATCGGCACGTCTAAAAGTTAAAGTCTTACCTCAAGATATTCTTGGAAGGACTCATGGCAGAAAGAGCACAGGCATCCGCTGGTAGTTTCCCTCGGGGCAAACATTGCCCCGCTCCAACAGGAACGGTCGAACCGCAGTTTCCGGAATGATACCGGATCAGGTCAGTCCAGGGAACAGCTTCATATTTGCCTTTTCTGGTCCCGGTACTCGACCAAGGAAAATGAGGCATCATCTCCAACGATTACACGGCGGTCGACGGTCGGCGAGGGCAAGGCACCAGCAGGTCTCGGCAGTGGCGACGGTAACAGCAGTGGCGATGGTAACAGCAGTGGCAAGGTGGCATCTCTCCCGACCCTCACAACACGGTGACTCCGCCTGAGGGCTAAGTCCCGCGTCGACGTGAGTTCGAAGATGTTTCCAGGGAGAGAGCCCAGAGTCCAGAATCACTCAGCTTATATACATTCCAGATGGATCCAGGAGCCATCCAATAGAAAATGACATGGGCTCACATCATCTCCTATCCACCAATCGAAAATTACTTCCAATTCAAAAACATCCACAGTTCCGCCCCACAACGGAAGATTCCAAAGGCACGCGCATCTGCCGCGTGACAACAAGAAGACATCCGTCTCCGCCAGCAAGCCAGACTAACAGGCGTCGTTCCCCGAGTGTGTAAGAATTATATAACGAAATAAAAATGGCCACAGTTCTGCACAGAATCAGATACATTACGATAATAAAATATACAATGACCTGAGGGTTCCAGAACAGAGATTAATTAAATAAAAGTTTAAAAAGTACTGAAGTTATGTAATTTACAAAGGGGTGACGAATTCCGTCACGACACTAGCAAAAAGCCGGGATTTGAATGAACTCACGGATATGAAGTCTGCAATCTGTGAAAGATTTCAAAATAAAGTTAAATTTAAAAGATAATTATGAAATTTGAAGCATAAAAATGTATTTCAATATTTAAAAATTCTAATACAAAGAGAGCATATGCAATTTTTGATTTTGAATATAAATTTAACAAATTAGGATACAGGAAAAAGATGAAATCAAAGAAACACATTTAAATCGCAAAAATGCATTTAATATATAGGGGCACATTTAAATCATAATGCATGGAAGTGCGCATGCTTCGATTAACTGTTTAAAAGTTGCTGCTTACTTGTTATTTGTAGGAAGCGTAGTGAATACGTGCGTTTTAGAAATGGGCATTTCACCCTGCTAAAGTTTTCCTAATTATCGTAATTATGATTCTGAACATCCCTGTGTAATTTTAAGCATGTATGTAAATTTTCATCTTCCTGCCTATTGTAGTTTCCGAGTAAAAGAGTTCACAAAATTCGGGCAAATTATGATTTCACTTCGTTAGGAATGAAGAATGAAATTCGCTTAGATTGTTCATAATTAATTGCAATTTATTCCTGTTTGCTCTTATTGCTATTTTTAATGAAGTTCATTATTTTCTGATCTTCGAACTCATTCTTATATTCTGAGAACACAACCGAGACGATACGACGTGACACCTAGTTCAATATACATTTTCAGTAGTGCATTAATCGAAATAATAAAACAACTTATTTATATCGTCTCTTAAATTATAGTATAAATAAGCTGTCATCCTTCATTAATTTTGTATATTTCGTCTAAACCTTGTTGACGCGAATTTTTTTAAACTTCCAATTTGTTTTGCTATCTCCTACAAATTCTATGTGTCCTTTGGGACCTTAATTAATAAGGTTCCATTCTTCATAGTAACGTGAAATTTGGTATGTTGTTGCATTTTATGATGCATTTTAATTCCTTTGATTTTGAATCTCATTAGGCTAGTCCGTCCTGGGCCTTTCGCCCTTTGCATGCATTTTATCTGCGAATTAATTCAGTGCTTTTGGATGAAAAGTTCTCGTCATCGAAATATAAATTGTCTGGCTCTTTATGTAAAAGCAATGAATTTTTCATTTATATCACTTTTATTCCAGACTCCACAGCTAAATAATTTTGCGTGAAAAAATTCAGCAATTCTTTTATAACTCATCTTACAATCACTTGTTTACATTCTTCTTTCATTAAAATTAGGCTTCGTTGTAGAAATAATCAAAGTTTGATGATCATTTAAACTAAAAATATTGCAATTGCGTTGGCACAGAATATAGATGCACAGAAAATACGCAAAAATAAGCGATTGTAGGACGGATACAACACTAAATATAAATTTAAAAGGACTTTAAGAATCACGATTTTTATACTGGGAAAAAAAGATGAAAGCCATGTTTTATTTTAAGGTGGATCACGTGATCTCTTCATTATATGGGTGTAATATGTATTTAAATTTTTATTTAAAAAACTACCAAATATATTTTGCTGAAATTTTTCTTATAATTTCATGGTTAACACTTAACCCAAAAAGGAAACGCTATAAAATCGTCTGATTCTCTATATAAAATCAATGAATGTTTCAATCATATCGGCTATATTCCAGACTCCAGAGCTAAATAATTTTGCGTTAAAAAATTCAGCAATTCTTATACCACTCATTTTATAGCTTGATCTGTTTACGTTCTGTATACGTTAAAATTAGGCTTCATTGTAGAAATAATCAAAGTTTGGTGATCATTTAAATTAAAAAATATTTAATTGCTTTGGTTCAGTATATAAATGCACAGAAATTAAGCAAAAATAAAGTAGTTTTAGAACGGATGCAACACTACATATAAATTGAAAAGAAATTTAAAAATCATGATTTTGACACCTGGAAAAAAGATGGATGCCATATTTTATTTTGAAGTGGGTCACGTGATCTCTTCATATAATATGGGTGCAATTATTATTTTAAGTTTTATTTAAAAAACTACCAAACATATTTTGCTGAAGAAATTTTCTTTATATATTTTATGGGGTAATTTGAATATTTTCTAAAATAGCAATTTGCGAATTTTTTTCTTCGCTTAAAATATGTTTGAAAAATTAGGTCCAATAGGGTACAATGTATTTCACTTTTTCAACCCGGGTTCAATTCGAAACTAATTGAATGATATTGTTTATTTATATTCCCACTTGTCCAGCAGATCGTCTCAACAGCATACTAAAATTTCATTTTTATAAAGTCATTTTACGGCAGTTATCGTGCGAACAGACATACAGATAGATAGGACAGACTGATAATAACAGAATGAACAAAGTCATAAGCACTTTTCAACTATGTTGAAAAGTGTTAAAAATGAATTGAGAAAAAAGAAAGCTTTCAATGCCTCCACTACACAACAATGGCATATGGAAGAGAAGAAAATAAATTTTAGTCACGATCGTAATTGAAACAAATTGAGAGTATAGGAAGATTGAATTCAAAACAATACTATAAATTTAAATTTTCCAAAATTGACATTATACAAAATGGTTGAAACAATTTCATCTGCCTACATTCTCATTTTCTTTCGACAATTTTGCATATCAATTTTGGTCAATGACAAGATTCATATAGTACTGTTTTGAATTGAACACCTATGTATTCAATTAGATTCAGTTCTGTGTGTGATTAGAATATATCTTCTATTTTTTCATTATTCGTTGTTGGTTAGGGAAGATCGTTGATAAACTTATTTTATCAAAACTTATTTTACACTTATTTTAATAATAACTTATTTTATACTTATAGTACTTAACTTATAATAACTTATTTTATACTTATAGTACTTAACTTATAATAACTTATTTTATACTTATAGTACTTGATTCTAATTTTAATGCATTTCCACTTTTTAAATACAGTAAAATCCGAATCAACAATTTTTCAATATCTGTCATTTTGTAGGTATGATATATATCTCCAACAAATTAACCTAATAGAATGAATTTTGGTATATTATTTCAACAGATGGACGGAGAGACCTATTGATTTTCAGGTTCATCAGACCAAGGGAAGTTTCAATAATATGCATTTTAAATATACATTTTTAACCAGTATATATTTTAGTTAGTATTATATTTTATAATATTTAAGAGGATGCTTATACGTTAAAAAGATATGAAATATTCGAGATGGATTGACAAGATACGAGTAGCGTAGGTGGTGTATGGAGTAAGTAAACAAAAAATCTGATGTCGGCAGAATATGACTTTACCTAAAGATTCTGTCGCGAACGTTTTGGTATACTCGACAGAGAAGACAAAGTTTTGAAATCAAACACATTTATTAAACATGAAATAACAAGGCAGTTGATCGAAAACAGTGGAGTACAAGCATTTCTCGCAATAACTCAGAGTTACACTCGGTAGGGTGACCATTAAGAACACCCCTGGAGGAAGAGGAACCAAGAGAATACACATATTTTCTGATACATAAAATAAACACAATATTCCTCATATTATACTTGACATTTATATATCACATTTGTATACTTTGAACATATACGACATTTTCATATAACATCATCAATGACTCGATACTCACGAGGATTTTACAATTAACACTCTATTCGTTAGGTGGAAGACTAAATATATATAAAACTTTACCTCGTCTCTTTTAAATATAACATTTACAATTCTGTACCATGGGAAAGGATATCAGGATGGACTCTCGGCATAAACTCATCGAGATTCTTGCGCAGAACAAAATCCATAATGGTCGGGAAACTTGACTACACAACATCATGCTGGCGGAATTCGACATCTTGGTTGGTTACGGAGATTGGTTAATTCGTACCTTAGGACACAAGGAGGAGTCAGGCAAATACAAATCGCTGTAAAATGAGCTTTCCCTCTAGCCCTATTAGCGATTCAAGCCGACCAGTGAAAGAACCATTTTCTCTTTTCACAAGACTCATTATTCCATTACTACCAGGCTGATTCATTTAAAAACACGAGTGACTCATCTCTGAACCGAGCCAAACGACTCTACGCACAACTTGTCGAACTATGTTACATATTTTAATCACATCCTTCCACTTTCAAAATTAATCCACCTTTTCTTAAAATTCGCGATCATACGCGAATCAAACACACACGTCTACATTTCTCCACGACTCCTTCCACACTGCTTCCAAAATCCTTTTTCAAACGCGCGCGTGCGCAAAACCTGCAAGTTCCCAACTAGCGACTGAGAAGCGAAAATACAAAACTATTACTATTTTTCTGGAACATAAACACTTTTGCGATTTTAGAGTTCACTTCCCTTAAAAGTCAATGTAATTGAAAACATGTAGAAAAGACATCTATATTTCGAAATTGACACTTTCAATCACACAGAAATAAAACAATACTTTAATATACAATTTTAACACAGAGGTGTGAAAGCCTTATCACACTCCTTCGGGGCCCGGGAGAAAAATTTCCTGCAAAGCGGGGAATTTTTCCACACAATAGTAGGAAAATACCTGCATTAAGTTCCCAATGACATATGTTCCATTGAGAGGAATTTAGTGTAAATTTTGAGCGATGTACATGTACATCAAAGAAAAAAACAAAAACAAACAAGATCATGACCAGCATAATAACCAAAATCCAAGAGTGGCCTAAAGTTTGACTCGTGAGTCAAAAAAAAATAAGTCTCAATACAAGCATAGACCTTTACAAGACAACACCAAATTAACAAGACGCAAATGATGAAATTGCCCCTTTTAAAATTTAAACACTAATACATTTTCTGGTGAGTACCACAGAGACATGAAAATTTAATTTACTCAACTCACAAAAAGTTTAACTAAACAAAAAGTTTTCTTTCTTCAAAAATTTTACAATTAAAATTCTATAAATTTACTTTTCACAGAAATCAATTTATTAACTATTATCCAACCTTGCCAACAAATTACTTTAAAGGACATTTAAAAAAATTACTAATTTAGAAAATGAGACAAATTTTCAAACCAAGAATGTTGATCAGGCACCCAGGCAAGAAACAAGTCCATTAGAAAGTTGCAAACCTAGAGGTGGCGGTACCCCCAACCAATAAGTCAACAAACACCAAATGACAAAAAAAATTTCTAAAATTTACTAGACCTTTAAATTAAAAAAAAATCATTCACACATTCATAAAATAAAACAGAGATAAAAATTATCAGTTATCCTTAAAAAACCTTACCAAAACTCTAATCCATCAAGTACTTAATTATCTTAAAATTACTTTAAAACATTACTGCTTATCATTAAAGTAAAGCAAAAAAAATTATTATTTAAGTATTTAGAATTTTAAAACACTACTTCAACCTGATTAACATGGCACTCACATTCAGAAAGCTGCACTGGCACAGAACTTGCAGTACAGAACATCCAGCTGACTGACACATAAAGCAAATTACACAGAAGTTCAGAAATATCGGATCCATTTTAACATAGCATACAGTTTTGCAAAACATTTTGTGAAACAATTGAAAATATAATATTATGAAACATAATTGTCCATCTCACAACAATATCAGTCTTTTTTTTGAAAATGTGAGAATTTCATAATTCAAACATTTTACTTTACTTTTGAGCCAATTGCTCTCTTGACATATTGCCTTAATTGACAAGTAACTTTAATGAATAAATTGGCCTCTTGGGCGCAAGTCATACTTGTGTGAATTAGGAACATTTTGAGTTTTAACCCTATTTTGATGGTTTAGAAAATATCTACTTTTAAATTGTCTTGTTTCTTGAGTTGAAGAATTATCAATGTTATCATTATATGTGCTAGAAATCAATTCACTACGTCTAGGAGGTAAAGGAGTTAATCTATTAACGTGGACCAATTGCTGATTACATGGATTGTTTTTGTGTTGAATGACAAAGTTAACTTCAGTACCACCTCTAACATGATTTTGCTTTTCCCCCATATGCAAAGTAACATTCTGTGCATTTACTACCAAATCTCTAAAAGATTTGCTTCCATTTTCCAAATCGTTAATATGTACCTCTTCACTACCCAAATGTGGCACTACATTATTTTCCGAAAAATTTCTGCTCACATACTCTTCCCGAATGACCTGAGACTCATTCACTACCGGTGCCAGATCTGCTTTGCATTTGGCACATGCATTCGTATGGAACTCTTTCGGTTTACAGTCCTCTACCACACGAACATTTTTTCCACTACTCATCTGCGAGTCAGGCACAGCAATACGCTTTGCGACACTACTTAGGTTTGAGTCTGCACTTTCCGACTCATTTGCCGGTTCATGATTTGAAATCGAAAGTAAATTATTCGTACATTGATAACCAACAAAAGGAATGGAAGAGTTTGAAAACTTAAAACAGAAGTGATTATAATCTATAATAGCATTATGTTTATGTAAAAACTTGTTACCAAGGATTACATTATATGAAATAGGAGCTGGTGATTTTAACACAAAAAATTCGGTAGGGAATCTTTCTTTTCCCAAATTTAGCGAAATAATGGCTAAACATTCAACTTTAGTATCTTGTGAACTAAAGCTACGCAAAATTGTTGGTTTGTATGTTAGCAACATATGTGCAATGGGTACAGTATTTAAAGCTTCCTCATACACTAAATTAATTGAACTACCCGTATCAATCAATATTGACACTTCACTGCTCACTAATTTTCCTTTTATAATAGAAGAAGATGACAAAGAATTTGTAATATTATGACAAATATTATTTTCCTCAAAATGTGATGTTTGCCTATCAAAAGTTTTTCTATTATTATAATTGTGCATGGGATATCTACTCTGATTCCCAGAAGAATGATTTTTGGAATTTTGCAAAGATTTATATGACTCCTTATTTTTATAATTTTGCGTTCCTTGCTTTTTATACTTCCACTCATTTGCAGACATTTGCCCTCTGTGTCTTTCACCCTGGTGATACCTAGTTCCAGGACTGGTATAAATTTTCCTACATTTTATACCGTACACATCTCTTTTTTGAAAAACCTTTTTCCAACACTGTTCTTGAACGTGACCTAATTTACCACATTTGTCACACTTTGGACGCGGTGAACGCTTTTCGTTAACTTTATCTGAATTAAACTTAAATTTTTCTATTTTACCCCTAAGAAATTCAATGTCCCTTTCCTGTTCTAACACTTTTCTTTTTAAATCTGACATACTTTCACTTTGATCTGGTGTGAGAACATATTTTTCTGGTGTGAGAACACCTTTTTTTGTAAGTACCGGATTAGTCAAGTACATAGCATTATTTTCATTTAAAATAGATTCCTCAAGAATTGTAAGTTTTCTAGCCGAATAAAAATCTCTAGGGTTTTGTGACAACACCAATCTTTTTAGTTCCGGATATAAACCATTAATAAATGAAGTTTTCAAAAGTGTTTGCCTGATTTTATTCTCACTTTCGGAATCTACATCTTCCGGAACAACCTTAAATGAAGCAGCTTCGATTCTCATCAAAAACTGTTTAACCGACTCATTTGGTCTCTGTGTAAAGTTCACGAGTGAAATTATGTTTTTAGTAACATTTTCGGTCACTTCAAAATGATCTTTCAAAATGTGAATAATTTCCTGCAAATTTTTACAATTTCTGTGCTTTGGATTCTCTTCAATCAATCTATTTGCTTCCCCCTCTAAATTCAATCTCAAACAAACTAATTTGTCACACTCACTCCAGTTTGCATGAGTGGCTACTAAATTTAACTTTTCCAAAAACTGTGACAACGAAAGCTCTGAATTTCCCGAGAATTTTGGAATATGATGTGCGAACTTAGGTGTGAAAATATGGAATGATTTTAACATGTTATCATTTACCGATGAAGCACTGTTTTGATTTGGCAAAGTGCCAGAAGAAGAATTCAGACATACCGGCGATTTATCTGATATATTTTCCTCATTAGATTTAGCTTTGTGGCTAACATTTTTAACTTTACTTCTAGAATTAACAGTATCCGACTCAGTAGCAATATCAAGCGACAAATTCAAGGAGGAATTTAATTTTTTACTTGAATTTTTACTCATCTTACCGACATTTACTTTTTTGTTTCTAGTAATTGGAGCCATTTTGCATAACAATCAAATATACTCGTATAGTTTAACACAATATGCAATTGCAATGTTCTTAAACAGTATTTACAATAAAACCAGTTTTTATCAAATCAAATGACATAAATATGCAAACAAATCAATTTTTTTTATCAAATGGCACATATCAAATTCCAAGAACACTCGTTTTTGAGAATACCGAAAGCAGAACATGGAACTCTGTTTACTTAAGAAAACACTCATTTTAGCACAACGGTAATTTTTAACCTCCAAAATTTCAATTCTTAAGAAAATTTTTAAAAATTTTAATTCTCTCAGCTCTTCCCCACTCACCGAGAAAAGTAACGGCACCAATTCTGTCGCGAACGTTTTGGTATACTCGACAGAGAAGACAAAGTTTTGAAATCAAACACATTTATTAAACATGAAATAACAAGGCAGTTGATCGAAAACAGTGGAGTACAAGCATATCTCGCAATAACTCAGAGTTACACTCGGTAGGGTGACCATTAAGAACACCCCTGGAGGAAGAGGAACCAAGAGAATACACATATTTTCTGATACATAAAATAAACACAATATTCCTCATATTATACTTGACATTTATATATCACATTTGTATACTTTGAACATATACGACATTTTCATATAACATCATCAATGACTCGATACTCACGAGGATTTTACAATTAACACTCTATTCGTTAGGTGGAAGACTAAATATATATAAAACTTTACCTCGTCTCTTTTAAATATAACATTTACAATTCTGTACCATGGGAAAGGATATCAGGATGGACTCTCGGCATAAACTCATCGAGATTCTTGCGCAGAACAAAATCCATAATGGTCGGGAAACTTGACTACACAACATCATGCTGGCGGAATTCGACATCTTGGTTGGTTACGGAGATTGGTTGATTCGTACCTTAGGACACAAGGAGGAGTCAGGCAAATACAAATCGCTGTAAAATGAGCTTTCCCTCTAGCCCTATTAGCGATTCAAGCCGACCAGTGAAAGAACCATTTTCTCTTTTCACAAGACTCATTATTCCATTACTACCAGGCTGATTCATTTAAAAACACGAGTGACTCATCTCTGAACCGAGCCAAACGACTCTACGCACAACTTGTCGAACTATGTTACATATTTTAATCACATCCTTCCACTTTCAAAATTAATCCACCTTTTCTTAAAATTCGCGATCATACGCGAATCAAACACACACGTCTACATTTCTCCACGACTCCTTCCACACTGCTTCCAAAATCGTTTTTCAAACGCGCGCGTGCGCAAAACCTGCAAGTTCCCAACTAGCGACTGAGAAGCGAAAATACAAAACTATTACTATTTTTCTGGAACATAAACACTTTTGCGATTTTAGAGTTCACTTCCCTTAAAAGTCAATGTAATTGAAAACATGTAGAAAAGACATCTATATTTCGAAATTGACACTTTCAATCACACAGAAATAAAACAATACTTTAATATACAATTTTAACACAGAGGTGTGAAAGCCTTATCACAATTCTAATTAATTCTCTCTTTTGTTTGCCTTTTATAATTCATAAAAGTGAGCTTAATTGCACAATTTTACAAAAAGAATTATTTAAAATTATACTGAATTTGCAGTTTTCATTCAATTTACATTTTCATTTGGCGACTAGAGGTAATTTCATAGATGATGGGACAAAAAGGGAGAAAATATTGATATATCCCGTAAACGGTTAATCTTAGAGTTATGGGCTTAGTCTTTTAGTTGTCAAAAATTACGTATAAAACAAGCATTTAATTGATACACTTTAGCATATGCAGTGATTTTTTTTATATTTAGACGATGTTTGCGGGCCATTCCGCAAAATAAAGCAATTTTTTTTTCTGAATTGTATTAAAATCTTGTCAGCAACAGAGTAAATTGTGACACCCACCAAATTTTGTGAAATTTCTTCTAATAGTTCCTGAGATAGAGTGGACACATGCATTGCACAGGCACCACACGTAGACAAACACACATAGACAAACACACATGAACAAACGCACAGACATTGATAAACATACAGACGTTGATAAACACATATTCATTGACAAACACATATACAGACGTCACACTAAAACAGTGTTCTAGGAGTACTTTCTAGTTTTTGTGTTTGTGTTCTAGAGCTACTTTTTAGAAGTACTTTGTGTTCTAGAGGTGTTTAATGCTTTCCCTATATATTACCATGTATTGAAGGCAAAGTAATAATGAATCATTAAAAAAATACTTATCCCTGTCTCTCACAGAAAGTATATTCAAGTGAAATTATAAATCTCGTACATAACTAAATATAGTGTCAAATAAATTAATTATCTTTCACAAAATTAACGACAAATAGTTTATCTAAATTGATTATTAATGTAACATACAGTTTAATAAATATATTACTTTCCCTGCAATACAGTGGAATGTGTAGGGAAAGTATTGGAATCGTATCGAAAATCGTATCGAGAATCGTATCGAGTTTTCGGAGGATCTACACGTTTTGAGACCTTAAATATACGAAAAAAACTATTTTTAGTATGATGCCTCTCTCGTTCTCTCTCTTCATTTTTTCTCTCTCTCTCTCTGTGTGTGTGTATATGTCTACGTGTGTGTGTGTGTCTATCTGTGTGCATGTCTGTGTGTGTATGCCTCTCTGTATGTGTGTGTCTGTATGTGCAATGTATATATCCACTCTAACTCAAAAACTAATTGATCAAATATCATAAAATTCTATAGATAAGTCACTTGTAGATAACCCTAGTACTGGTTATATTTTGGTATTATTCTAGATAAAAGAACCTACGTTTTATACGAAATGGCTCGCAAAAGTCGTATGTTTCTACTTCAGCTATAAAACTAATTAACCAAAATTAAAATTTAGTAAATAATTTACGTGTAGGTTAGCCTGGTGCTGACCCAAATTTGGTACGATTCAGGAGGAAAGAAACTGTTCTCTTTTGCGAAATGGCCCACAAAATCATCAAAATCTAAAATGAAAGATTACGTATACTCAAATGTATCAATTAAATGCATGTTTTATACATAATTTGAGATAACTTAGATTTTTGCATTTTTACTACGCCGCCTTTGAAAATACGTCGATTTACCAAACAAAAACGGAAATTGAATTAGAGTGCAAATTCAGTGTTATTTCAACTAATTATGTGGGTTTTTTCAATTTAATCCAATTTAACGAAACAAATAAGAGAAAAATAGAAAATTAATTTGAGTCTGTTTAAGAGTCATATGATGGCAACATGAGATTTTTATTATTGTATCTTTATAATTGATAGACCCTAGAGAGTTATCCAATTCCTTTAAATTGTTCAGAATCTAATCAAGAATTGCTACATTACTTAGGATATTTTTTCATAGAATTTATTTAATATTAAAGGGATCCAGATTCGATCCTGAGAACAAACAACGAATTCCGTAGATTCTTCACATTTTTATGTGTCAATAAATTCCCCGATATACAGAAGTAAAGGAATGTTAGAATGCCAGCTGACGAAGTAAGAGAATGATAGGACCCCCGTTACTGACAACGTAAATGTGTTTTGCAAGTGAAAGGATCTCAATGTGTTTGAATCTGAACATTTATTTTGAATTTCTATACATTTGATACCTTGTGTGTACGAATTTTTATCTATTTAATATTGGTTGAATTTAATGATAAAGCCAGATCAATTATGCACTGTATAATTTTGATTTAAATACGTTAACTGCTAAATGAATTCAGCACATGTAAAGATAATAATAAAATAATAAAATAAAAAGTAATATATCCAAGATTCAAACTCTCGGAACATCTATTCGCCTCTAAATTCACTAATTGACTTAATTGTATTCAATTTCTTTCAGGACCCAATATTTTCCAGTTTTACCCTGTCTACAGGCTTATAGACTGACACACAGATACATAAATAATTTATTTATAATCAGGAATGCTCTAAATCTGTAACTCTATTCAAATCGGATTTTTAGATTCCTGACCCAAACCAAATTTAATTTTACCTATGTACTATGTATTGAAGGGAATATAAAAGAGTTAGAGTAAGTACATAATATTTTAATATGCACGAAGAAATTCATAAAAAGTCTTTTATAGAATGCCAAAGGGTGTGCACACTTAATTTTTAACTGAACTATAAAATATTTATATTCTTTTTTGTATACTTATTTTGTTCAGTTATATGAATTTTTGGAAAAATCGGAAGTGACATGTGCAGAACCAGGAGTGGGGTTCTCTAGTGAACCCCCTAACTCCTCTGGAGTTGTATGCCGAATCCGCATAAGTCAGCACCTAAGCATTATCTATAGAAAATCCTGAGAAATATGTTTCAAGAAATTTTTTAGTAGAAATACAAGTTTGATTCACCAAGGGTCAGAGAGAATATATATATATATATATATATATATATATATATAAGTATATGTACATATATGTTTATATATATATATATATACATACATACATATATATATATATATATGTATATATATATATATACTATATATTTGAAATGTAATAATAAGAATTATGTAAAAATAAAAAAATACAATTCAAGTAATATTAACATCACCATAGAAGCAAATTCAAAGCCATAATGCCGATAAGAGAAAAGAACAGCACCATCCCAAATTCGATGATTAATTAGAATTAAATTCATCGTCAGGTCTGAGTATTTAATTCCAATTAACCCAAACAAATGCCTGTTTCAGATTAAGCAATAGTACATTACTATAAATACTTAAACTCAGACTACAGGCAACAAAAAATGAAAAAAGGATACATTAAGAAAATTGTATTACCATGCGGCATGAACCATTCTTCTACCACGTGTATACACGATCAACCTCAACAGCTTAATCTAGAAGCACCGGAATGAACAAGTCGAAATTCTACCAGGGAGGCAGTACGAACGTTCACGGAGTTACTCCCAAACCCGTCCAGTAAGTCTAAGCTGGAGACTGGACAAGCAATTCAGAATACAACTTCCCAAATATGCAAACATGAATATGAATATGAATCAAAGATGAAAATTCCTACTAAACAAGTAATTCATATGAAAAATGGATAATCGAGAATGCCACTATACACCATTATAAGGGCGCTCAAAACGTAGTTTCAGCGCTATATATATATATATATATATATATCAAACGTAGTTTCAGTACTATATATATATATATATATATATATATACAGGGTGTCCAGTGCTGTCGGTGACCAATGGCTATTTCCTCAACCGTTAGTCACAGAGATATACTTCCAATTGCAAAAATGTTTTACATTTTAATATCTATTATCTTAGAAACAGTTTAAATCAATAAATACATTTCTGAAAGAAATACGAAATATAAATTTTTATACGGTTTCCCGGTCTCCGGCCATTCAAATTACTGCTCGTGCCCTAGGGCGAGTCGGGTGGTCTGGGTTTCCGACGGTCCCCTGTCCTACCAACTATATTTAGAAAAATCATCATGCAATTTTATGTAAAATAAAAAAAAAATCTTCCTTTTACGACCAAAATTCACAGAGCTATGAATAATTAAACTTTATGACGTCCTTTATTAAGTCCTTTTCCACGCATAAAAATGTCCCTTTTCAGGCAACCAACCAATCAGGGACCGTATTGACCATTTTTTCTGGCAACCAACCAATCAGAGACCATATTGACAATTTCTCCAGGCAACCAACCAATCAAGGACCGTATTGACCATTTCTCAGCACAAAACGTGTCCAACTTTAAACAGCTATAAGTCGATCAATTTTGGTTGCAACAGGATGATTTGTTTTTATTTGGCATAAAATTGTATAAGGATGATTTTCTTAAATATAATTTGTAGGACCGGGGGACTGTATAAAAATTTATATTTCGTATTTCTTTCATAAATGCATTTATTGATTTAAATTGTTTCTAAGATAAGAGATTTTAAAATTTAAAACATTTTTGAAATTGGAAGTTTATCTCTGTGACTAACGATTGAGGAAATTGCCATTGGGCACTGATAGCACTGGACACCCGTATATATATATATATATATATATATATATATATACACTATATATATACATATATATATATGCATACATATATATATATATATATATATATATATATACATATATATATATACATACACACACACACACACACACACACACACACACACACACACATATATATATATATATATATATATATATAATTTTAAAGCCCTTCTGGTGGAAATTTAGAACTTTTGAAGTGATTAAAAAATTTTCACTTGTCAAAAAGCTTGTACACTAAGTAATGAAATATTTCTTTGGGCGAAATGTTCCATTATTAGCTTTACGTATTAGTTGATGAAATTCTTTGTAAAGATAAAATTGTGTGAGAAAACTTTCAATAATACTTTTAACAGATCAATGAGTACAAGTTTTATTTCAAGGAGTAAAGTGCTTTTAAATCTCCAAGAGCAGAAATAAGTCATATCTTTAAACTCGAAACCAGTGAGCGGAAATCCTTCGATATACTTCACTTTAATAGAAAGTCTAATAGTTCATATTTGAAAAAATAAAAAAAAATATTAGAAATATTTTATAAAAAAATAAGAACTATCAGCAACTTGATTAACTTATCTCATTTGTTTTATTATTAAAATCCCTTATAAAAGTTATAATATTTTACCTACCATATAGAGAACTGCTAGAATGAATATGAATATAATTAAACATCTTATGGGGGCAGCACATGACTTTTCTTATATAATGGAATGACTTAACTTGTTTCACTTCGAAATGTTTGTATACAAAATCCACAGCAAAATGTTTTTGGCATTTTAATAATATGACGTAATTTGAAATCTGTAGCTATAAGCAACTTATGTATCCAAAAAGAAAAACATATTTACACTTACTTTTAAATTTTTACCAAAATACAATTGACATTCAATTATTTAGAAAAAAATTTTGGAGTCAAAATCCAAGATTATCTTCTCTCGTGAATGGAACGAACTAGGTATACAAGAAGCATTTTAACATAATTTTTTGCATAACATAGCATATGGAAAGGGAAAATATTTGATGATACTTATAACCTTTTAAATTTTAAGTTAATGATTTTATTTTGAGAAATATATTTAGAAGCACGCAATATCTCGAGAATTATTCATGCTAGCATCCTAAAGTTTAATTGACACACACACACACTCATCAACATCACCTCATAAACGTATAATTCGATTATATGCACACACACACACACACACACACACATATATATATATTTTCAAAATGAAAAGAGGTATGGATGGATGCATTGTACCAAAAGTTGGTCGGGGGGTTGTGACCCCCCCGGCCAACTTTTATGTGATTTCTGATAAATTTTTAGTGTGATTTTTGATAAATTTTTAATATTATATTTCACGGTATTTTCATATTATATATATATATATGTGTGTGTGTGTGTGTTTTACAAAAAAAATATTTATTATGAAAAATGATATATCATATTTGAACTGTGCAAAATCCTTTTAATATGCAGGTCTCAAAAGTCCTTATGCGGAATTTTAGTATTTTTATTGGAGGAATCAAATCGAATGTCAGACTTTTCAAAAGTTGGAAATAAGTTTTATGATATTATGCTTCCAATTTGAACTTTATATGCAATTTTCGGTTTAGAAAAGCATTTCAGCTTTTGAATTTTACTATTTGAAATTATATTTTCACTGAAAGTAAGAAATAAAGCTATTTTTAAGCATAGGCCGGAAGTGATTATTCTGTCATAAAAGAGGTGATATAGAACTTTTTAGGGGAACTATTTTATTTCAAATACATGTTAGAATAGAACATTACGCAGGAATTTAAATGTGATAAAATATAATAAAGTGTTTGAAACACACTATTTTTCATATCTTAATACCCATATTTCCTTCCTACATTCATAGATTCATCTGTTTGGTATCTACATTTTCATAATTATAATGACTGGATAAAAAGCTTATTTTTTAAATATAACATTAGGAAAGTTATAAATAAAAGTATCTACACTATTAAAACACCTTTGACCGTGTTAGTATGTGTATAAAAGTGTGCATGGGCGTTCCGTGATTCAAAACACCAATTTTCACAGTATTTAAATGGGAGATAATGGCATGTACACAAAACACTCAATTCAAATAAATTAATAGATTTTTAATTATTTATAAAAAATCCACACCAAATATCCGAAAAGCAGCCTATAATGCATCGCTGAACAATTCATAACAGTGAATAAGTTTCATTTTTTTTTCACATAAGATCCCATGAAGATCAGAGTTGTTGGATTTAAAATTGTTTTTTTTCAAAACAATTTTGAATTCAAAATTTTTCGAATTTTGAATGAATTCAAAATTTGAATTCAAAATTTAATTCAAAATTGAATGAATTCAAAATTGAATGAATTCAAATTTGAATGAATTCAAAATTGAATTCAAAAATTGAATGATATGAATTCAAATGAAATGAATTCAAATGAAACTGAAATGAATTCAAATTTCAATGAAATTTGAATGAATTCATTCAAATTTCATTTGAAATTTGAATTTCAAATTTGAAATTTGAATTCAAATTTGAATTTCAAATTGAATTTGAAATTTTGATTTGAAATTTCAAATTTTATTTGAAATTTCAATTGAAATTTTGAAATTTTGAATTTCAAAATTCAAAATTTCAAATTGAAGATTTGAAAATAAAATCAAAAATTTGAAATTTTGAATTTGATTTCAAAATTTGATTTATTAATCAATTAATTATTTAATAAAAATTTATTTAATAAATCTATTTATTAAATTTAATTATTTATTTAATAAAAATTGAATTTCAAATCAAAATTTCAAAATTTCAAATTTCAATTTCAAATTAAAATTTGAAAATTTGAAATTCAAATTTGAAATTCAAATTTGAAATTCAAATGAATTCAAATGAATTCAAATTTCATTTCATTGAATTCAAATTTCATTTGAATGAAACCATTTGATTGAAATTTTAATGAAATTGAAATGAAATTCAAATGAAATGAAATGAAATGATTTCAAAAATTGAATGAATTCAAAATTTTCAAAATGAATTCAAATTTGAATGAATTCAAATTGAATGAATTCAAAATTGAATGAATTTATAATTGTTTGTTAAAAAAATTGTTTAATTAAATTTAAATTTAATAAATTTAATAAATTTAACATTAAATTAAATAATAAATAAAAAAATAATTAATAAATAATTAATTAATAATTAATAAATAATTAATAAATAATTAATAAATAATTAATTAATAAATAAATAAATAATTAATTAATTAAAAATAATTAAATAAAAAATAAATAAATTTAATAATAAATTTAATAATAAATTAAAATAATAAATTTAATAAATTTAATTAAATTTAAAAATAAATTAATAAATTTAATAATTTTGAATTCAAATTTGAATAAATTCAAATTGAATGAATTCATAATTGAATGAATTCAAAATTGTGTGTTAAAAAAAAAAGAAAAATTGTCGGATTCAGATGGGTATTGCAATTCATGGAATGTTCTATATGGACAAAATACCAGCATTTTCGACTTTAGGAAATTTGATGTTAATACTTTTTCTGCCTCAGAAATCCTTATGGTTTCCAAAAGCCGTGACTGACGCTTTCGCATTTTTCTTTATTGGTAAAGAAATTTCAAAGAAATGTTTTATAGTGTGGAATCGACATTATATTATGGTGACTAGCTCTTGCGTTATTCGAAGCTATGAAGCATATTCTGAATTATACATAGTTCTTAAAATGCTCTCAAATTGACGAAAATGTCGCAAAAGTGATAAAAATTGTTTCAATTGATGAAATAGATGTTAATGGGAGGTGATGTTTTGCAAATTTTGAATCCATAAACGGGCACCTAATATATAAGAAATACTCTTCTCTCCGTTTGTTTGTAATGCTTGGTGATATATTTGGCGAACTTGGTGAATAATCTAGCGAAATATTACCAACTTGTAAATATTTCGCCTCGGATTGGCAAAAATTTCGTCAAAATTGCGAAAATGACTCCAGATTGATGAATTAATTATTTAATGAATGGATGAATTAATAATTTTGATATTATGGACTTAGTACTTGAGGATACCTACCAATATTGATAAATGTCAATTTGATGTTGCGTGTAATATAATTTAATTGGGTACTTCGAAATAGTTTTACATATTGCCATCCGGTAAAGCACCAAATGCATAATTCAACTTTAAAACACTGTATTGTTGATCTTATGCATCATTTTTTCACTGTGAAAAAAGTAAATTCATTGCGTTATATAAGTCATGTACTGCCCATATCAGTTGTTTTTAAAGTGCAATGGAAACTGGATATAACATCTGATTTTATTTTATTTATATAATTCTAAACTAAAATATAACATTCGAGAGCTTCCTGGCTCTTTTTTTATTTTTTCAAAATCAAAGCTTAAATAGTTCCTAGTGTTATTCTTTCTTGTGATTCAGGCGGTCTAGTGGTTAAAGAGCTGCCCTGGGAATGCTCGGACCTGTTGATGACGAATTCTGTCCTCCTCTCAAATGCGATTCTCTTTTTTGATTACAGTTTTAAATGATAAATGAGCAATGTTATGAAGTTAATAGATTTTTTGGGATCCAGTGAAAGCTTTATATAGTTAAAATTAATATAAAATTGTAATGACAGTCGCATCGTAGCGGCAAAGTGCGGTGGTAATAGTGTGAAGCAGACGTTTTTGTTGATGGTTTTGTTTCCGTAAATTTCAGCCGCATTTTTTTTCTGATTATTTAAACGGACATATCAAAATCTTAGTTTGGTTTAAATCAGATGATAATTCAGCATTTCCTGTGCTTATCTTTAAAAATATTGCTCATCATTATATTGCTCATCATTATATTGCTCATCATTAAAAAAGGTGAGTCCTTGCATGCTATATTTCAATTTATAATTTTATATATGAGAGGTCAAAATCTTATGTAGCATTTGCAATTTTGTATTATAAAGTATAATGGAAATTGGATATAGCATCTGATTTTATCATCTTTACATAATTCTAAACTACAATATAGCATTCAAAGGTTTCCTGGCTCTTTTTTATTTTATCTTAAGGAAAACTTAAATAGTTACCAGTTTCACTCTCGCCCGTGATTCAGACGGTCTAGTGGTTAGAGAGTTGGGTAGCGAAATAGTTAATAGCAAGTTCTGTTCTCACCTGACGCGATGCTTTTTTACTATTACAGTTTTAAATAATAAATAAACCATATTGTCAGGGTAATAGATTTTGAAATTTCTTCCCCAGATTTATTCTAATTAACATTACAGTGAAAGCTTTATATAGTTAAAGTAAAACAATTTTGCAACGCCAGTCGTAGTGAAGCGGTAAACTGCCCCGATAAGAGCGTGACGCGAACGTTTTTTTTAGGGTTCTGTTTGTTCTCCGCAAATATTAGCCGAGTTTTTCCAGATTATTTAAACTGACATGTTAAGATGGTAAACACCGAATCAACGCTTACGCTTAGGTCATCGCCTTCTTGGCCCAGAGATTTGGGGCGTCAAGTTGCGAACCTTAGGCTCGGGGTTAGTATCTAGCTTGTGTAAAAAGAAAGGGTTAGCAGTTTTAGTTGTAGAGAAAAGTGGGTGTTGATGGGTTTGAAGATGGGCTAATAAGAATTAGGGGATATGGGGTTCCAATTCCAGAGTCTAGGACTGGTTTAGCCGTCTTAGGCCTGTCTTCTCTTAACTATCTTATATTTATTACTAAATTATCAGCACGAGATAGAAGACGAGCGGCGTAGGAGCTCCACCACTGCTGGTGGAGTTTTTCTTCGAACCCCCTGGCTTTGGTGTCGAGCACACTACCCTTCCTAGTCCAAGGTTTGTGTAGAGCTTGTTTTGCCCCAATTGAATTCTGTTAACGAAGTTCCGAAAAATCATGCATTTTGAAAAGCAGAGCATCTATTTTTTCCCTTCCTTTTGAGTAAACGAATAGGAAATGACGTACCGGAAGTGACGCCATTTCCGGTACACAATTTCCTGTCACATCAATTCCTGTACGTAATTTCCTGTGATACCACTTCCGGTATATCCTTTCCTGTGACATCACTTTCAGTACGTCATTTCCGGCCAAGTAAAATTAATAAATACGTTTTATGCCAATACATACATTGTCAGGGAACAAAATCCAGAAAATCACAAACGTCTCATTGAAATTGGATTGACTCGAACCCACAGCCTCTGGAATTGGAATTAGGCAACATGACAACTATACCTGCCAGATCACATAACGCAGATCATCTTTAATATACTTAAATTTAATGCAGAAGCTGATGACTGAAAGCTCAGATTCCAAAACGATGCAGTGGACTCAAACCCATAGCCCCTGGAATTGGGATCAAACAATATGGCCACTATGTCAGCCAGCTCACATAACAAAGATAATCATTAATCTATTCAAACTTAATGAAGAGACTGATCACTAAAAGGACAAATACCAAAAAAACATTTTGCACTGGACTCGAACCCACAGCCTCTGGAATTGGAAGTGAATAACATGACCACTGAGCAGAGTCAGTTCAAGGCTGAAGAGCTTAATTCGTCTGTTTAAATTTAAAGGACAGACTGATTAGAAAAATCACACAAACCAAAACGAAGCAACTCGCTATACTTAATGCGAGTGGAAGGATTCGAATCCACAACCTCTGAAATTGGAAGCAGACAACGTGATAATTTAACCAGCCAGTTCACATACCGAAGGTGCTAAAACATTTATTAAAAGTTTAAAGTGAGCCTATTACGTAAAGGCATAGAAACCAAAACGACTCAACTCACTGTACACCAAGCGAGCGGATGAACTTGAAACCACAGCTTCTAGAATAGGAAAAAGACAACTTGACCACTGATTCAGCCATTTTATATTGATAGCGTCCGTAATAAGCAATGTAGTTTACATAGTAAAATATTTTAATAATTAATTCATCAATTTGGCGTCATTTTCGTTAGCATAGCGTCATTTTTTAATTTTAACGATATTTACGTCAAACTGGGTCGAAATATCGCCAAGTTGGCTAAATTTCGCTAGGTTATTCGCTAACTTCGCTAGATGTATCGCCAAGTATTATAGACAAATCGAGAGAAGAGCATTTCTGATATACTAAAAGCTGTGCCCCAAAATTTGCCATTACTTCCCATTTAGCTTTATTTTTATCAATTTGGTGACACTTTCGTTAATTTGGCAACATTTACAAAAATTGCTTAGTTGGCGACATCCCGCCAAAGTTTTCGCCAAGCGTTACGGCTTGACGGATGAACAGAGGGATTTTTTTATAGTTGATTCTTATGTCCTTTCCACCATCTTGAATTTTTATTAATTAGTCGTCATTTTCATTGATTTAACGCCATTTTTATCAATTTGGCGACATTCGACAACATTTTAAAAAGTCACTAAGTTGGCGCCATTCGACAACATTTTAAAAAGTCACAAAGTTGGTGATATGTCGCCAAATTAGTCGCTAAAATATCGCCAAGCGTTATGGACGAAGAAATAGGTTATACTGATAGTAGATAAATGACGTCCAAATACAAAGCTATTACCAGAAGTATCTTCTCTTGTGAATGGGACGAACTAGATCCACGAGAATGACGCTAATGAATTTATTGCATAATATTAAATATGACAAGAGAACATATTTCCCAATAGTTAATATTCTTTTTTTAATTTTATGTGATTTTTTGATAAATTTATTTGAAAAATGTGAAATATCTCGAGACGGTTTATGGTAGTGTTCTAAAGTTTGTGTCAATTGTTTTCTAATGAAAAATTATATAAAAAATAATTATTTACTTAACTTTGCTGAAAGTTTTGATTTTTGACGTTTTTTTTTTGAAAATTTCATTCGAAAATTTGGGAGTGCAAAGTCAGGGATTGGTGATTGGATTCTCGCTGAGTCATAAGTATTTTGCACATGTTTTAGTAATATCAAATTTTGGGAATAAGATGCTTCATGATATTTAGTGTTTTATTTGCAAGATGACATCTTCTGAATATTGGAGGACTTTCTTTAATTCTCAGCCAGGTGGATTGAATAATTGCGTGTGCTAAGTTGTCATGTTTTTTCAGCCTATAATGCAGCTCAGTTTCATTTAGAATGCCTTCCATGAAATGCATACCTATGTTATTAGGGTCACATCTAAGCTATAACGAAAATCTCAGTCTTTAAATAGTTGTACAACGTTTTCTTATATGCAAAAAGCGCGACATATTAAAAAAAACCGGCATTAAGATTTAGTTGATGAAGTTTTAATGAGAAAAAGTCACATAATGCCATATTAGTAAGATTTCGAAATTTGAAAGCCATCATAATAATTTCACTCTTTAAAAATTTTACAACTTGATAAATAGTAAATTTGGTAATAGATAGACTTGATGATAATATTTTTTAGCTTCAGAGAATGTGACATTACCGGCATTATAGCTCCATAGAAATTTTACTTTTCTTATATTCATAATGCATAAGGAAAGTATTGTGACGGGGTCGAAAATTGGAATTCGAGTTTTCGACGGGCGAGCACGTTTCAAGCATCCCTGATCACGAATCGAACATTTTGGGGTGATGTCTGTGTGTGTGTGTGTGTGTGTGTGAAAGTATGTGTGTGTGTCAGGGAGTCCATGGAGACGACATCTCACGAACGAATAGAGCGATTCGAATGAAATTTGACACAAAAATCACAGTCCGGGAATACAGGAAGCTTATTGTTTTTAAACGCAATCGAATGTTCAGAATCCCCCTACATTTTCGACTGAAATTTTGAAAAAATCATCAAAAAATCAAAACCTTTAATAAAGTTACGCAAATGGACATTTTTATGTAATTTTCCCTTAGAAAACGATTGACACAAACTATAGAACGCTAGCATTAACCGTTCTCGAGATATTGCACATTTTTCTAATAAATTTATCAAAAAATCAATTAAAATAAAAAATATTAACTATTAAGAAACATGTTCAGTTATCATATGTAATATCATGCGATAAATTCGGGGACATCATTCTTGCGGATTTAACTCATTCCATTCACGAGAAAAGATATTTGAGTAATAGTTTTGTATTTGAACGTCAATAATTATTTATCTGCTGTAAGAATAACTTATTTCTCCGTCCATAACGCTTGGCGAGATTTTGGCGACTAATTTGGCGGAATGGGGCCAACTTGGGGACATTTTTAAACGTTGCCAAATTAAAGAAAATCTCGCCAAATGTATAAAAATGACGCTAAATCAATGAAAACGACGACTAATTGAAGAAAATTCAATATCTTGGAAAAAAAAATAAGTGTCTACTATAAGAATAATATTTCTTAACTGTAGAAGTAGTGAATTCATTGCATTATATAAGGAAAGTCATGTGCGGCCCACATTAGATTTTTTGTAAAGGTGAAATAGTGTGAGAAATGTTTCCATATTACTTATGACGAACCGATGCTCTCAAGTTTTATTTGAAGCGATGAAACTTTTTTGAAAGAAAAGAAAGAAATTATTTCTTTAAACTCAAAACCAGTCAACTGAAATCTTCTGCAATATTTCAGTTCAATAGAAAATTTAAAACTGAAATTTGGAAAGTTCAATGAAAGAAATGAAATATTTCAATATAAAAAAATCAAATGTGGTTAGCACATGACTTTCCCTACATAATGTAATGACTTGATTTCTTTCACTTTGAAATAGGGATTTATGAGATCCGCAGCAAAATGTTTCTGGCATTGAAGTAGCAAACAGAAAGGATTTGAATGGACATACACGGACGGCGCGAGAGCTGTAAAAGATTTCAAATTAAAGCATAATTTAACAAATAATTATGAAATTAGAATTATAAAAAATTAATCTCAATATTTGAGAATCTTAATACAAAAGAGCATAAAGATTTGGAATTCGAATATTAAATTAAACAAATTAGAATGCAGAAAAACAATAAAATTAATGTAACACATTTGAATTGCAAAAAAGTATTAAATATAGGGGAATGTTTATATTTCAATGCATGCAAGTGCACACTCCTTGATTATCTATTTAAAAGTTGTTGTTTACTTGTTATTTGTAGAGAGCGTAATGATCAAATAAAATTAACAAGCATTGCAGTATTGCGCTGCAATTACTTTTATTCGATGGGGCATGATCACTCTATCATAGATAGATCTGACTTGTACACTTATGAACCTTTCAAAATTATTGGAGTGTTTAAGAACTTTCCTAAGACCTCTGTGGAAGTCCAAGGAATTAGATATAAATAAAGAACAGAATCGATATTAAATTGTTAAATTACCTTTAAAAAATACTTATTCTCTTATAAAAAATCTTTAAATATTTTAGGAAAATCGGAATACCCAGTTTAAATAGTGCAAAACTCATTTAATAGGCAGAGTGACTCTAAACTCAGCTGACATTGCAAATTTTGCAGAATAAAATCTTTTTCATTTAGTAATAAAAGTTGTTGCATAAGTATGCAGATAATTGAATGTATCGTACTTGGTCATTTCTGATAAATGGTAATGTATAGGAAAAGTATTGAAATCATGACGAAAATCGTAACTCGAGTTTTCGACGGATCTACACGTCATGAGACCTCTAGAACATGAAAAAACTATTTTGAGCGGGGTTTGTGTGTGTGTGTCTGTGTGTGAAACCACTCTAACTTCAAAACTAATTAACCAAATTTCATAATATTTTATAAGTAAGTCATTTGTGGGTGACCCTGGTGCTAATTAGATTTTAATACAATTCGGAATAAAGGAACCTGCCTTTTTTGCAAAATGGCCAGAAAAATTGTTTGCATCCTCTCAAACTAAAATACTAATTGACAAAATTTCACAAAATTCGGTAGTTAAGCCATTTGTGGGTTATCCTGGTGCTGATTAGATTCTGGTACAATTCTGGGAGGGGGGGGGGTTTCTTTCTTTTTTTGCGAAATAGTCCGCAAAAATTGTCAAAATATAAAATAAAATATCTGGTATGCACAACTGTATCAATAAAATGACTGTTTTTTACGCAATTGTTAACGATTAAAGTAATAAGACCCCATTATTCTAGGACAAGCCGTTCTCGAGATATTTTAGTGTTTTCACATTTTTTCTACGGCGACTTTAAAAAAATGTCAGGTTACTAAATTAAAACGAAAATTGAATTAAAAGAGCAAATTCAGTGTAATTTCAAGTATGTATGCGTAATTAAACTTAATGAAGTATTAAAGAAATGAAGAAAAAATGAATTTGATTCTGAAGTTAAAGTCATGTGCTGTCCACAATTTTTATGGCAGACACAGTATTTAGTTTCAACAAAGTGAGATCTGCAAACGCATCTCAGATTATTGAAATATGATTCCTAAAGCCAATGATTCTTAAAGCCAATGATACCTTATTGGTCTCTTTAGTGACTAAAAAGTGGTTTCTGCCCGTTTGCGAGTTCCGTTTTACAATCTTCAGTTCCTGAAGCAAATATTTCTGCTTTGTATGTGTTGTTCATTTTCAAACACCATATGATACGAATTGGTTTCTCTCCAGTATCCATCCGAATTTGACGTATTCCGCTGTATTGTTACATTGTAAAATGTACTGGGAATGTTGAAAACTCATTGCTGTTTCAGTATTGAATAAACTAAATAAGAACACATTTTCAAAATATCTATTAGAATAATCAGTTTTTCACGGCATCTGTCGGGAACTTTTTGAACATTTTGTCTTCCTCGTTGTCGAAATAAAATTTCTCTTAATGCGAATGCTTTTAACGCAAATTGTAGTTAAGCGTATCAATTTATTCTTTTTAATTTTTTGTGAATATTAGTTTTAGTTGTATTTTCAAAGATATTGAGGATATTGAGAAGCTATAAGGCTAATTGCTTAATTGTCAAATGCATAGTATTTGTAAATAAATAATAATAAGTAATTTTTTGCGAATGCATAGTTTATGTAAAGGGTTGTGTGTAAAACAAATCCTACCATCGGATTTGGAGGGACGATTGAACGAAGAATTTTAGTATCACTAAGCTCAAACTAATAATATTTCAATTATGTCTGTATTCATGCCTCTCTATACCTATGTGTGAGTATCAATATGTATGTTTGTATACAGCACATATTTCAAACAAATTAAACAAATCGAATGAAATTCCATGCAATTATCAGTTAGAAGTCTATCGATTTTTGAGGAACTCAGATCAAGAGTAGGCATTCAAATTTTCGAATTAGTTTTCTAAAAAAATAAATATAAAATGGTAATTATGCTGAATACTGTCATAGAAATAATCCTCCAAATGTTAATTTATGTGATGTGAATTCAACATTTTTTTTTTTGTATAAAAAGCAGTCTTTTCATATTGCATAAATTCCAGTTTCGTACTGCACTAATTATTTTTATACTGCACAAATTGTGCACTGCTACAGTTAAAAACCCAGTAGTCTTTACTGTAGAAACACAAAGAAATCCTTTGTGTGATGCACGTTTATAGGCCTTCTGAACAACCTGTCAAAAGATTTTAGTAAACAAATTACCATGTTGATTCTATATTAAAGACTGTTGCTTCTTTATTAACGACTGGACGGCTATTGCTTCTATATTAACGACTGTTGCTTCTATATTAACAACTGTTGCTGCTGTATTAACGACTGTTGCTTCTATATTAACGACTGTTGCTTCTTTATTAACGACTGAACAATTGTTGCTGCCATATTAACGACTATTGCTTCTTGATTAACGATTATTGCTTATTTATAACAACTGAACGACTGTTGCTTCTTTATTAACGACTGGTGCTGATGAACTCAAATGAGAACGAAACCAATTCACTGTCTGTTAGCATTGGTTCCAGCAACCAATTATTGTTAGAAAAGGAACATAATCCTAAGTTTCTGGAAACTCATCCAATTGATGCGTTATGTGTATATAAGTAATGATTTCGATCGGAAAATATAAACACTATATTTCTTCCTAACATAAAAATAATTTTCATTAATAATATTTACAAAGCAGACGCTTTTCAACTTATTTATTGCCTAACATCAAGCATTATTGCCAAATAACAAAGTTTCAATTAACTTTCTTCTAACTGCTCCATCGTTAAATCGTCTGGAAAATATTTGAGAACGATTGAATTTCTTCGGAAGGAATAAAGGAATTCGTCTGGTGTACATAAAAGGAAAACTCAGAAAATTGCATTTTTACGTACAACCAGAAATACTAAGAAACCGTAGAAATGCTGTTATATTTCTGCCATAAAATAAATGGTATAAAAGGTAATATAAAATGTTTAGATCTAGAGAGGTTTCCAGCTCAAGACATTTATCACTGACTTATGAATTACAGATATGCGTTATAGATCCTCGTGAGTGAGACATCGGTCGTTTTAAGCGCTGCAAGATCCGCCCTTTTCACAAGCGTTGCATGAGTCCTATAATATTATTGGCTACGATTGATTATAACATAACTCTTAGAACAACATTTTCATGCCGAGTTTCCCTGCTGTAGCTCAATTTTTCATAAGTACAGATATTTTTTTGCAACAGAGAGTATATGCACTGCAGAACATGAAATTTGAACATTACTATAGTCTAGAATCGCTATTGAAGTCTGTGTAAAAGTATGTATGATTTTACAACAATTTTTAAGTCATAAAAGTAGTTCAATTCGATTTTAATATAAATCTCCCGTTGAACAAAACCTTCTGCGATTTCAAAACACCAGCTTCTATGTTTAAGTTCAAATTTGCTTCACGGACAAAAGATGTCATTAAATTCAATTTTAGATGTACGATATGGGGGTAGTATTTTTAAATTCAAAGTATACATTTGTCACTTTCACAATATGCAGGTGCCAAAAGATAAATTTTATGTTTTCGTGATGGAAAAGTAAACTCATGTTTAGAAGTTGTTTGAATCTTATTTATACTATGAAAGAGTCTCAAAATATGCACACATGTATTGATTTTCACGTGTTGAAACATTTGTAACAAAAATATGCATTTTCTTGAAAGACATTATTATGCATAAGCCATTTGCTTTGTGAAGTTTTAAATGGATAGTTTCCATTATATGCGACACCTATACACTACATCAAAGCTTTTGACAACTTTTCTGAATATTAAAATCTTTTCAGATTTAAACATAAAAATGGCGCACATTTTATGTTTCTGTTAGCAAGTTGAAAGGGAAAACATATTGAATCTTATTTCCGCGCACGTCAAAATGATTAATTGATTAATTGTTTCATTTGTCAGATTGGCAAAAAAGATAGAAACATAAAAATGGCTCCCATTTTATCTTTTTGTTAGCAAGTTAAATGGGAAAGCATATTAAATTTTATTTCCGCGCAAGTCAAAATTATTTAATTGTTTCATTTTTTGGATAGGCAGCAAAAGTATATCAAATGTTATTTTTTATTACTGCTAAAAGGCCGAATGGAGTAAGTTTTTTTTTAAATTTCCTTGTGTCGTCACCCCTAATTCGAATTTCAGAAATTTTTGAATTTTTTGGTTGATCTGGAAGCTGAGATCGATGACATCAAAACCCAGATTCTAACTAGAGTAAAAGTTCTCCGTAATTAAACAAACTGGTTTTGAGAATTTTGATTATTATTTTTCACCGTCATCCTGAATTCGTGATTTTCGCAACATTACATTTTTCCGTTGATATAGAGGACGGGATGGATTGAATTAAACCAAAACCGAGATTCTAGCTATAGAAATACTTGATAATTACGTAAAGAGGTTTGGATTCTTTGATCATTTCGAGTTGTCACCTCTAATTCAAATTGTTTTGAAGTATTAGATATTTCCCTTGATACAGAAGTCAAAATTTGTCAAAAAGTGACATGAATCGCACGATCACTTTGTCGAATAAAAAACTTCTGGCAATCTTTTAGACTTTTTCTTGATGTATGGTGTCTCAACAGCGCGATTTATCCTAGTTTTTAACGTAGAGGGCTATTGATCGCTTTGACGTGGTCTAAAGACAAACAGTTCCAGCTGCTATCTTAAACGGGAGTCCCAAAGCGTGTCCGATTATTAAATATGTTTTGCAGATCGGAAATATATCTCAAACATGAGGGCAAGGTCGCGTGCCTTCAGCATCAGTAACTGATGATCAATGAAAGCCAGAAAGAACAGGAGTATGAATGCAACTCTTCTGTAGCCTGAAATTCTTATTGCTACAGGCAGAAAAGTTTCAACCCAGGATATTGGAAATTATTCCACATTATTGGTATGTATGCTTGCAGACTAATTGCTTGTTTTTTCTTGCCGTATGCCATCGTACTACCCTCAGAGAGTAAGTGCAGGAGCATGTTGACTGGACGCAGATATCCTAGTAAGTTGTTCTACTAGGATAACTGCGGACTGGACAATGGATAAATGGAGCAATGTTCTCTTCTCCGACGAGTCACTCTTTTCTTTACATCTGGACAAAGAACCAATGGAGTAATGTTCTATCCTCCGACAAGTCAAGTTTTACTCTATATCTGGAGAAGAAATCAATGGAACAATGCTCTCTCCTCCGATGAGTCTCCCTTTATTCTACATTCGGAGAAGGAACCAATAGGACAAAGTTCTCTCCTCCGACGAGTCACATTTTACTCTATAACTGGACAAGGAATCAGTGGAGCAATAACTTCTCTTCCGAAGAGTCGCACTGTATTATACATTCAGAGAAGAAATCAAGGAAGCAATGTTTTCTCCTCTGACGAGTCGCCCTTTATTCTACATTTGGACAAGGAACTAATAGAGCAATGTTCTCTCATCCAACGAGTCACATTTTACTTTACATCTGGACAAGGAATCCATGGAACAATAATCTTTCCTCCGACGAGTCGCCTTTTATTCTACATTCGGACAAGGAACAAATGGAACAATGTTCTCTCCTCCGAGGAGCCACGTTATACTCTACATATGGATACGGAATCAATGCAGCAATGTTTTCTCTTCTGACGAATTACCCTTTATTATACATTCAGACAAGGAACCAATAAAGTAATGTTCACTCCTCCGACGAGTCACATTTTACTTTACATCTGAACAAGGAATCAATGAAGGTCTCCTCCGACGTGTCGCCCCTTATTTCACATTTGGACAAGGAACCAATGGAGCAATGTTCTCTTCTCTGACAAGTTACGTTTTACTCTACATCTGGGCAAGGAATCAATGGAGCAATGTTATCTCCTCCGACGAGTAGCCCTTTATTCTACATTCGGACAAGGAATCTATAGGACAATGTTCTCTCCTCCGACGAGTCACATTTTACTCTACATCTGGACACGGAATTAATGGAACAATAAAGGGCGACTCTCCGACGAGTCGCCCTTTATTCTACATTCGGACAAGGAACAAATTGTGCAATACTCTCTCCTCCGACAAGTCACGTTTTACTCTACATCTGGACAAGGAATCAATGCAGCAATGTTTTCTCCTCTGACGTGTTACCCTTTATTCTACATTCAGACAAGGAACCAATAAAGTAATGTTCACTCCTTCGACGAGTCACATTTTACTCTACATCTGAACAAGGAATCAATGAAGCTCTCCTCCGACGAGTCGCCCTTTATTTTACATTTGGACAAGGAACCAATGGAGCAATGTTCTCTCCTCCGTCGAGTTGCGTTTTACTCTACATCTGGGCAAGGAATCAATGGAGCAATGTTATCTCCTCCGACGAGTAGCCCTTTATTCTACATTCGGACAAGAAACCAATAGGACAATGTTCTCTGCTCCGACGAGTCACATTTTACTCTACATCTGGACAAGGAATCAATGGAACAATAATCTTTCCTCCGACGAGTCGCTCTTTATTCTACATTCGGACAAGGAACAAATTGTGCAATACTCTCTCCTCCGACAAGTCACGTTTTACTCTACATCTGGACAAGGAATCAATGCAGCAATGTTTTCTCCTCCGACGAGTCACCTTTTATTCTACATTCGGACAAGGAACCAATGGAGCAATGTTCTCTCCTCTGCAGAGTCACGCTTTACTCTGGATCCGGACAATAAGCGAGTCCTCATATGAAGAGATAAAGAAACACGGAACAACCCATTATTTGTCCAAAAAAGCCATCTATTTGGTGTTTGTGCGACTGGTGGTGAGGGGAGGTATTTCCATTAATGGTCGTACTGACCAGTATATTATGAGGAATGCTAAGCGGTAATATTAAGCGGTATACAGATGAGAAGCTGATACTCAACATCACTCCTTTCGCTGCAGTAATCAGAAATGATTTCAATTAAATGCACGATAACTGCCAACTGCAACACATTAAACTTCTGGCCGACTTTCTGTTTGAAGGACGAATCCTGTAATCGAACTAGCCGCTCTGCTCCCCAGACATGAAATCCATCGAGGATGATGGGGATGTGCTGGCGAGAAGGATTGCATCTCAAATATCTCCTTCAATGACAGTTCAAAATGTTTTTCTGCAGAAGTGGGAGAGAAACCGCCAAGGACTTATTATATCCTCATAAAGTACATGCTTCATAGTTGTACAACATTAATGTCTGTCATTGGGCTTCATAACCCCTATTAAAAAGTTTCAGCGTAAAGAAATCTATGCCCTTATGGGGTAATCTTCTCATTTAAGAATTTATTAAAATTTAATTAATTACTTCAGCATAATTTTTACATATTTTTCTTTCCCTCTGTGTTCCATTTCAGCATTAAAACTTTCTATGATTTGCACTGTACTTCAAAAACTACAATATCCACTAATAGTTTCAAACAGTGCATATTTATCATGCACGACTTGTTTAAAATATCCGTAGTACGAGGAGTGGACCTCCTTGACATTCTACTAGACTTTATTATGCTTAACTTTAAGCAATTTATGCATAATTAACTACAGCATTAATTATTCATAAAAGCAATTAAACCTTAAAAAATTCGTTCAACCTCTCATGATCAGTCACATCGCTGCTTCGGGGCACATGATTTCGTGTAGATATTGCGGTTTAATATTAATGCCATTTAAAAAGTAGTCAAATAACTCAAAAGTAGAAACTGCATTTCAGAATTTTAATATAGGGTTTATACAAAGAGAATTTTGTAACTTTAATATGAAATTATTTAAATAAATTGAAAAAGTAAACAAAACAATATCTAAATGTAAATCATAAGGGAGTAAACAGGTACATTACATTATTCATTACAGGGAACATTTAATAATTTAAATTAGAAGAATAAACATGAACTTTTTAAAATGTAAAGTATTGTATAACGCAGAACAATTTCTTTGATTTACATCACTGTAAAGTAAACTAGAGTTTTTAAATTTTAAATTACTGATAAGTAAGCACACAAAATATTTTCAAAATATAATTTGTGGAAAAGTATATAATATCTTTTTAAATAAAAATCGTAACCCATTTTCTAAATAAGAATTGTAAACAATATTTTTAAACTTAAATTTCTGAAATAAAGCAAAATCATTAAAAATAATTTAAAAATGACAAAACTTCCTCTTGATTTGCTTTATTTAAAATTTAAATATATCAATATAAGACTTAACTCCAAGATGAATTCCAGAGTGGACTAGGATAAGAAAGGCAGCCTTTGTAGCAAAACTGGATGAACCAATAAAGAACTTTGAGGTTTAATGGTGGGTTCTTGTAGTGCATGGGAAATGTTTTAAATATCACAATAAAAAAAATCTTTACGTAAGTTTCAGGCTGTAAGTAATTGACATTTGAAATCGTTTTACTATTTCTCTTTTGAAGTTGGAAATAAGTTAATCAGAATGATACATTACATACAGGGGACTTTCATATACACTATTTTAAAATTATTTTCATGAATAACGAAGTTCAAACTATCATACTCTTGGTGAGTCTAATATCAGTCAAAATTTTGCTCGATACTGCTGTAATAATAGCACAGTAAAAATACGGTCTAATAGTTCCAAGGGCAAATAACAGCCTTCTTCTTCAGGACCGACAAGTAGCGCGAACTTACCTGCTCAAGTAAAGTTGGTAACTAAGGATGACACACGTGGTTGAAGGTAGGAGAAAAGAAGTTGTCCACTCTGTAGAAAAAAGGAAAAAAACCCGACTGGCAGGAAACAACAAAGACACTAACATAGCAGAAGAAAGAGTGAACGGTTAGCAGAGCGAATAAAAACAACTCAACAAAGAGAAAACTAAAAAAAAGAAAAGAAAAAACAGTAACTAAAGGAACATGAGGCGTTTAAACCAGAAGTAGAAGATTAGTAAGTAGAAGATAAGTAAGTAGAAAAGTGTGGAAACGATAAGAAATCAATTAGAATAAACAGGAAAAAAATAAAATTCTATACGTTTTCCTAAAAAACGTACTTTACTCACGAACAGTGATACTAGCTATATTTTGAATTATGAATATTAAATTAATAATCCTTATAAAGTGACAGGGATATCAAATAAATTAAACTTATTTTTCAGACATATTCAATTATTGGCAACTCGGTGATATATCCCGTCCAATTTAACAATATTGCCTCAATTTGTCTACCAGATTGTCAAATTTGCTATCAGGCGTCAGAAACAGAGATTTTGGCTATATATTATAAGTCAATAAAAAACATTAACTTGAATAACTTGCGTTCTAATCATGTAAATTATAATATTTTATTTATTGCTAGTTGTGAGACCAGAAATTGATCTCACACTAGTTTATTATGAGACAGGTTTATGTACGTTATTTATTGCATCTGAAACGTCAGACAATACCTTCAGTCTCAATGACGCCAGATTTTACAACACGCTGGCCCAAAGGTCAGCAGAAAACCATAAATTTAAGGTCATCAAGAAAGGTGGGTCGTAGGATTCTAAGAATAAGGTGAAGCAACGACATTTGATAAAAGGTTGACCAATTGAGAAGATGCTTGTAGATTCGCCCTGAAGGCTACCGATAAGAACCAAGGAGGATTGTCAGACCTCAGGCAAAATAACTACAACCAAAGGAGTCTAAAAGAAAAAAAAGTTGAGAGCTACTGAGAGAGATTGCAGCATTATTTCTACGTCAGAGTTGATATAGAATTTCACGAGGACTTCTGCACGACAATTGCAGAATGAGAAACGACAATGTCCTGAGTACAGTTATTCCAGAAGTATTCGATATTAACACCTAGACAGCAGTCAATATGATCGGCGAATTACGAGTGGGCGAATTATACTTTGAGTTAATTCCAGTAAAATAAGCGGCATTAAGTACGTGCTGGTGACGAAGTCCAAGACAGACTTGAAGGTATGTGTTCCTTAAATATTGTGGAAGGTCTTAAATACATTTGAGGCCTTTTTAACTAATGGTCTCACATTATCTCTCTCCGGAGCGAATAAGAGGAATAATTGTTGTAATTGAGTAATTAAGTGATCTATGTTGTTAATAAATGATTTATTGTTAAAGTTAAAATAGTGCAATTAATGGAGTAGTATTATGTTAATTAATATTCCGTTGCAGAACTCGCGCTAAAGATAAAACTTGGAGGGTATCAGCGGCACAACACATAATTTAATGAGTTCCTCGATATACGAATTTACGACCATGTCAATTAAGTAGAATTTAGTAATTTAAAGGGCAAACTTTAAGTTCTTTTTTACTTTGTGCACCACACTAGTGTTTTATACAATCTTTCAAAATACATAAATTTTCATGACGAAATGTGAATTCGTTCTCGAATAATCGATTTTCTGCCTTACAGACACCCGTAGATACGGATGCTCCAAACGACGCCAAAATGTGATCAGGAGGTTTTAAAAGACATTTATGTCAAAATTTCGAATTCGAGATTGTTCGGGAAAAAATGTAGTAAATGCATTCTCTACACTTTCGATTGCAATCTATTGAAGTGTTTATTGATTTAATACCCATGAAAACCGGTTACAGACTTCTCCTTTTTACCGACTGTAAATAGTTCAAGCCCAAGCCTTTTCGGAGTTTGGTTTTTATCAAAAGTCATTCAGATAGACCGAAAACAGCTTTAAATAAACAGTCGAATAGGGCTTCACATATCCTCTATTTTTAACTCAGTATTCACAGCTTACTATTTACATAAAAAAATTTCGAAAGTGTAGCACCTAATAATTCACCATATATTTACTTTCTCGTCGTAAAATATAAAACACCTTTCTTTAAAAATTCTAAAATTTAATATTTTGAAGTAAAGTGCGTTTTAAGAGCGCTTTCCTCTGAGTAGATTCCGAATACTGGTATTCCTTAAAAATAATAATTTTGATTAAATTTTTCTGAATTTTAATTTTACCAATAAAAAAAATCTCAATGAAAAATGCTCTAAACCAGTGCTCTTCAAACTCTTTTATACATACGCCACCCAAAATCTGAAGAAAAACTTCAAAACTCCCTCAAATCTTTAATTTTTAGTCATCAATCTTACTTTATTTATCATTAAATGATATAGGCATATATTTGTTAAAAATAATATAACACTTCAGGAGAGTATTTTTTGTATTGGATCAGTGTGCGATATATAAAGAAGCTGGTGTCAAAATATAAACATTGAAATGTCTGTCAATATTTTTATATCGCAATATTAATATATCAAACGTTTTGAATACATGAAAATTATTTTAAAATTCATGAAAGTTTCTCTATTAATCGTAGGGATTTAGTTCAAAGTCCGTTTAAAAGAGAATTTTTTGGCCTTTTCGATGGTAAGATAAAAAAAATTGTGATAATATTTTTGGTCGCTAAGGAACCGATTTGTGTGAAAATGCTAATACATAAAATAACAAAAAAAAACTAATTCGAAATTAAACTAATTTGAACTAATTAACGTAGTGATGAATCTTCCTGAGTTTTAAAATACTTGGGTACCAAATTTCATGGCCGTACAACCTTCAGATTTCCCGCTAGAGATCGCACGCACAGACACACACACGTACACGCACACACAAACATTTTGTATTGTGTAAAAGGAAGAAGGTGTTGAAGACCCAGACCGTCCGACTCGTCCTGAGGACTTGAGTATCTATTTGGACGGCCGGGAAGGAAGGAAGAAGGTGTGTGTGTGTGGGAGGGAATTGATAATTTGAACTATGCTGAACTGCAAAATTGTATTAAAATAGTATTTTAACACAGAGAAACCAAATGCATCGGCGTCATTAACCTGTTGCCAATTTGTAAAAGAAAATGTTAAAGAATTTTAACGAAATGTTTTAAAAGAATAGCTTGCGAACGAAAACGGATAAAAAATACTTTTCTTTTAATTTCAATCGTATGTACTTAAGTTAGTGAGACAAGTGAACTTTTGAGAATTAAGAAAAAATATGTGTAACACATATGAAGAATGTTATTGTAAAACAACTTTTATATATTGATAACAGATTCTGTTATCAGTTATTCACAGAGAAAACAAATTCTGTCCACTTTGCAATTTTCATTCCATTACACTTCTACCGTTTTTATCTTGTGTAAGTAATAAACATGTACGATACATTATTGTAATGCTTTACTACTGAAGGTAAAGCTTATTTCAGATTACTGTTTAATCTTGCGCAATGTATTATGAAACAGCTAAACTAGCCGAGCACAATCGGTAAGCTGTGAAATAGAACATTTCCGAAAATAAACTGAATAAATGTTATGTTCTTTTTCAAAGGCACAAAGTACTTTACTATTTATTTTTGGTTAATATTGAATTTGTCCATTTTTTAAAACGTTTCTTTATCTTAGTATTAATCATTATAATATTTGTTAACATATAAAATAGAATAAATGTTTATCATGTGAACTTTTTCGATTGATATTTTTTCATTTTAAAAATATTCATTTATGTTAATAACTGCACATTTAGATTATTTTTTAAAATAAAACCTAAATATGAATATCATAAGTTTTTAAATCAAAATGATAACTGTAATTAATATATAGATATTAAAAATACATAATGCCGTCAATGTAGTTTGAGAACCGGATGTATATAAAATTAAATATAAATTTTACATAATATTACTACTGCAAACTGTCTCTATTACACTGAAATGATATCTAAAATTGATAAGTAGAAATTGAATTCATGATATTTCAACTGGAAACTATATATATATATATATATATATATATATATAGTTTCCAGTTGAAATATATATATATATATATTGTCAAAAAGAAAAGAGGTATGGATGGAAACAATATACCAAAAGATGGCCGGGGGGAGTTGTGACCCCCTCACCCCGGTTAAGCATGCTTTACGTCGCGACAACACTCCCGGAGAGCCGGTACATTGCAAAAAGGAATACGAATGTATCAAATTGTAAGATGTAAATATACATCATACAGAAACAAATATAAGATATAATTGTCGAGATCCAGCCCTATCGAAATTCATCTACAGTAAATGTTTGAAATATGTTAAAAAGTGTGTGAATAATGTTTGAAACATGTTCACAAGTATAAATTAACAAAATTAAAAAGCTTCCACTTAAAGAAGAATTTAAATATTGACACATAATAGAACAATAATAACAAAGTCTATTTCTAAAACCATATACCTGAATGACAAACAATAGCATATTACATGCAGATGTACATCCCATATTGTGTCATACAAGACCATGCAAATTTGCTATAACGTATTATACATTATACCCTATTCAAGAGGTCCCATATCAGTTATCACACGCTTTACCTGTGACAATCCAGTATGTATATTGCCAACAGTTTTATTTAAATATAAACGGTAACTTTCGGTTACAGTTATTTTATAAAACTTGTAGATAATGTCACTTAAAAAATTCTTGGGAAAACCCTGTGAGATGGTGTTTTGTAGGAAACGATAATCGCATAAATATCGATCTTCCATTTTACTGTTTATTCTTTGACTACGTATTAATTGTCCCAGTATAATATTTCTAAAAACATTTTTGTGCATACATTTTTGTGCATATTTCAAACATTTACTGTAGATGAATTTCGATAGGGCTGGATCTCGACAATTATATCTTATATTTGTTTCTGTATGATGTATATTTACATCTTACAATTTGATACATTCGTATTCCTTTTTGCAATGTACCGGCTCTCCGGGAGTGTTGTCGCGACGTAAAGCATGCTTAACCGGGGTGAGGGGGTCACAACTCCCCCCGGCCATCTTTTGGTATATTGTTTCCATCCATACCTCTTTTCTTTTTGACAATATTTTAATCCTCTTTTTAGTGCAGCTTTGCGCCTTTTAAGTGTGATTTCAGATGATTTTGTAATGTAGTATTTCACGGTGTTTTAATATTATATATATATATATATATATATATATATATATACATACATATATATATATATATATATATATATATATATATATATATATATATATATATATATATATATATATATATATATATATATATATATATATATATATATATATATATATATATATATATATATTTATTTATATATATATATATACTATATAATATATAAGATAGAAAGTGGAAATTATTAAAGATATTGAAGTGTTATAGCATTTATGCGCAAAGTAGCTACAAATAATATACACGATATAAATATAAAAAGTGTAAATGGCATGTAAAAAATTGGAAAAAAAAAAGGAAAGCTTAGCGAGAAGCTTACTTAATGGCTCCATTAAGTAAGCTTCTCGCTAAGCTTTCTTTCTTTTTTCCAATTTTTTACATGCTATTTATACTTTTTATATTTATATATACTATATATATATATATATATATATATATATATAAATATATATGTGTGTGTATGTATATATATGTATAAAGTCTTTACTGCACTGTAATGATATCCGAAATTATTAACTAGATATCTCCTTACTACGTAGCTAAAACAATTTGAAAACCAGTTTTATAGAAAATTAAACATCAATTTTATGCGAGTATAATAGGCCTACTGGAAATGAAAATTTCTACCTTGCTGAAATGACATTTCAAATTATTAAGTATATATGTACTTATTAAGTTGCTGAAAAAGTTTGAGAACAGGTTGCATAGAAATTTAAACATAAAATTTACATAACATTCAACGAAAGTCTCTTTAGTACTGAAATGATATCTGAAATTAATATGCAGATATTCCCTTATTAAAAATACATCACGTCGCTGAAACTGTCTTAGAACCGGTTGTATAGAAAACTATACATACATTTTACACAATATTGCTATTGGAAACGAAAGTTTCTACGTACAGAAATGATATCTAAAATTAGTAGATTCATGTATTAAAAATACAGCACGCCGCTAAAATAGTTTGAGAACCGACTGTATAGAAAATTAAAAATACATTTTACTTTATTCTTATACTGGAAACAAAAGTTTCTATCACACTGATATGACATATAAAATCAATAAGTAGATATTTACTATATAATGTTCCTACTGAGAACGAAAGTCTCTATCGTAATGTAATGATATCTGAAATGAAAAAGTATATACTCATTGAAAATACATTACCTAGACAAAATGTTTGAGAACCGGATGTGTAAAAAGTTAAACATAAATTTTACATAATATTTTTGTCGAAAATGAAACTGTTTACGGTGCACTATCTTGCTAGACCTAATGGAATTCAAAATACTGATATTTTAACTTCCTAAAATCCGTTTCTTAAAATTGGACCATCTCATAACACGGACACAAGATATAAAGAATATTTTATCAATTGTCAGAGATTTCGTCAAGAATAGTCACTTGTTGAAGCTTTATTTAAGTGGAATGCGCATATTTCCTTTTCAGAAATTCGAATTTGTTTTTTGAATACGCATAAAGTTCTTCTCAATGTAGTTTTTAATACGATTCAAGCCTCAAAAAGACAAAGCATCAAGATATATAATATATTAAAGCTCTTAGAACAAAGAAGCAAACATTTTGGTAATTACACAGTATAGGAAAGTGAAGTAGCTGCATATAATACAATTGCTTAACTAATAATTCGGCTTTCTAGATCATCAGAGGGATTTCAGGAAGATCTGAAAATACTTTTCGAAAAAATCCCATTTTTTTGTTCCAGGAGGTAAATCGAAAATTTGACAACGCTAAGTTTTGTCTGATGGTCAAAACTGGAGGTTTGCACAAATATGTAGCTTTCTATTGCTAAAGCAGGACTGAATGTTGTTCCTAAAGTCCGCTACATACGTACAGTTTGTCCTTTTGCTATGACTGACAGGCTAAACTATCACAGTTATGATTAGTTGTTCTGAGCCTCCCCCCCCCCCCCACACGCACATATCGGACTGTTGGTTCATCTGTTCCAGACTGCCTTGTTAGCTTGTTGTGAATAGAGTGACAAAACATAGTTAGTTGCGAAATTCTTTAATGAATTTCGAATATAAAAATAAATTCAAATGTAAAAAAGTTTTTAAACGGAACTAATACAGACACAATGTTGAGCAACATATGCAAACCTATAAGCGGAAGATTCGGCCGGAAGGCCACACCACGCCATGCAATACAGCTCGACCGCAGTGCCGGCATGGTCGAACTGTAGAACTGCCGGAATTGCCAGTCCAAATAATTTTCCAGCACGCTGTTCCACACACGTTAGTTTGACCTTTCAAGTTTGTACTGTTCAGGCTGATCGGACAGCTAAACTGTGTGTGTGTAGTTTGCCTAACTCCCAACCAAAGACGAATACTGAAGGCGGTCTTGCTTTGGTGACTATGACGGCACTATTTTTTTGTACTGGAGGAGTTTGATTCTGCTTCGAAACCGGTTGCCGCTCTTTATTTTATGCTGTTTCTTACAAAGCGTTTTACATCATGATTGTCTTTTAAGTAAGAGTTTGTGAACGTAATTTTAACGAAATAATTTTTAAAAGCCGGAATATAACAGCATAAAGACTTGATATAAATATTAGTTTATCATCTGTTCAATGTAAGATATCTTTCTGAGACAGTAATCTCTTCATTTGTTAAAGCTTTATCTGCAATGGACAGATATTTCTTCTTCGCAAAGAAACTGGGATTTTTCTCGTTTTAGAATAAGGGGTGAAAATGTTTCCCATTTGGAAATTCTATACTGTTGGAATAAAAAGATATGGCAAACTCCAATAGCATTACAATCATCCTCTATTTGCGTTTGTATCATGGCGTGACGGTTCGGACGTAAAATCCCGCAAAGGATATAAAATGTGAATGATAGCTAGAGTATCAAATTACGTGATTCAACTTAATTATTGTTAAAAATTTTCTATAATATTGATAGTAATGAACCTAATGAAGAAATATAAAAACACTCATTGAATTTCTATGTATGGAAAACACGTCTACAAATATTTCAAAATAGTTTTAGCAAAGGCTACACATTAAGTAAAATGCCTTTATTTTAAAGCAACATCAATGACGTACACGAAAATTTACAAGAGTGCCAAAGCCCTTTCAGACGTCATAACGTCCATTATGAGTTACAATGTTAATGACAATGTCAGACCTGAGCTTTTATGCACAGTCCAAAATCACGAATACAATTCGTGATAGGACGTTCGTGAACCTTGCCACTGATGGTGGACATTATGATGTCTGAAAAGGACTCTGGCACTCTTATAAATTTTACGTGTACGTTATTAACCTTCCTACAGTGTTCGGGTCTTTTTTGACCCATATCAAATTTATTTCGTATAGATCTATTATATTTTGGGGAATTTTTCAAAAATATTTTGTGACTTTGTTTTCATAGTCATAGTAAATATTCAGTTATGTGTAATTTTTTTTTCAAGTGGTAGTTTTTTTACAGTAAAAATTGTAACACATAAGTCGTTCGGGTCAATTTTGACCCATGTTGAATTTTTAGTGCATAGGAAAAATAAAATATATAAAATCCAATATATTATTCAATTATTATTTCTGTGACAATACCACTATTAATTATTATTGCTGTGACAAATGTATAACCCTGAAATGTACGTTACTGTGGATGAACAACTGGTAGTTTTCCGAGGAAGGTGCTCATTCCGCCAGTACGTGAGTAGTAAGGGGGGGATATAGCCGGAACAATACAGGGGGCGTGGTCAATGACGTCATCAAAAGGGGGCGTGGTTATGACGTCAGAGCACGTGTGTGTGACGTCACGTGAAGTAGAAGTGAAAGTGTTTGTTTTTGAGTGGAGTTGTTGTTTTTCTCGTAATCTTCTACGAGGGTGTTTTTTAAATCGAGTTGAGTTGTTTGTCTTTCAAAATTTCTTTTCTTAGAATGGCAACGGGGTAAGTTTATCAAGCACGTGGTGTGTGACGTCACGTGAAGTGGAAGTATTTTGTTTTTTGAGTGGAGTTGAGTTGTTTGTTATGGTAATCTTCTACGAGAGTGTTTTTAATGCGTGTTGAGTCGTTTGACTTTCAGAATTTCTTTTCAAGGAATGGCAACGGGTAAGTATTATCGTGATGGGAAAAGGATGACGTCATACCACGTGTTATTTTACGGGAGGTTTGAAACTCCGTGATTTTGACGCCACGTGGTTTTCGGGGGGATTGTAGTGAAAGTAGAAGTAAATGTTTTGGAAATAAATATATTACAATAAATATAATAACATTATACCACGTGTTTTTCGGTGAGTTGTAGTGAAAGTAGAAGTAAATATTTTAGAAATCAATGTATTCAATTGAATACCACGTGCTTTCGGGGGATTGTAGTGCAAAGTGAAAGTAGAAGTAAATGTTTTGGACCACGTGATCGCGTTGTTATGTAGAACGAGTTGAGTCATTCTATGGCTGCTTCTAATGTTTATTCCTTGCACCCGTGGAATGAATCTGATTGGCTGTGCAACTTCATGACGTCATCTTAAAACAAGTTTCTACGGGCATCTTTGAAAAGGCAACAGTAGATTCGCTGCTGTTGATTTTCGCTGTGTTGAGTGGTTCCCTTGCTGGCTTTAATGTTTATTTGAATTTCTATTGGCTGGCAAGAAATTTGTTGATGCAGAATGGCAACGGCTGTTTAAGCTCATGCATACTTGCTGGTGAGATTTAGTGACGATTGCAACAGTGGATGTATAGGGTCAGTGCTGTGAACATTTGCTGGTGAATTCTATAATATAATACAAGATTAAAAATGAAGCGTTCTTTTGGAGAATTATCAAACATTTGTTCCCTAGAACCCAGAATGCGCAAGTTAGCGGAACGTGAACAGATGGCGAAATGTTCGAGAGATTCTAAGGTGTTGAAACAAGAATCTGTGCCGTACGATTTGATACACCTGGGTGGAGAAAACTTTGTTCAAGTAAGTTCCTTCAAGGGATATACCCGTGTGCATATACGGCGATATATAACAGACAATGGCGGAATATTACGTCCGACGAAAGATGGAATTTCTATATCTCCTACAGTGTGGGACTCCATGGAGAAACAACTGAACAATTTTAATGGTTTATTGGACAAGGTTCTTGTGGTTGATAGAGATGTCTGCATATCAACACAAATGAAAGACGGTGAACTAGTGTATGTATTTCAAAGAATGTTCCAACGGAAAAATTTGAGATTTGAGTTCTTGTTTGATCATGTCTTGCTTAACGGTGCTCAGTTTTTAAAACTAAATAATTCAGCCTCTTTAATTACTGATAGAGTTAAAGAAAATCTTATTAGAGAAACTTTAGCTTACTTCATTCATCAACAGATGAATGAATTGAAATCAGATTCTCATTTAATTGGCCAATCGTATGACATGAAAGAACAAGAAATAATGGACGGAAATATTCAAGAAATAACGGACTCACTGGGTATGTGTTTATCAATTGCAATTACTTTAAAGATTACAGAACTGTTTAACTGTTTTGGATGTCGTGAAACTTACGAAACGCGGTTTATGCATGACTGTTTAACGATGAGTCGTGCTGAAAAATTTCATGAATATTTTAAACGTGCTTTATATCATTTAAACTGGTGTCTAATAGCGAAAGACTTCATTGAAAGAAATAGAAATATTGATCTTGATACGGTACTTTGTGAAGAAGAATTTTTTGATGATTTAAATGTAAAATTATTATTTGAAAATATTGAAAAGTTATATATTAATGAAGAAGAAAGTATGTACCAAAATTTAATGAGTTCTGTTGAATAAAATGTATATTGATATATGTATTTGATATTTGTATTTTCATTTCACATTTTTACATACTGAGTGCGTTTTGTATAATTTGTATTATACACCTGTATTGTATAATTTGTGTTTAAAAAGTTATGATTTTGTTTAAAAACTAGAGCATATATAAATATGGTAACTGATTTATAACGATTCATTGTGATTTATTATTTCTTAGAGTAAACATCTTAGGCATTATCTCAGTGTAAGTTAAACGTTATTGAAAATGGAAAAAGCATTGTCTAGCGCTTACGAAAATCCATCGCACGCAGCTAGTTATAGTGGAATTGATGCATTATACCGTACTTTAAAGGGGAAAGTTAAAAGAAAAGATACTAAAGAGTGGTTGGGAAAGAAAGTTTCTTATACTTTGCATAAACCTTTGCGTCATAAATTTCTTCGAAATCGAGTAATTGTGGGTGCTATGAATGAACAGTTTCAGTCAGATTTAGTTGATATGCAGTCTCTAGCTAAATTTAATGACGGATACAAATATTTGTTAACCTGCATAGATATTCTCTCGAAATATGCATGGGCTATTCCTCTTAAAGATAAAAGTGGAAAAAATGTAATTATAGCTTTGAAGGAAATATTTAAAGAAAGGAAACCAGAATATCTACAGACAGATAAAGGGTCAGAGTTTAAAAATAAACTTGTACAAAATTATTTAAAACAAATGAAGGTTCATTTTTTTACGACTAACAATGATATGAAATCAAGTATTGTAGAGAGATTTAATCGTACATTAAAATCAAAAATGTGGAAATATTTTTCTGAAAAAAATACAAAACGTTATATTGATGTTGTTAAAAAATTATTGCATAGTTACAATAACACGTGGCATCGAAGTATTAAAATGAAACCCTCTTCTGTTACAGTTGATAATCAGTCAGTAACATGGAAAAATTTGTATGAATCTAAGCCGTTGAAACCGTTAGTGCCGGAATTTAAAGTCGGAGACACGGTACGCATTAGTAAAACGAAATTACGTTTCGAAAAAGGTTACGAGCAAAATTGGACAAGAGAAATATTTACGATTCATAAAATTATTTCTCGAAGACCTATAGTATATAAGTTGAAAGATTTAGCAGGGGAGGTAATTGAAGGCACGTTTTATAAACAAGAATTGCAGAAGATCACAGATTCTGGCTATTACCCTGTGGAAAAAGTTATAAAGAAAAGAAAACGAAACGGAAAACTGGAACACTTTGTGAAATTTCAAGGTTATCCTGAAAAATTTAATACTTGGGTACAGGATATGAAAAGGATATAAAAGGTCTCACCAATCGTATTTTCCTTCCATTTAATAAAAATGTCGTTCTACGTCACACTCATTAGTGATAGCTCACAGCGTTTTTTCCCTGAAAATAAAATATCCCGATTTACTACACAACTTCCGTCTCCCATACACTTAAACAGTGCGGAATGGGAAATAGCCGTTGTCGATTTGATCTATCCCCATACCTGGTTCAATTTAAGGAAAGATAACAATTTATTTGGATTTTCTCTAGATGGGAGTGAATTAGAAGGAAGGCGTGTTCCTCCTGGTTGTTACGAGACTATACCAGATCTTTTAAAAGCCATGAGTTTAACATCCCATAAAAATAAAATTGAATTTTCCTATCATTCTGTCACAAAGCGAGTGACTATAAAAACCAAAGGAGAATCCAAAGTAGTGCTTCATGAAGGCATTTCCGAACTCCTCGGATTTAAACCAGGTGAATATAAAGGAATTGTGCAAAGTCCATTTGTGGCGGATGCTAACGCTTCTTTCTCCGTTATGTATATGTACTGTGACCTAGTAGAACCGCAAATAGTTGGAGATGTGCAAGCGCCTCTTTTAAAAATTGTAACTATAGAAGGAACCGACGGTGAAACGATCAATGCTCATTATGCAAGACCTTTCTATTTGCCGGTCATACGCCAGCATTTTCAAAACATTCAAATTGAATTGAGACTACATTCAGGTGACTTGGTGCCATTTGAAAGAGGCACAGTTTTCATAGTATTACATTTTCGAATGAGACAACTTGTATAAAAGGTTGTTAGAAAAAAACGTGAGTCCATTTGTAAAACAAACGTTGCAGAAGTATCATCATCATCATGCTTGTACCCTATACGTGCTGCACTAAAAAATTTGAAGATTATTATGTGGGACAGACCGGTAACGGCATGCCTCATTATGGAGGAATTGCTCTACAAAAAGGATACGGTATTGGCGGGTTCTTTGCTAGGCTTTTTCGAAGTGCCTTACCCTTTTTGGTGCGAGGAGCAAAAACTGCAGGAAAGGAAGCTCTAAGAACAGGAACTCTTATCGCCAATGATGTGTTAGCTGGCGATAATTTTAAAACATCAGTAAAATCGAGAGCCAAAGAAGCTGGTAAAACGCTAGCTAAAAAAGCGGTTCGAAAAGCAGACGAGATGATTGGTCATGGAAGATTTAAAAGGAAGAGAAAAATTCCCAAACGTGTCATTTCGTCTAAAGTCAAGAAGGTGCGAGGACGTGACATTTTTGATGCGTAATGGCTTTTCTTCTAAAAGATTCACCTGAGTGTGCAAAATCCGAACTTAATTTATTTACGCTTCCTCCTACGCAAACAGTTATAGAAAGAGGGCAATGGGTCGAATTTCATCCTGTTGCCAATGTATCTGACGGCAGTCCTGTTGAATTTAATGTATCTGGAAGTGGAGATGATTATCTTGATTTATCCCAAACTCAACTTTATGTTAAGGTAAAAATTCTAAAAAATAATGGAACTTCCCTCACGAAAGAAGATAAAGTAGGCCCCGTCAATTCGTTTTTGCATTCTCTATTTTCTCAAGTGGATATCAGTCTGAATGAAAGATTAGTGTCGTCGAGCAACAATACATACCCCTATAGAGCCATTATAGAAAAATTACTAAATCATGGTTTTGATACTAAAACTTCTCAACTCTCGGCCGAACTATTTTTTAAGGATACCGCGGGTAGAATGAATGTATTCGATATCAAAGATCCTAATCCAAATGAAGGATTTAACAAACGAGCAGAAATGGTTCAACTGAGCACAACGGTAGACATGGTAGGTCGGCTACACGTGGATTTGTTTCACCAAGATCGACTTTTGCTGAACATGGTAGACATGAAAATTAAACTCATTCGTAGCAAACCCGAATTTTGTTTGTTGGGAATAGGTGATTATAAAGTTGTGCTTGAACACGCGTCGTTGTTTGTACGCAAAGTGCGAGTCAGTCCCGGTGTTGTATTGGGGCATGCAAAGAGTTTAGAAAAAACAACAGCCAAGTATCCTATCAATAGAGTGCTTTGCAAAGCATATTCGATCCCCACTGGAAATATGTGTTTCGTCCAAGATAATATTTTTACAGGACAGATGCCTAAGCGTATAGTTGTTGCTTGTGTAGATAATGACGCATTTAATGGCAACTATAAAAAGTCACCCTTTGAATTTCAGCATTACAATATAAACTTTATCGGCGTCTACGTAGATGGACAACCCATGCCTCATAACCCATTGCAACCCGACTTTGCTAATAAGAATTTCATTCGTGCTTTTCAGAATTTATTTCTCACTGCAGAAGATCGCGGACTTTACCTTTCGAGATCGGAATTTCCTGAGGGAAATTGCTTATTTCTCTTTGATTTGTCCCCCGATTTATGTGATGGTTCCCATTTGAATCTGGTACGACATAGCAACTTAAGACTAGAAATAAAATTTAGCGTTCCTCTACAACAGACAGTCTCGTTGTTGGTGTATGCTGAATTTGAAAACCTGATAGAAATCAACAAAGCTAGAAACATATTGTACGATTTTGGAAATTGATGAATTCCTCGGACATTTATAAAATATTATCTCGTGATCGTCATACAGCGAGATATTTTAAAGGAGTTTTCCCGTCGGATAGAATTCCTAATATTGATATAACCCCTGCAGCTCTCGTTATTAACACGGATAACCATACTGAAGCCGGTAGTCACTGGTTGGCGTTATTTATTGAAGACAATCAATCCATTGAATTTTTCGATTCATATGGCTTACCTCCTGAAATGTATGGAAAAGATATTGGAAGATTTGTCATGAAATACCCCCACCTGAAATGTAACAAGATATCTCTGCAAAGTTTTACTTCTAATGTATGTGGACACTTTTGTATTTATTTCTTAGTGAAACGATGCCAAGGATTATGTATAAATTTTATTGTATCTAATCTTGCTGGAAAAAAGAATGATTTTAGAATGTATCAATTTGTCAAGAAAAGATATGGTGTAAACATGATTTTTAAAAAATAAAAATAATATATTTTGAAATAAATGTCTGTACTCATTTTATTGTTTCTATTTGTTAATAAATATTTACCTTTTATTATTAAATTATGTTAAAACATTAAATGAAAGTTATTTAAAAACTATTTGCACATAACTATATACCAGATATTTTTTCGCAGGAAAACCTTTTATTTTTTTCTGCTGCTGCAGATCTGTATTAAAACAGTACACACCCAAGAATTTGCGTCATTAATATCCATGGAGCTTCCCCGTTTAAAGCACCCCTCAACGTGTATAGTTAGTGGACCAACGGGGTCAGGCAAGACCGTCTTTGTTAAGAAACTTATTGAACAACACATGTTTAAACCAATGCCCAAGCTTGTTGTATACTGCTACGGCGCTTACCAGCAACTCTTCAATACTCTGAAAAATGTAGATTTTTATGAAGGTTTGCCCTCTAACTTGAATACAATTCGAGATGCTCTTATCATCATAGATGACCTTATGACAGAATTGGGGCACGATACTCGTTTGAGCAAACTATTCACAAAAGGCAGCCATCATAGGAACATTTCAGTTATATTCATTGTCCAAAATTTATTTAACCAAGGAAAAGAAATGAGGTCAATACACTTAAATTCACAATATTTGGTTTTGTATAAAAACCCTAGAGATAAGAGTCAGGTGATGCACTTGGCAAGGCAAATGTTTCCTGGAAAATCTAAAGCCTTTCAAGAAATATTTCAAGACGCAACGTCCCCTGCTTATGGTTATTTATTAGTTGATCTGCGCCCCGAGACCTCTGATCGTTTGCGCATGCGCACGGGCATTTTCCCTCAGGATAAACATTATGTATATGAACTGAGTTAGCCATTTAGCGTTTAGTCTTTGAACGAGTAACATGTCTTCTGTAGTTATTGAACTCGAGGGTTTCCAATTACAACCTCATGTTTTTATCATTAAAGAATTGGCATTTTTCGATGTAAATTATGGTTATCATGGCCGTTGGTCCTTTCTCCCGCCTCAATCTTGGGATCAATTATCATCGAAGAAAAGAAAAGAATTTTCTTGGATAACCCGCTATTGTCATGGATTACACTGGAATAGCGGAAATTTGCCTTATCATGTTTTGAAAATTATTCTAACATTCTTATTTGCGTCCTATTCTGACATTTATGTTAAAGGGCTGGAAAAAGCAAAATTCTTAGAAAATCTCTCAGGGATGAAGATTTTTGATCTCAATGATTTCAAGTGTCCTAAAATGGATATTTTAAAATCAAATTTAGCACCAAAATGCCCCGTTCACACCCCTCACTTTAAACATTGTGCTTTAGCGAAGGCCGCTGCTTACGGATCTTTTATAAAAGAAAGGCAGTCGTGAACAGGTGTCATTTTATGTTCAATATGTCAAATGTGGAGCATCTGAAACTTCTCAGGAAATGCAAAAATAAAGGGATATTATTACGCAAATGCCCTAACAGTATTATTAAGTGTGTTTGTGAATGTGCTCTTAATCTTTTAAAAGGCAATGTGCCTATATCTCGCCAGAAGAAGAAAAGACTCATTCCCTATAAAAGGGTCTTACGCCGTTTAGGAGATAAGAAAGTACCCCTGTACAAGAAAAGACAACTTCTTGTCCAAAAAGGAGAAGGCTTCTTGTCTATTCTTATTCCTGCTGCTATTACTGCTTTGAGTACTCTGTTTCATGGAGTTGGCTCGTAAATTTATTCTTGTTCCTGAAGAGCAAGAACATCAATTTGCTGAGGACCACCTATCCCATTTGGATCAACAAATGCATCAAATTTTAAAAGACAAGTTACCAGAGGATGGAAAAGCTAAATTATACTTACAAGTGCTACAGAAATTTGTCAGTTTTCCATCGTTGAATTCTTTTGGACCCCAAAATGATATGGATGTGGACGCCCAAAGTGATATTCCCCAAAATGATGTAGAAAAAGATATTTTATTATCGGCTCCTGTACGACATAAAGCTGTAGCCCTGAAAATTATTGATTTTTTAAATGCTCAAAAAGATGTGATTTCATGGACGACTTCCAAGGAACTTAAACTAAGAGGAACTATTCTACCAGGGACCAACATATCCATATTAATAAACCACCTACTGCGGAATCAACCAAAGAAACCCGAAGGTTACGACAAATGGCAAGAAATATTAGAAGAAAATAATTTTCCTAAAGAATTTATCAAAAACAAGTATCTGTATCCTAAAAAGACAATGTATGCCCGACCTATTCGTGTACCAAAAAAGAAATGGATGAAATTTTAAACATTTATAATAAAGATACTTTTGAACTCCTAATGTTTTTTGTGCATATTTTCTTTTTTCTTTACAGGTACAAACTGAAATAAAAATTAAAAGTGTCTAAAACTTAAGTACAAATTATTTTAAAAATGTAATAAATCTTTGAAATTTTGAATGAAATTTAAAATAAATGCATTGCATTTCACTAATGATATCACTTATACAAAATAAATAAATACAACAGTATAAAAATAAAATAATTTATTCTTAATAACCATAAGGTAATGTACTGTAACTATCACCAATAACTCTTTTGGTGTACACCATTTTATACAGTTTCGTTTCTTTTTTATTAAGAACTCGTCGACGTTTAGCATCCCTTGAAATCTTTGCCGGATTGTCAATTGGAATTGTCAGCGTGCCATCAAGATTCCGAACTAGAGTTTTCACCGATTGGTAGTTCAAAAGTTGAGAATTTTTAAAATTTAAGGAAAATCCTCGAATTTTACAGACAGTTTTGCCACTGTATGTTTCATAGGCATAATTCTTAGGGCCTCCTACAAAAAAAAAGTTTGATTAATAGATCGTTTTACTAAGCGATATAAATAAAATTTTCCAGATAATTTCCTTATAATAAATACACTTCGAAATGTAAAGAAAGATATTAATCTTACCAGATACGAAAGTCTTTATAACTTCACCACCTAGTTCATCTGTAAATTCACCAAGATAATCTCCTAGGGGTGGATCATTTAATCGGTTGCTTGCGTAAATTATCGAGTCTGTATCCATATATAAAACGGACGTTCCAAGGCGATCAATTTCAGCATACAGCTTGAGACGTGCGTAGCATGTAGTGAACGCTGCAAGAAATATATTCGTGCTGGCCTCCTGTTCAAGAAATTCATTCCTTTGTCTCCATTGAAAGGCGGCAATTTCAGGAGTCGGCAAATATAAGTCAAGAATCTGGAGAAAAAATAAATATACAAATTAAAATACATGAGTATATACATAAATTAAATACATGAGTTTGTGTGCATGCATATGTACTCCGAAATAAACACTAACTTACTTCCTTCCTTTTGTCGCTGAGCATATTATTATACTCGATCAAAGTAGATACATATTTCATTTTCGTTTTGTTTGGATTCATTCCCCACCTAAAATAAATTCAAATATCAGAAAAATGTTCATATCATAAAAAATAATTGCATCATATGATTTAGAAAGTAACTCACCTTCCCCAAAATGAGTTTAATGCTAATTTGGCTACTTGACGCCGACCTGGGTTGAAAGCAATGGCTGTAGGGTCAAGAGAAATTCCTTCATTCTTTAAATACTCACTGATGTAGGTGTCCCGGTCTTCCTGATTAACGCAATGAGAAGGCCATCCAGAGGCTTCTTGTTTAATTTTTAAAAACAGGTTTATGTATGTTTTAAAAAGTTCAGTAGAGCTTTGTTTAAAGTGATAAACTTCGTAGATCTGAAAATAATAACAATACATTGTGTAAAAATATAAATCTTTAACTAATTATACTAATATATGAAATTATATTTAGAGGAAATTTTTACCTTAATAATGTTATAGCCTTTATCAAGTGATTTCTTTACTTCCTCTGTGACCCATGTACCGATTAACGCTCGGTCATCATCCGAATGATTGCAAGGGCTCTGCTGTAAATTCTCAGCACATACTCTGCACAATGGAAATAATAATTTACCACCAATCCTTGTTGGTAGCACTGGATGATAAAGCTTACGAGGTGGTAAGATTTTACACTTTACAAAACCAAAGTAGTTTTGGATACTGTCAAAATTTTCTGTTATGATTACAGGATGTCCTAATGGATATCTAAAAATAAAAGAAAAAAGTTAAAAATCATATTTTAAATACACTACCATAATTTAAATTTTATTTAAATGCACTAAATTTATTTTAAATGCACTATAAATGTGTATGATAAACGAACCTGCAATATTTGTTTGTCCAAGGATATAAGGATGTAAAATCGACATATTTTGCTATTCCTTCATAGAAAAGCTGTATTGCATTTGTACGTCCACCAAAAAAAGCATCTCTGGGATTCAATCGGTCCTGCACGTCATGCGTCTTCAGGAAGGAAAGTAAATCTTTCTCTTTTTTTTTTGCGCGAACGAAATCATGTTCCCACATTTCAACTACATTGAAGCCCATACATCGAAGAGAAACCGTCGTCTGAATAGTTTTTTCATGGAGCAATCTCATGCATGTACCAGTAAGAGGACTTTTTGTTTCTTCATCAAAACATTCTATACATCCATGATAAAGACACCCCTGAAAACGAAACAAAAAAATTGCATTAGAAACATACGCATGCAAATACATTATTTTCTTTTAAAGAGTTGAATAATAACATACATGATACTGATAAACCGATTTTGTAGATTCGCAAAAACCGTCTACAAAATAGTTTCCAATTTTAACTTCACCGGTGCCATTCAGTGCATGTCGAATAATTATGCCTTCGGTGAGTGCTACATAATCCATCCAACGTATGGAATCCATGCTGTAATTTAACTTATTTGTGTATCCATGTAATGGCACCATGGCTATGGTATCAGGACAAATATGGTGTGCTCGGAATATAGCCATACACGTAGAGGCAATTGTAACATAACTAGAAAAAAAATATGAACAAGTTAATAGTTTAAACAAAAACAAAATACAAAGAAAAGAAAGAAAAAAAGTTAATACTTACCAAAACGGATCTATGCCCGTAACGTCCAGAAACTGCGATCTAAATTCTAAACAGCAGCGCCTTAAAATATCAACATCCGATCTAAAGATAAATAACAGAAAATGTAAAATGCAAATAAAATACACCCAATATAGCAAATTTAATCTTATATGAATTATACTTTACCGGCAATAGGCATCCATTTCTTCTCGAAAATTAAAAGTTAAAGCTTTTCTGCTTTCGTACCACTCAAAAAATTTCGTTCGCTCAGGTGTAGACATTGTGTCCGGACTGTAATGTTCTTTAGGTGGCAGCTCCCCAATATAAGTTTGATTTTCTGGCCTATTAAATAGGTGGGGAAAATACCCCTTTTTAAGTTCCTTTAATCCAAGGGTTTGGGGTAGTTTGGAGAGACTCATAGGTAGAAAATTATAGCTGTCTATAATTCTTAAGTTTAAGCTCATTACTTTTATGCTCATAATTTTGGAGCCGTTTGGAATAATTTCCGGTGTCAACCCTTGTAGTAGCATCCATCCGACTATGAACTGTCCATCAAAACCTTTCATGTTGTGCGCAATTGCTGTATAATCTTTATGTTTACTGGTCAGTAGGAAAGTGCAGAATTTTGCACAGGCGTCTTGTGCACTGTCGCTTTGGAAGGTAAAAACTTTACCTTCCGCATACTGTGCAACAGCGTAATTAACGATGTGCTCCCCAGTTGACTGATCGGTCTCAAAATCAAAAAATATGAGCTTATCATTATTCGGTATAGGATTCAGTCTTCTTAAAAAACACCGATGTGAAGACATCTCAACAAAGTTTGTGCAAGAAGGACACTTTCTTGTTCCACACTTATGTAGAATTTTGGGACAATCTCTTCTACGTATGACCTTGAAGCATTTTTTGCACTGATAAATCTATAAGAAAAGAAATATAAATCACATAAATTTACATTCAGAGTTCCACATTCTATACAAAAATATTATTGATATTTTAATTTTTGCTTATACAAAACATAAACATTTAAGTACCTCATCACACAGCCCTGTTTTCTTATGTTCATCATAACAGCTGGGAGAGCGACATGACCTATCGCAATCTTTGCAATCGATCGTTTGTCCCAACACACACGCTGCTGACCTACATACATGGCATAATGTAGAACACATATGGTGACTTCTGTTATTAAACGGTCGCTCGCATTCCATGCAGTAGTTATCAGAACCATAAAATGCTTTGAGGCTTTGTATCACATCAAAGTGTCCATCATGCAAAAATAAATTTATGCGATTTGCCCTGGTAGGTCCTTTGTATACAACCTGAAAATTAAAAGAACAGAAAATCATTCGTTTACTACAATTTATTTGAATATTTAAATAAATATATATATAAAATACTCGAAAAAACAAACCTTCAGCATATTTTCAGAAGATATGACTGCTATTTGTAGATCAAGATGAGCTTCAAAGATAGCTATTTCTTCAAAGCCACATGGCTCTTCGGGAACACAGGCAGCGGTATGCAGAAACAGTGCTCTTCTAAGTAGAAGATTCCCATCTTTTCTCATTAGCGATTTTAAATCTGCATCTTTCTCCACATATGCTTTGGCTAAAACAATTGCCTTCGCACAGCATACGTTATATCCGTCATCGCTTTCTATCGGCAAAACTGATCTTTTATTTAGCCTATCAACGGCTATATTCAGCATCCTGCGATGTCTTGCTCCTCCTACAGGACGTTTCACAGTAATGACATCAATTTTAAAATTTTCATCAAGTGATATTTCTTCTTTTGATTGAAGAACCTTCATAATTTTTGATAGAAGCGTTTCTACTGTCACTTCGTCCACACGTACAAGACTTGTAGAAATGGGCTTGTCCAACCTCTCGCATAGGAAGCAAAATCTAATAAGATCATGAGATGCCAGGTTTATCGTAGCCTTCCGTATCAGAGAGTCGAATAATCTTTTCACTAAATCCATAATTGTGTTCAAATGTGCATTTTGAGCGATCTGTGGAAGACGTTCAAGATCAACTCTAGCCTCGTAAGTAATTTCCTCGGCCGAATATTTTCTGTTAGTTCTACGATATTTTTCGTTCAATGAAATGGCATCCTCTAACTAAAACAGAAGACAAAGAGAGTTAATACTTATCCAAATAATATTTTGATTAACCATAAAATAATATTTAATGACTCTTACATTATCATTCGGATTTGAAATATCATGAGAGGTAGCATTTGAAACACCAGCTCCAAACATCTGAAGTAAAAGAAAATACAGACGTGTTAAAAAATAAAATATTGAAAATAAAGACGAATCACGAAAATAAAAGCATAAATTATTTAATTTCTGTACCTCTGAGTAGGTTCGTTTAGGGGGATTTTGTAATCCAGAAGGTCCTGCTACAGGTTGAATCTGTAAGAAACAACATAAAGGTGAAAAATTTAAAAATAAAAAAAAAAGATTGAAATAATCTCCAGAGAACATTCTGAACAAACCTCAGATGATTTTTCAATATTTGTAGATGGAATATCTCTTGACAACAGGGGGTATTCTTGAAATATCAAGGATGTTTCACTCGAAACCTACAACAATATTATTTTATTCACAATGTTTAGAAATATTCAATAAATTGTAATCATTTATATTTGCTGTTAAATCTTGATGCTCAATTAATAAATATATGCTAAATTCCTTTACACAGAAAAAATGGCACTTACGATTTCAAAATCCTTTTCATCCAGAGGATTTTCATCAAAGTTTTGAGATGTTGGTGAATATTCCAATGTCTCATCAAAAGTCTAATTGAAAATATTTTATAGATATTATTTTATAGAAACATATTTTTAATACATTCGTTTATTTTTTCTTACTTATAACTAAAAACGTATTAGTCTAAATTTTCATTCAATTAACATAATTAATTTTACTGAGAGAAATAGATACAACACATTCATTGGTAATTCTACATTAGTTACGAGCACGTGGCTATCATATTCTCAAAATACATCAATTCATTTTAAAGAAGGAATTCAATACAGATACAACACATCCGTCGACAATTTAAGTTAGAATGCACAACTAATAATATACAAGATAAATTTTTAGACAGAAAAAATAGCACTTACGATTTCAAAATCTTTTTCATCCAAAGGATTTTCATCAAAGGTTTGAGACGTTGGTGAATAATTCAATGTTTCACTAAAAGTCTAATTGAAAATGTTTATAGATATTAAAAATTCTATTGAAACAGGTACAACATATTTATCGACAATTCTATATTAAGTGGGCATGTGGATATCATATTTTTAAAATATAGCAGTTTCACGAAGATAAATTAAATATAGATATAAATATTCATCGGCAGATGTGTCTTAAGCTCTAGCACGTGGATGTCATATTCTTAAAATATGTAGACTAATTTCACAGAGAGAAATTAATATAAATACAAACATTCGTACACAGATCAGTATTAAGCTCTAACACGTGGTTGTCCTATTTTTAAAATATAGTAATTTCACGAAGATAAATTAAATATAGATGCAATACATTCATCAAAAGATCTGTATTAAGCGCTAGCACGTGGTTGTCCTATTCTTAAAATATAGTAATTTCACAAAGATAAATTAAATATATATACAATACATTCATCAAAAGATCTGCATTCAGCGTGAGCACATAGTTATCATATTTTTAAAATGCACTAATTTCACTGAGAGAAATTAAATATAGATACAGACATTCGTACACAGATCAGTATTAAGCTCTAACACGTGGTTGTCCTATTCTTAAAATATAGTAATTTCACGAAGATAAATTAAATATAGATGCAATACATTCAACAGATCTGTATTAAGCGCTAGCACATGGTTGTCCTATTCTTAAAATATAGTAATTTCACAAAGATAAATTAAATATAGATACAATACATTCATCAGAAGATCTGTATTCAGCGTTAGCACGTGGTTGCCCTATTTTTAAAATGCACTAATTTCACTGTGAGAAATTAAATATAGATACAAACATTCTTACGCAATTCTGTATTAAGCGTAAATAACAATCACATTTTTAAATTTAATAAATTCACACAATTTATAAATATCTTTTCCTATGCATCGAAATCACTGTAAATATCGTTAATATTAAAATCGTTTTAAAGCTGAACAAATTCCTAGTAAAACGAAGAATTGTAGTATTTAAAATGTATTTCACAAAGTAAGTCAAATTAATTGAATTAAACGTAGAACATACCTCTTCCATAGAAGATGAATTTTCTGTAGAATCCATATCGTTTTTAAAATGAACACTTGCACAACTATATACTTGAAACACAACACAAACTCGAACACTCGTCACTAAATCTCACCAGCAAGTATGCATGAGCTTAAACAGCCGTTGCCATTCTGCATCAACAAATTTCTTGCCAGCCAATAGAAATTCAAATAAACATTAAAGCCAGCAAGGGAACCACTCAACACAGCGGAAATCAACAGCAGCGAATCTACTGTTGCCTTTTCAAAGATGCCCGTAGAAACTTGTTTTAAGATGAAGTCATGAAGTTGCACAGCCAATCAGATTCATTCCACGGGTGCAAGGAATAAACATTAGAAGCAGTCATAGAATGACTCAACTCGTTCTACATAACAACGCGACCACGTGGTCCAAAACATTTACTTCTACTTTCACTTTGCACTACAATCCCCCGAAAGCACGTGGTATTCAATATTTGAATACATTGATTTCTAAAATATTTACTTCTACTTTCACTACAACTCACCGAAAAACACGTGGTATAATGTTATTATATTTATTGTAATATATTTATTTCCAAAACATTTACTTCTACTTTCACTACAATCCCCCCGAAAACCACGTGGCGTCAAAATCACGGAGTTTCAAACCTCCCGTAAAATAACACGTGGTATGACGTCATCCTTTTCCCATCACGATAATACTTACCCGTTGCCATTCCTTGAAAAGAAATTCTGAAAGTCAAACAACTCAACACGCATTAAAAACACTCTCGTAGAAGATTACCATAACAAACAACTCAACTCCACTCAAAAAACAAAATACTTCCACTTCACGTGACGTCACACACCACGTGCTTGATAAACTTACCCCGTTGCCATTCTAAGAAATGAAATTTTGAAAGACAAACAACTCAACTCGATTTAAAAAACACCCTCATAGAAGATTACGAGAAAAACAACAACTCAACTCCACTCAAAAACAAACACTTTCACTTCTACTTCACGTGACGTCACACACACGTGCTCTGACGTCATAACCACGCCCCCTTTTGATGACGTCATTGACCACGCCCCCCCTCCATTGTTCCGGCTATATCCCCCCCCTTACTACTTACGTGCCCATGAAACCAGCCATGTACTGCATAAAATTTTGGGTACTCTGTGACAACGCTATCAATTATGCCTGGAATATACAGCCCTACCTTGGAAATAAGCCTGGTTCTGCACCAGAATGAAACCAAGATCTCAGGGTTGTCAACGATCTCGTTCAAGGTTTGAATTGACATAATGTAACATGTGATAACTTTTTCATGTCGTATGAACTTGAACAGCTTCTTCTGAAAACAAAACGGACAATGATTGGAACAATGAGAAAGAATAAGGCAACAATTCCTCCGCAGTTGCTTGCAAAAGAGGCCCCAAACTACACATCGAAATTTGCATTCACCGAGGATACAATTCTTGTATCCTACATCCCGAAGACAGGCAAGTGTTCGGTTCTCCAGAGCTCTCTTCACCATGACAGTAAAATAGAAGACACAGTCACAAAGAAACATCAAATCATTTTGGACTTGGACTATAACATCACCAATGGAGGAGTAGACACGTTGGATAAACTGGTCTCCCACTATTCCTGTCGGAGGAAGACAAACAGATGGCCCATTGTAGTTTTCTCCAACATCCCGGACATTTCGGCGTATAATGCATTCCTATTGTTTATCAAGATCAATCCAGCATGGAAGATGAGGTAATTTCGCAAAAGGAGAATCTTCATTGAGAAGCTTGGCATGACTTTGGTAACTCACTACATTGACGGAAGAAAACATCTGCCAAGAGCAAGGACAGCCCGAGAATTGGCGATGAATATACTAAACTCAGGACAACCTGAATACAGACTTGAAGCATCCAGAAGTGTAGCAACTGCTGGCAAAAAGGGAAGATGTCACTTGTGCCCACAGAGTGACAACACTAGTTATGTAAAGTGTTTCAAATGTGGACACTTCACTTATAAGAAACATTTCATTCAAGTGTGCAACAATTGTATATAAACGGAACAACTTCCAGAATTGTATTGTTGGCGGTAAGCTAAATATTTCACAAATATTTAGTCTGTACTGTGTAATTTTGCTTTCATCAAACGAATGTTCTAAAATATAAAAATATCTACTATATGAAAATAAATATATGTAATAAATACAGGAAAAATACTTCATTGTATTGTATTTGAAATTTTACAGTGAATTGCAGGAATGAATGATTGAATTACATTATATATTTATATATTACATTGCATTTATACATATTATATATTTACATTACTAATATTTATAAAGTATGAGTTCAATTCAATAATATTGAAAATTGCACTATGGGGGTCATTTTTGACCCGAACACCTTAGGTGTATACTAAATTTGAACAACGTATGAAGGTTAATGGTGTTTTCAAAGACATTTCACTAAATTTGTAGTCTTTGCTAAAATATTTTGAAATACTTATTCTATATTATACAAATTTATTAAAATAATATATTCATTTCAATGTGTTAGTAATTATCGAAATAAATTTTCAACATCATCGAAAATTGTTATCGAAATTTTATCGACTTTATAGAAAGAAATAAGATTTACCGATAACCTCATAGCAACGCTTTCCATTTATATTTTCATCCCCATACACTAGATGTAATATGTCGGCCACTTTAGGCTTTGTGAAACGCTCCATGTTATAGGTGCGAAGTCAGCCTTATGAATGATGATGGTAAAAATTGCCTAGAGTAAAAATCTAGGGCCAAAGTAAGATGTCTACGGACATATATTTACCAACGAAAAGATGTTTTGTTTTCCCCAATTAAAGTGATTCTTTTCTCCAATTAAAGTTTGTACAGAAAATTTCGAATCACCCTGTATTACAAATCGATTGAAATTTGGTATAATAATTTCAATGATGATCGTCAGAGGATTATTGATTCCCAGGGTGAACAGATTAGAAGTAGGCTTACCCTTCTAGTTTTGAAAATAATTATTTTATATATTTTCTCTAATTTGAAAGGATGTCGGAAAATAGAATTGTTTCCCGAGATTTAAACCTCCTCCAAAAATCAACTGCCCTTTGAAGGTGATAGATTTAAATGCTTGTTCTATATTTGGTTTGATTTGATTAATTCGTATGACAGATATCCTTCCTACAGATAGACATTGAATGAGCGAGACACAGACATATTGAAAATGGTAGATTTGCATGCAGAGATGCTCAAAGCATTTAGGTTCATCAAATTTCAAGAGATGTAATTAAAAGATTTCGTTTTGAATCTTTTGTTTTGCAGAGAGCGTGTATTTTTATTGTTATTTATTTATTTATTTGATTTGTTTATTTATTTTCTTTCTTTATTTATTTTCTTTGCCTATTTGCCTTTATTTATTTGCTTTATTTTTATATTTGCTTTTATTTATGCATTTGCTTTTTGTAGATTTGTTGTAGAGAAAAAAGATTTAGTTTTGAAATTTTTGGTTTGCAGAGAGCGTATATTTTTATTTATTTATTTATTTATTTGCTCTTATTTATTTATTTGCTATTTTTAGCTTTATTTGCTTTTGAACCAATCAGGCGATAGTCCGCCTTTGAATATAAAATTTGGGAAAATAATTTCATTTCCTGATAATCATGTTTTTCACTTCTAACTTCATTCCAGAACATAGTATATTTTAATTTAATTATTGCAATATGTTGATTAAATCTTTTTTCATTTTTTTCGTTTAGAGTTAGCATTATAATACTGCTTAGCATTATATACTGCTCTTTGATTTCTTATAATACTAGAGGGTTATGCCCCCTGCTCGCTATGCTTCTCTAACCCCCGTAACTCGTCTCCTACTCGCTGCTCCAGCAAAGATCGCTTCGGAAGCTATTTCAAGTCAAACTAAAGTTTAAATCTGTAATTAATTTTTTCATAGTATTATCCTATTATCTTTCTATAAATGTGCCACATTTCATGTTTTTGTATGCTATAGTTTTTGCGGTACAAGACAACTATACCAAATCGATGGACATGCTAATACGAAAGAACATATTTTACTTCAGAAGTGCATAAAAAGAAAAATATCTTGTAAACTGCATAGAAATTAAAAAGGGCTCTGTACTACAAAAATTCAACTATGTAGGTACCCCCCTGCAAAAATTCATGGTCTTGCTATTATTAGTCTACCCAGAACGTGAACTCGCAGCTCAAATATTTTGCCTTTGAATTAGACACTAAATATTTCTTAAACTACAATATATATAGGAAAACGGTTTATTTCAGCGTATTTTCCAAATCTTTCTCTAGAAGGGTACTAAATTTTATATTTTTGTATGTATAGTTTTTGTGATACAAAGAAGAGAAATTCGAGGAATGAGAAATTTGTCAAACGGCGGCGACTTCAGCTACTTTTTTTAATATATAGAGAAAATAATTTGAATAGGAACTAATGCATTAAAACAAAAACTAAATAAAAATTTAAGTTATATAAACAATCAAAAATTCATTGAAAACTATACAGAGAAAATAATAATTGTATTTTGACCAGTTCACTGACCGTACTTTAAGTGCTATGTTAAAAGTCATAATTTTTAATATTATTTTATATTTACCCTCATATAAGAACTAATAACTATAAATAAGTAAAAGAAATATATTTTAAACCAAAATATGTGTTAAAATTTGCGGCGTTAACTTTTACTGGGTATTAAACGTCTTAAACTAGAGATGGGCGAACACTATACATGAATACTTGAACACTTCCAAAGTTTCTGAGATTCGGAATTTCGAATGTGATATCTTTAGAAGAAATTCGAATACTTCGAATATCGAGGAATGAGGCATTGGAATAAAAAGCCTGGATACCGCAGAAAAAGAAATTCGATAGTGCCTAGAATAAAGTTTACTTTTATTAAATGGAGACATTTTCGACTATTGGAAAAAGGATAGTCTGTATCCTCGAATGAAAAAATTATTTTTGACTGTAACAAGTCGTTCAGGAAGTAAAAATAAGAGCCCGAAATATTACATATTCAGATAACACTACTCAATTTTCAAACGCATGCTATTCGGAAAGCAAAATAATTAAATAAATAAAAAAATAATTAACTGGAAATGAAAATAGAAAGGCACGCCTTCCACAAAACAAAATGAACAAAATACATGTAGGTAAAAGTTAGGAGCTTCATATTAAGTAAACGCCAATATCGTTTGAGACAAAGGTGGTTCTGGGATAAGTTAAGTAGCTGTGTATCGTATTTCTATAGCTAAAAGCCTGAAATATTTATTTAAATTGTTAATTTTGTAAAAATAAAATATTGGCGCAATGAAAATTAGAATTAAAATAATAAAAAATATTCCTACGTATTTAAAATTATTTTATGTTCCAATTTGTTTTTACTTTCCTTATATACATAATGTATAAGGAAAGTATTGTGACAGGGTCGAAAATCCGAATTAGAGTTTTCGACGGGAGAGCACGTTTCAAGCATTCCTTATCACGAATCAAACATTTTTGAAGTGATGTCTGTGTGTGTGTATGTAAAAGTATGTGTGTGTGTGTGTCAGTGAGTCCGTGGAGACTATAACTGACAAACGAATGGACCGATTCGAACGAAATTTGGTACAAAAATCACAATCCGTAAACACTGCAAACCTATCGTTTTTATACGCAATCGAATGTTCAGAACCTCCTAAATTTTCGAGTGAAATTTTGAAAAATCGTCAAAAAATCAAAACCGCTAATAAAATTAGGCAAATAGACATTTCTTATGTAATGTTTCATTAGAAAACGATTGACATAAATTTTAGAACGCTAACATGAGCCGTTCTCGAGCTATTGCACATTTTTCAATAAAATTATCAAAAAGTAATATAAAATAAAAAAAATGTTTCCTATTGAGAAACATGTTCACTTTTCATATGTAATACCATGCGATAAATTGGGTGACATTATTCTTGTGGATCTAGCTCGTTCCATTCATGAAAAAGATAATTTGAGTAATACTTTTGTATTTGAACGCCAAGTCATTTATCTGCTGTAAGAATAACTTATCTCTTCGTCCATAACGCTTGGCGAGATTTTGGCGACGAATTTTGTGGAATGTAGTTTACTTGGCGACGAATTTTGTGGAATGTAGTTTACTTGGAGACTTTTTTAAATGTTGCTAAATTAACGAAAAACTCGCCAAATGGATAAAATTGACGCTAAATCAATGACGACTCGTTGATGATGACGACATGGAAAATGACGACTCATTAACGAAAATTTAATATCTTGGAAAGAATATAAATAACTACTATACAAATAATCTATTTTTTTTTACTATAAAAGTTGTGAATTCATTGCATTATATAAGGAAAGTCATGTGCTGCCCACATCAGATGTTTTTTCTCCATATGTTCTGCACACTATCCTACAACTATGAAAAATTACAATTGCTGGTTAATTGCACTCAGAATTAGGGAACCCTTAATTAAAAGTAATCAATACAATTACTAAATATTACGCCTTTCTGTTGCGTAAAGTAATAATAGCAACTACTTTACTAACACAACCGACACCTAGATATAATTCTTAAAGCATTATTGTATTTTCAATCGTTTAATCAATAGGAGTTTTATCTCCTTTTTTCAAATTTATATGGATTCAAAACGAAATCTTTTCTTCAGGAGGGACATTAAACGCATTCGTAGTCACATACAACGGATTGCAGAATTGAGAAATGTCGGTACGAAGGGAGACGATAAAATGCGTTTCTTGTTTTCATGCCTGCAATTAAAAAAATCACCGAAAATTAAATTACGTATTGATTAAAGAAAATTACTTTTTATTAGAATGCAAAGAAGCGCAACTGTTTCTCTTGTCAAACTATAGAGGTGTGCTGAGGTTACTTTTATGATTTCGATGAAATAAGTAACATATAATCTAAAAAATGTAAATTCCAATGTATGTAAAAGATATGAAGGAATTTTCGTACGGATTCGGTTCAGACATCGTTCAACAGAACGTTCTTCGTCCTTTTCGATGACGTCAAGATATAAACAATGTGATAATAATTGTGATCGCCAAGGAACAGATTTGCGTGAAAATCGATCAAAATCCTGCTGAAACATAAAGTAACTAAAATTAATTCTAATTTAAAAAAATACCGCCGAGATGCACCTTCCTGGGTTCAGAAGTAACTATGTACCATGTTTCCAGACATTTGTGCACTTGCATGGAAAATTGTAGAACATTTATTTAAGACGTATTAAACGAGCATATTTAGGTCATATTGTCTTCGCATTGTATAAGTGACATGGTTACACAGAAAAATAAAACGGAGTGCAGAAATGAATTTGCTTCAATAGAGGCGATTTGGAAATTGAGTGGTGCTATCAGTATTTGTATTATTTAAGTAGTGGACGCTTATTCAGGATCCGGGCATTGTTTTGAAATTTGTTCTAGTAATTAATGTTTAAACAATGGTCCATCATCTTGGACATCAACAGTGCAAGGATAAAATTCATCCCCCATTTAAGGATAAGAAGTAATTCAAAAAATATTTTAAAAACAACACTCCAGTCCCTCAATGAATTTAAAATACAAACATACACCATTCGGCGAAAAATTTTACAGATGAAAATTCCCAGGTTATTATACATGCATAGAAAAGTTAAATTAAATTATTTTCATATAAATTTCAAAATTTATTTCGAATTGCAATTTGAATGCAGAATAACATTTCAAATGGAGAAAAATATTGAGTGCCTAACATAATTTACCTAAAAGGAAGAAATAGCAAGAATAAAACCCCCTTGAAGCAAGAGTTTTATGCATTTTTAGAGTAAGAATAAGGATACACATGCTAAAATTGTAAATACTTTTCTTACAAAGAATAATGTTTTTCTCTTTTACATACAAGCCGAGAGATTTCAAGAACTTAATATACCCAAAAGTCTAAACAAAAATATATGTTAGTAAACATACAATACTTACATTTCAAGATAACTTAAAACGAACAAACAAAATACAACAACAAAAACAAAAAAGCAAAACAAATCAGTAGTAAAATGTAAAGAACATTTAAAAATTTCAAGCATTATTATTTTATTAAATTTATAGAAAACTATTCATGAATATAAAAAAATCTTATATGGGTAGCACAAGATTTTTCCTTCATAATGCGAGTACTTCTTTCAACGGGAAATCATGATTGACAATATCTACGGCACAATGCTGTTAACGTTGAAATGTACATTGATACTTGGAGCTTTTCTGGATGACAAGATGTAAAATTATTTTGAAGTACCAAAGTAATTATATTTCTTGCAAATCTAACTTGACAATTGGAAACGTTGTTAGCATCTGCTAAGCAATATACTCCATTATATTAAAATGTCTTAATTAGAATTTCATCCACTTGGAGTTATTTTATTAACTTTAGCGTCATTTTTGTAAATTTCGCAACATTTAATTAATTTGCGCCCCCCCATATTAAAAAACGTCAAGTTGGCGATACTTTGTCATATTTGTCGTATATATCTCCAAAATTTTCGCCAGGTGTTACAAATTTGATGATACTTACTACTGTTCATTTTATGTGTTTTTTTGGATATATTTATTTGAAAAACGTACAATATCTCAAAAGCAGTTCAAGCTAGCATTCTGAAGTTTGTGTCATTTGTTTCAGAATAAAGAAAAATACGTACGAAATGGTTATTTATTTAACATTATTGAAGCCCTAATTTTTTTATGATTTTTTTAAATTCATTTGCAAATTTAAGGGTCTTATGAACGTTCGATCGCGTTTGAAATCAATAATGTTACGAATATGTAAAAAGTTTCACCGTGCGTTTGCCTTTAGTCAAACAATACATATCGGACTTTTGTTTTAATCAAGCCTTTCGCTTTATTTAAGGAGAAGGCATATTTACAGGTAGCCCTTCCTTTTATGCGAATGTAGGGTTGCCATATTTTAACATTCGAGGAGGAATCTCGGTAATTTATCGCCAAATTGGTGAGTTTCCGAATGTACTAAAACTTTCTCGAAATATCGAATATTCTTGGAAATACGAGCTCTTTCTAGATAGTTCTATGGAAAGTAACTAAATGAGTCATCGTTGAGTTGAAAAACAGTAGTAGTGATACGAGCTATGTTGAATTGTTATATATGTCAATGTTTTGAGGATAGTATCGGATGTTTTGTAAATTAGTTGAGAATTTAATTGCTGTTTTATTGTATCTGATAGTTGTTTAGGGATTTTTTAAGGTAGTGATCGAGCTATTCATGTATATTTTTCCCATTTACGTATCAGTGTTTTAAATAAAAGTGTTATTTATCCTGAAATTTGGATTCATTCCTGTATCGTGAGAGTACATCCACTATTAAAGAAGGTACGTCGTAACAATACCATTCCAGTATTCACGGGTCGTAATCGTAACAATTTACGATCTCAAGGTTCTATTCTTTCAAGTGATGTCGCATCCACAGTTTCATGCACACAAATAAGCATCACCTTAAACCTTTGATTTTAGTTCAGAAGTGCTTGAAACTTGCTCGTCCCTTGAAAACTCGAATTCGAATTTTCGACCTCGTCACTATATTTTCCTTATACACAATACTATGTATGCAGGGAAAGTAAAATGTATTGAGATGTTTCGTTCTTTCAAGGTTTATCAGCATTTAAATGGTTTTCAACGTTTTGAAACAATTTCTTTTGAAAATAAATATTCTCAAGTTAGTAAACCTACACTTCTTAGTCTCTTTTTTAGCGCTTTCTCCATTTTTTTTATATAAATATATAATAGACAGTAATAATTAGATGTAAATGTATGGTCATAAATTATAAAAATTAGTCAAAAATATTGCTATTACAACCACTCTGCAGTACCTCATAGATATGTAAGTATAAAATATCACCTGAAAATATGAATACTACTATAAGTTTATTTCCCAATATATAGAGAATATTTTTAAATTACAGGTTAAAAGTAAAAAAAATATACATGTTGTTGTTGTAACATATGGCTTTATTGGAATCTAATCCAATTGGAGATCTCATCACATACAAAAGAAAAATAACAAGAACAAGCAAAGTAGCAAACAGGGGAACACAGAGAATACCGTCAATACAAAAGAAAAAAGTCCAAGAAAGCACATGGCGAAGAGGTGGCAGACATTCTTTATCATTCCATAAGATTTCTAGCATCCCAATAAAGTTTAATGACATCTCCCTGGGGCTGGGCATTCCTATCCAGTCCTGGACACCCAAGATTTTCTGAGTTCATTCTGCCAACATTACATATTGGGCAAATGTTCATGGGGAGAACACCTATTCTATTTAGGTGCTATGCTAAACAATCATGTCTGGTTTTCAATCTAAAATTGGCAACCGCTTCTTTACGTGGTTTAGCGCTGAAATTTTTCCAATTATCTTGGATATCAAGCCACATTTTACCCTTAAACTTAGTCATAAGGTTATCTTTATAAGTGCTTATCATGTCTCTATGTACAAACTTTTTAAAGGATTCCGGTGGAACAAGTATTTGATTAATGTTTACATTATTTCTTTTCTTGGCAAGCAGATCAGCTGCATCATTTCTGTTAATTCCCACACGGGAAGGTATCCATTGAAAAACAATCTGTTTATCTCTATTTCTCAAGTATTTTATATCTTTCTTTATTTGAGTTATTATCGGCATTTCTGAGTGATGGTTTGTCGAAACGGCCTGGATAACTGCACTGCAGTCCACACATATTGCGACCTTAGAATAACAGTTATTATTAACTCTGAATATCAAGTTGTTAATTGCCAAATAAATAGCATAAATTTGAACTTCAAAATTGGTCATATATTTTCCCATAGGTGCATATTGAGAAAACAAATCACAGTAAACACCCGCCCCAGCTGTTTCCTTTAATTAGGATCCACCAGTAAAAACTCTTGTCAATTGGGGTTCAGGGTATTTTTCTTCCATCAAGGACATCGCAGCATCTTTCAGTATCACATCAATATTATCTTTCTTGGTAAGATCATCCAATGTTAAATGATGATCTATATCAATGTACTCCAATGGGTTTACAAGTTTTTTCAATAGTCTCATGGAGACATCTCTATCAATGTCATTCAGTATCCTCTGACATTTTTCGATAGGGGATATTTGTGTTTTGAGGCATACTCTAAAATTTTCTTCAATCCACTTTGCTGTTTGTGAGGATTTCATTCTGATGTATGTTTTAACAGCATGCCTCTTTATTTCCTCATACATAGGTGGCTTTATAGTATATAGCTGCATTGCAGCTATGGGGTAATCTTGACAGCCCCTTTTATTATCAGCTCTATTCTGTATACGTTCCAAAACGTCAATTTTATCCTGCGCAGCAGTCAGAAAAACCTCACATCCATATCTTAGAATATGTTTTATATACGTATTGTAAGTTTTGTTTACTGTATTTTGGGTGCACCCCCATTTGGCGCCTGCCAATCTTCTCAAGATTCTCAATCTCTTCTCTGTCTTTGCCCCCGATATCTTTTACATGTTCTTTAAAAAATAATTTCTTATACAGCACAACTCCTAGGTATTTGGACTTTTTGTTATTAACTAGGTTACAATTGTCTATTTTTAAGTTGAAATCAGGGTCCACATGTCTCAATGAAAAGAATTGATACACAGTCTTTAAGCTGTTTACAGTGATGTTATTCTCCCTTGCCCAAATTTAGAGCACCTCAAGTGCTTTATTCATAATATTCTTCAAAATTTGTCTCTGGCTCCTTAGAGAATTTTTTGTATCTGTCCATATTATTAGATCATCTGCAAACATACTAACATTTATGTCTATGTTTGCAGATGATCTAATAATATGGACAGATACAAAATTATATAGATTATATATATATATAATTATATAATTTTGTATCTCCATATATATATATTGTAGATTTTTTTATTAAGTCATTTATATAGATATTGAAAAGTGTGCAGCTACTAACTGTACCTTGCGGTAGCAGGTAGCTTATACATAATGTAGTTAAAAAATAGTAGCATTTTTTAAACTCTAAATACATTTAACACTATGAAAAAAATTATGTATAAATAGCCAGTGTTCAATATGATATAGTAAAACTTTACAGACTTTATTATGTGTTCAGATATCTAAGGAAAAATATACATATTTTAAAATACACATTCTAATTCCAAGATGCAAAAATTACTCTGCAAAAGCAATACAATTTAGAATATTTAATATTTTCTTTAAAATCTAGACCATGATAACACCAACACTTGATATGAAGAGTATTTCTCCTACTGCCCAATATCACAGATGTGAACAACCTTCAGAAACAGAAATCACGCAATTTGTTGAAGCTTTATCTGAGATGGATAGATGCTTTTCTTCTTTGGAAAATAAGTGGAATAGATTTTTTCCAAATAAAAGGAGAATTTTTGTGTGGTTTTGTAATTCTATACTGTTGGAGATATGAGAAATTAAACTCAAGTGAAACATTATTTTCACGTAGTGAAACATTATTTTTACGTAATATTTTCGCGTAATATTTTCCAGTGGTGAAACATTATTTTTACGTAATATTTTCCAATGTTGAAACATTATTTTAATGTTATATTTTTACGTAGTGAAACATTATGTTCACTTAATATGTTCATGTAGTAAAACATTATGCACGCGTAATATTTTCACGTAGTGAAACATTATGTTCACGTAATATTTTCATGTAATATTTTACTTAAAACATAATTCTTCAACCCTACCGGGTATTGGAACCCGGATATTATAGATTTTAATGTCCGATAGCAATCTGTATGGCCTCTCAGTTCTTGAAAAGATCATGAGTGTAGTATGCTTGGATGTTAAGAGGTTTCTTAGTTCTGAAAGCTTTGTGTCTTCAAAAAAATAAGAAATAAATAATTTGTTCCTTTTCTGTAAAGAAATTTCACTGAAATTCTTTACAGTCTTACATGTTTTAAATAAAATACAGTAATAGGTAGATAAAACCTTATCAGCTTTTGCTTGTGATTTAATTGTGTGTTTTAAAAAATGTCATTCTATTTTTATAATTTCTTTTAGACTAAAAAATTTCTCAATATTTCTTTACTAAAAAAGTTAAATGAGTAAATATCTGTTTTCTTTCAGAAAAACACAAAGTGTTCCATGCAAAGAAAAATTTTAATATCAGATAAATAAGTAAAAACAATTTGTGCAAAGGATAAAGGAAACACTTAAACAAAGTAATTAAGCACAAAAATTACGTTGGATCACCTTCTTTCGTGCTAAATAAACCAACAGACTTAAAGTCGTAAAAAAACGAGATGGGTACATTCTTCAATATGGAAGGTCGTTTAAGTTGTTTTCTATGTACTTCTTTTCTATGTACCATGTTGTTTTCTATGCTACAATGGATGCTGCAATTGTGAAAACTCCTGTTAGAATTTCTATTTCTATTACTTTGTCTTCTTACATAAAAAATTATAAATATTTTATTACCTTTAATATGCTCTTTCTTATTTAGATGTATTTTTATTTTCTTCTCTGTATCATTTTATTTTAATATTTTCTTATTTTTACTTTCCTTATATACATAATGTATAAGGAAAGTATTGTGACGGGGTCGAAAATTCGAATTCGAGTTTTCGACGGGAGAGCACGTTTCAAGCATCCCTGATCACGAATCAAACATTTTTGAAGTGATGTCTGTGTGTGTGTGTGTGAAAGTATGTGTGTGTGTGTGTGTGTGTGAAAGTATGTGTGTGTGTGTGTGTCAGTGGGTCTGTGGAGACGATAGCTGACGAACGAATGGACCGATTCGAACGAAATTTGGTACAAAAATCACAATCCGTAAACACTGGAAGCCTATTGCTTTTAAACGTAATCGAATGTTCAGAACCCCCCTAAATTTTAGAGTGAAATTTTAAAAATCGTCAAAAAATCAAAACCGCTAATAAAGTTACGCAAATAGACATTTCTTATGTAATTTTTCATTAGAAAACGATTGACATAAAATTTAGAACGCTAACATGAACCGTTCTCGAGATATTTCACATTTTTCAAAAAAAATTATCAAAAAGTCATATAAAATAAAAATATATATTTCCTATTGAGAAACATGTTCACTTTTCATATGTAATACCATGCGATAAATTGGGTGACATCATTCTCGTGGATCTAGCTCGTTCTATTCATGGGAAAATATACTTCGAGTAATACTTTTGTATTTGAACGCCAATAGCCATTTATCTGTTATAAGAATAACTTATTTCTCCGTCAGTAAAGCTTGGCGAGATTTTGGCGACGAATTTGGCGGAATGTCGCCAACTTGGCGACTTTTTGAAATGTTGTCAAATTAGCGAAAATCCCACCAAATGGATTAAAATGACGCTAAATCAATGGAAATGACGACTAATTGTCGAAAATCCAATATCTTGGAAAGAATATAAGTATTTACTATAAGAAAAACCTATTTTTTTTACTGTAAAAGTAGTAAATTCATTGCATTACATAAGGAAAGTCATGTGTTGCCCACATCAGATTTTTTAATAAATAATCTCAAAACGCTATTTCCAGCAAGTCTTCATGGTGTGTATATGCATGTATTTCATTTGGTGTCAGATTTAGATTACCGAGCTTTCTAAATCCTCTATCAGGAGCCGTGTTAATTGGTGTCATCTTTTTTTGGTCAATTATTCGAATTGCATCTAAGTTTGATTCATCTTTCTCCAGTTTATTCAGAAATTATTTGAGTGATTCTGAATTATATCCTTACATCCTGTATAAAGCAAAACATCTGAGAACTAAAAGTCATGGCACAATTTAATAATTTTACACCTTTATAAAAAAACTGACATGTTATTTGTGTTCCTATTGTGTTCTGAATTCTTTTTCGCTTCTGTGAAAAGTAGCAAAATGGAAACTGAATAAGTTTTAAATAAATTACATATGCACATAAATTTATATCATTGCATAAATATATAGTGTTATTAAAACATACCTTTATTGTATTCACTTTATATTTTTAAACAAATACATAACTAAATGAAACTAGAAATTTAATTTAAATTGCATATTACACCATATCTTGAATTTTGTTTTACATGCACATGCCGTTATGTAAACATTTCTACGGTTCAAATATAGGTTTTTTTTATGTTAAGGAAATGTTTAGGGATAATTTTAATTAAAGTTTAGTTAATATTTTCTGGTAAATAATTAATTCTATTTTTAATATTAAATTTCGTGCAAGCTAATAAAGGAACAAAATATTGACTTTTCAAACAAATTACCTAAAAATAAAACAACGTATAAACATCGTGGTCAGAAATGTATTAAACTTCATTGAAAAAATTGTATTGAAAACTGTGAAACATACGTGGCAGAGAATAAAATTAAAAATATATAATTTATTTTTTTAATTCAAACAGATGTAGACTAATGTCCACAATGACATTCACAAACACAAAAGAACGATTATTCCAAAGTCTACACGAACAATTTTAATGCAACTTCATGTGAACACATTTCATGATAGAGTTGATAAATACTGAAGAATAACACAATAGTATTCACTGATAACTAGTCATCATGCTCATGGAAGCCTGAATATCCAGAAATAGACAATCATTGGTCTTGAAGAGAAGGGGACTAATAGGACGTGTTTCTGTCATACACGTCTGACAATGGGACAGAATGCTGATTACAGGTGTATTAATAAAGTTTTAGGGCAATATATTCCACTCCTCAACCAAGGCCCTTGTAAGCCCAAGGATGGGTGATGAGAGGGGTAGGTTATGGGAAGGTGATGGGATTTTGAAATTACCCTTCCCAGGGCATTGCAGACATGTCCTTTCGGGTAATTGTTTGGTGATATGGTCGGTCAGACATTCTCTGAATACCCCACTTGCATGGTATTGGTCAATTAGACGAAAAGTCTTTCACGAGCTCTCCTGTGCTACGTAAACCACAATATCAAGATAAACTGTTTACAGTAGATTCAATGAGAATATGCACGAAGAACAGTGATTTGCCTCCCACTCCCGTCTTTCCACAGAAGAATAGTCTAATATGGTATAAACAACACCAGTTTTGGTCTTGAGGTTGATGACCTGTGCACTCGTTTGTGATTAGTAGAGATTCAGTCTAAACAATGACTCTCGACATGGTTACATTTGGAGAAAAGCAAAGGACCCAAAATATGCATTTCAATATATGAGAAATCGATCACTATGATTGTGGTGGACACTTGGTGTGGACTAAAAGGGATGTTCGGAGTGATCACTGGCCCTAGATTCCCCTCCACATTAGCACCAACGTTTCTCTATTTTTGGTAGTGCAGCTTCCATGAGCATGATGGTTACTTATCAGTGAGTACTATTTCTTTGTTTTTCTGGATTCATCAGTTCTATCACGCTGCATGTTCTTATGAAGTCGCATTAAAATCGATTGAGTTGTTTTGGGAATTTTTTTTAATTTTGACTTATCAATTTAGTTTTGAACACTAGTTAAAATTTTTAAGTATATATAAAATAACAATAAGAAATATTGGTTGGAAAAATAGTTTGCAAAACAGCATATTATAACATTAAAATGCACATATATGACGTTCAAAAATTAAATTAAAAAACAAGAATAAACTATCCTTCAAAATATCATATTTGAAAATAATATGTGTACATATATATTCAGATAATTCTGAAACAATAATATTTCCATTTGAGAAGAAATATCAATCTAACCTATACTACGGAACTAAATTCAATACAATTGGAAATTCTTTATTTTATTTTATAAAATATTTCTCTTTAAAACCGGACCATGATAACATTGACATTTGATAAAAGAAAATTTAGTGACTGTCAGATTTCAGAGATGCTCTCTGTAACAGTAATCTCTTCATGTGCTTTCATCTAGAATTGGATGAACATATTACCTTTATAAAAAAAGTCATCTGTTTGGAATGTTCTCTTTTTCAAAGAAGTGGAGAGTATTTCTCAAAATTTGAAATTATTTAACGTCAAATATAAGCTATGACAAACTTACGCCGTATTAAAATTATTCACATTTTTTTAAAGAAACTTATAGGTTTGTGGAACGTGTACTTTCTAAGATTTATAAAATACAAGCTGTTAAGCCTATCCCATCAAAAGGTAGACAAAAATGATGTAAACGATAACATGTAAAATAACATTTACTCAACATAAAAGATTTTTAAAGCGAGGGAACGAAGTGACTTAGCTTCTTACGTTGGACGCGATTTTCTATTGTCCGTCTGTCTGTCTGCATACTTCGATAACTTTTATAGAGCTTAACCGATATATTTAAAATTTGGGTATGCGTTGTACTTTAACGTTTTTCAGTCCGAATTTGTCTCTGAACGTGATCGAATAAATAAAATCTGATGTGGACAGCAGATGACTTTAATTGCAGACTGAAATTAATTTTCTCTTAATTTTTTAATGATATATTAAATTGAGTTTAATTGCACAAAATAACACCGAATTTCACTTTAAATTCAATTTTTGTTTTTATTTGGTGACTGGACATTTTTTTCAAAGGCGACTTAGTAAAAATGCAAAAAAACTCAAATATCTAGAGAACGGTTAGTTCCAGAGTAATGGGGTTAGTTTTATTCGTTTTCTATTAAAAAATTTAGTATAATACAAGTATTTAAATGATACATTTGAGCATACGTAGTCTTTCATTTTATACTTTGGCAATTTTGCGGGCCATTTCGTGAAAAAGGCTAGTTCTTCTTTTCCGAATCGTACCAAAATCTAATAAGCACCTGTATATCCTACAGGTGAGTTACCTACAAAACTTTGTGAAATTTGGTCAATTAGTTTATTAGCTAGAGTGGATACAACAAATTTTTACAGGCTATTTCTTAAAAACGTTGGGTTCTTTTATTCCGAATCCTACCAAAAACTAACCAGCACCAGGGTCACACACAAGTGACTCACCTACCAAATTTTATGAAATTTGGACCATTAGTTTTTTTGAGTTAGAGTGTATATATAAATGCATTACGCAGACAGACATACATACATATAGACAGGCGCGCACACACACAGACGTCACGCTAAAAATAGTTTTTTCGTATTCTAGAGGTCTCAGAACGTGTAGATCCGTTGAATACTCGAGTTGCGATTTTCGGCATGATTCCAATACTTTCCCTATACATTACTATGAATTGCAGGGAAAGTAATACAGTTCAAAGCCCCTTCTACTGATATATTTTATCCGATAATAACTTCCGTAAATCATGTAGTTTTTATACGGCTTGAATATGTTGTGGAGATAAAGGTTTTACCGGTGGAGTTCGTTGCTGAACGTGGTCGGATAAAAACTGCAGTACTCCTGCTTTACTGAAATAAACTGTTCGACGGTAATTACTTTAAAACTTGATGAAGTGTTTTTAAAATTTGGATATGTGGTCTAAATTAATGTTTTATCGACCGAGTCAGTTAATGAACATTGTAGAGTAATCAGCGTGTCTGATGCGACCAGTCGCAATTATGCACATTGTATGACCATAATTTCTCTAAAATTGAAACATTTTTTTTATATATGGATATGTGTTGAAAATGCATGTTTCACAGGTCGAATTCGTATCTGAACGTAGTTGGACATATATTGTGTGTACTGACCCCGTCCATTTTAGATTGTTCAACGATAATTCTTGTGAAAGATAACTAAATTTTTACTTTCCTTATATACATAATGTATAAGGAAAGTATTGTGACGGGGTCGAAAATTCGAATTGAGTTTTCGACGGGAGAGCACGTTTCAAGCATCTCTGATCACGAAACGAACATTTTTGAAGTGATGTCTGTGTGTGTGTGTGTGTGTGTGTCAGTGAGTCTGTGGAGACGATATCTCACGAACGAATGGACCGATTCAAATGAAATTTGGTACAAAAATCACAATCCGTAAATACTGGAAGCCTATTGCCTTAAAACTCAATCGAATGTTCAGAACCCCCCTAAATGTTTGAGTGAAATTTTGAAAAAATCATTATACAATCAAACCCTTTAGTGAAGTTACGCAAATAGACATTTCTTATGTAATTTTTCCTTTGAAAACGATTGACATGAACTTTAGAACTCTAGCATGAACCGTTCTCGAGATATTGCACATTTTTCAAATAAATTTTTCAAAAAATCCCATAAATTAAAAAAATATTAACTTTTGAGAAACGTGCTCACTTTTCATATGTAATATCATGCGATAAATTTGGTGACATCATTGTCGTGGATCTAGCTCGTTCCATTCATGAGAAAAGATACTTTGAGTAATAATTTTGTATTTAAACGCCAGTAGTCATTTATGTGCTATAAGTTATTTCTCCGTCTATAACGCTTGGTGAGATTTTGTCGACTTATTTGGTGGAATGTCGCCAACTTGGCGACTTTTTAAATGTTACCAAATTAACGAAAATCTCACCAAATGGATAAAAATGACGCTAAATCAATGAAAATGACGACTAATTGTCGAAAATTCAATATCTTGGAAAGAATATAAGTATCTGTGAGACCAGAAATTGTTCTCACATGAGACACTTTTATTTGAGTATTTATGGTGCCCAGAACGGCTAACAAAGCGGTAGTCTGGCTGGCACCGGGGTTTATGACAACGTGAACTTTAAGGTCAAAAATACTATAAATTTAGGGGTGCCAGACCAGAGGGGCTGAGAGGGGCCTTGCTAAATGTGAAATGATGCCATTGGATTGAGAAGAACCAATGCGCGCCAAGGGGAAGAAGGGCAGAGCTATCCTCCCCCCCCGCCGAGGGAACCACAGCTTGGAATGAAAAGAGTTCAGTTGTAGACAACGAGAATAAGGGATGGAGATCAGACATGACGAGAAGATGATCCTATTTTGACTAGAGCACGAGTAGAGAAAAAATGAAAATCCTAACAGATGTGTAGAGTGTCCCGTAGAGGTTCCAAATTAATGGAGGTAGATCAAATGGCGAGTGCATTAAGAGTACAAGGAGGAGCCACACACCACAGAGTTATGGCAGTATAAGACTGATGCAAGCCTTTGAGAGATGATAAGCCCAAGACTAAACTGGAAGGTATGTGCTCAGATTATCACAGGTCCTAGACACTATCGTAAATCTAATAATTCTGGTCGCATATGTCCCCTCGCTAAAATAATGAATGAAAATTGATGTTATTGATAAATTGATGTTGTTAATAAATGATATTGTTCAAGTTTAAATAGTCTAATCTTTTTATATCAATTAATAATTCTTTTCAGGACTCACTCAAGAGGTAAAAATAATTGGAGGGTTTACTGCGGCACAACATAGCAATGTACAGTAAATGATAATTCCACTATATATGAGAATCAACGGCCATGTCTTTAATGATTAATAATACATTAATGTTAATTATAAACTTTAAGTTTCTATTTTATTTCGGTTGCCACAGTATCTACTGTAAGAAAAACCTATTTCTTTTACTGTAAAAGTAGTAAATTCATTGCATTATATAAGGAAAATCATGTGTTGCCCACATCAGATTTTTTGAAATGTGTATATGGAGTGCAAATTAATGTGTTATAGGCTTAACGTGGTCGTGATAAAAGTTATACTTGCTATAATCCCTATATTGATAAAATTTTTCAGACGACAATTCATGTAAAATTTCACGAATTTTTTAAAATTTAAATATGTTGTGACAATTAATGCTTTACAGGCCGAGTTCTTTGCACGAATTATTGCACGTGTTGAGCAATCTTTACTGATATGCGGAGTGTCCAATGAACCTCTCTAAATGTTAATCTATTTATTAAACATTTTATTCGAGTCATAAAATTTTTCTGTATCATTTCCCTTTTGGGAAAAAAATTCGCTCTATTGTACACTAGGATACTATATGCACTACGATTGAAAGCAAATCTCTTCTTTGACAAAACTTTTCTCTTAAAAGCTGGATCGTGATAACATTGACACGAGATAAGGAAAATATTTATCAACTGTTCAATGCCAGAGATTCTAGCAGAAACAGAAACTCTCCAGTTGTTGAAGTTTTATCTCGAATAGACGGCCATTTATTCTTTGCGAAGTCTTTTTCTTTGCTGCTTTCCAAATCAAGTGGATTTTTGTCGTTTTCGAATAAGCGGATGATATTTTCGACATTTTGAAGTGCTATAATGTTGGAAATATGATATTGCAACATTAAGAAACACTAGAATCTTCTAGTGTTTTCCTTCATAATAGCTTAATAAATATAAAATCTCAAGACATATAAACATATCTAGATATATAGCAATAGTGGCAAATTAATGAATTGCTTGATTTACTAAGATTATTTGCTAAAACAAAATTTGAAATTTCTTTCCTTATGTTTGGTAACATTCATTTGTTAACAAACTTGTTAATATTCATTCCCCATTCCGTTGGGCCTAAGAAATTAAACCTATCTATTTTCAACTGTTGCATTTAGAACATCATGGTTACTTACACCGCACTGAAATTTAATGTTATTAGTAGGAGGCCAATAATTACTCATGAGTTTGTTTAATACATTTATTAACATTTAAATTTTACAATTTAACACATTTATCGTTAGTTACTCTGAGCTTTAGGGGATATATATATATATATGATACCAGCCTACTAGTTACTATTAAATTTTGTTCATGACCTAATTTTCTTAATACCTTATTGCAACAAATTAATAAGTAGGTGCATTACCCAACGTCGTTATCATTACTTTCATTCTTGCATATTGTTGAGGGACCATTTACTGTTCTAATCCTTCGAATCGATGCTGTTCCAATGGCCAGGCCACGTCTAATTTTTAGTTTCTTTGAGTTTATATTCTCTGCCTTTATTTTTTTTTTATTTTTGTGTCTCAATTTCCCTATTTTTTTATTTTTCTGTTTTGTTTCTTTTTCGTACCACTACATAGCGCCACTATATTGAAATGTCGTTTAGTCATTTCAGTCTAACCGACATAACATTGCGCTTATTTAGATGTTTAAGTGTGACCGCCGAGATACTCAAGGTCACACAGATCAGAGGGACATCATGCAGATTAGGGTGAACGGAAACAAAGTAATTCTGGTCTATAACTAACATTAAAGAAATCCCTATCAATCTAAACATAGTGCAAAAATCTATAAAATAGTTTGTTTTCAAACGGATTTACGAATCTTTCTTTACGAGAAAGGAAGAATATGACATTTGAGTTAATCTCGTTTAAATAGCAGGCTTGTCTTACTAATGAATTGAAATCATTTGGTAGTGTTATTATATGGTAGTTTAATACCCTTTACAACCTTAAAGTAACCATCAACGTTCCTGAAATTCTCCTGTTTCTACGTAGGAAATAATGCTATCATAATCTTAAATTTCATATAATTCAAATTTTAATTATGTAAATTACTAAAAATTATACGTAGTTATAGTTTTTCACATAATGTATTTACGCATAAATTTCCATAGTAGTAGCAATATTCGTCTTTGAATCATCTTGTTCAAATGCCACGAACATGTTCCCAAACTAGTTCTAAATGAGTTCAAAATGTTTTTAAAATATGTTTTTCTGTCCAAATCTTTAATTAAATAATTTCGGGAAATGAATATTTTCTATGTACAATATTATGAGAAAATTAAAAGTTATTATTGATTGATTTTTACTATTTTCTTCACATATCAGATGTGTAGGTAGTTTGAAGCACTAAATATCTTATTTTTCTAACTTCTTCAAATATTAATTTATTAATATAGAGCAACACATTTCAAGTGTTAAAATTTGCTTTTTCAAAACTCAAAAGAAAAATAGAGAAGTTGAACAACATGTGTCATACGAAACATCTTTATAAAGTGCATTTAAAAGAACTTTATAATTAAAGCTTATATAAAGAGCCCAATTTTATAATAAAAGAACATAAAATATGTAATAATTGGTGTGTTTCAATGGATTTCTTAACAAATCTAGAGCACCATTTCTTTTTGCATGCTTTGAAAAAATAACTTACAAAACTTACAATAACTTACAATGACTTACAATAACTCACAATGATTTACAAAACTTAAGAAAGTAGGCATATGTTGTAACGGTGGAAACGTTACGCTTACACACACAAACGGTCTCAAAGCGAAAGTGTCAAGGCCACGTACATGCTTCAGATTCACTTCGCCGCAGATTATTGGACGAGGAATTTTTACATTTACATGATTTGAAAGAACATTTAAAACAGAAATATATACTTTCGCAGATTGCAACACCACAATGTCAGTTAGCATATGTCAGGCTATTTTCTTCAAGAAGTTTTGTAAGTTATTTTCTTTCAAAGAGCAGTTTTATTTTTTGTAAGTTTTATATTTCGCAGTTTCATGTTTGTTCCTTTTTTATGTTGCCTTTATATTTCGGCGTCTTGTTGCTGCAATAAGGTTCTAACTTCCCATGTGTGAAGTTTTCGGTGACATCTTTGTTTCTATTATTTTCTGACATATGAGATCGATAGGATGTCGGTTGTTTACCTTCAGAATTATTTTTATATATAAATGTACGTTTTTGTACTTTGTAAATTATTGTTTTTTATTTTTTCTTGTAACAATATTTGCTAACATGTAAAATATTATGAAAGTTACTACAGAGTGTAATGGGATAAGTTTTAATATAAATTGCAATAAATTAAAAAATGTATAAGTGCTTCACAAACTTTTTAGACATATGACCGAATTTTAGAATAAGCAGTTTTTTTCCCAACTTAGCTTTAATGACCTATAAATGAGTTAAAAAAACACAAATTATTTGTATTATTGAATATCATTCACCAAATGCAAACAAATCTGATTTATTTCTTAATGTATAGGTTTCCGAAAATGCCACTGGCATTATTCATATACGCTCCTAAATAGCTCCGCAACATTTTGCATGATTATAGGGTGGCTGCGCATTTAGCAATCGATTAAGTATGACTGGTATTTATTGCCTTCAGTATACGCTTTTTGCTCTTTCCCATTTTCGATTCCAACACATTAGACAATTCTCTACAATTCTGGCTTTTTTCGTCTATCTCTCTGTGTTGGCGAGATCTTTATAGTAACTTTCTAAATTTCTCGATAGCGGAACCGCAATAACGTTTAATTGATCGGGTATGGTATTTTTATTATAGATAGACTTGACGTGTACACTCATGCACTTTACATTATAAAGTTATTTGGGTGATTAAGGGCTTTCCTAGGAACCCAGTATACAGAATGATTCGAAACTCTCTGTAAAAACTTTAATAGGAGATAGGGAACACTGAAATAAACATTTTCTTTTATAGAATTATGAAAACGTCACTCTTTAACGCTAGAGGGCACTGTTAAGAGGCGCGGTAGTCGGCTATGTTTTTCCATTATCATTCCTAACACGGACTTCATATGTATAAGATGTTACATTACATGGCCGACATCTGTCTAGCGTGTGAAGCTGCCAATAGAAAGAGAAGAGCTGCTATAAAACTATCAGCACGTTTTATAGCAGCTCTGCAGTTTCGATTAGAATCCCATACTCTAGGTGCATGTCAGCTAGACCGGCCGACCTACCTGAAAGTGTAAGGTATCTGATTCGATGGCCAGGAGATATCCACTTAAGTTCGGAAGAAATTAGGTGGGGAGACTACGGGGTTATGCCATCCTTCTCCCAACACTTCGCGTCTCGAATGGACTTTTGGATATACTAATTTATAGTACCTTTGCTCCGCATTGACAAGGGAACAGTTTTAGGCTTCGTCGAAGATCTAACATGGATCATCTACGTACGACCCTCTCACCACAATTACTGATTTGTTCCGCCCAGATGCATAACAGCTATCTCAAAATTTTCGAAATGCTTCATTTTGTACATACGAAGTTTGCGTTATGAATGACGAAGAAAAATAGCTAATTCACACTTTGCCCTATAGCGCCCTCTAGCAGCAAAGGGTGATGTCTGCAGACATACATTCATTAATAAAAAATGTTTGTTTTATTGTTACATATCACCCATTAAAATTCATACAGAGAATTCTGGATTACCTTCTATATGTAATTGCATCTTTATATGCCGAAGGATTTCGCGATTCACAGTTTGGAAAACGCTGATTTATTCTTTCGTAAGAAGCTTCTAATTTATTGTAATTAAATATAACAACTCTATTGAATATATATATATATATATATATAATATAATATGCATTTACAATAACACCTTTATTTCTTTACAAAATTCAAAGCCGAGATTGCGAAAGTATAACACGACAACAAACATCGTTATAATTAAAATGTAATACGAACAATTAAACGTCAAGTCCGTTTTTATATGCTACATGACGTGGTCCAAGAACATCATTTTCATGCTTCAAGAAACCGCTATTTTTCGTTCTGTTCTTACATACTTTGGCGGTTTGTTGGTAAAACATGAAGCTTATAATTTCTTATGCGTGAAATTATCTGTAACATCTTTATTTCTATTCTGACATCGAACATGTATATGCTATTCTCGATATGTACGAAATTTCTTCAGAATTTTTGCATTTAAAGGGTATCTTGTATTTTGTGATGTGACGTGTCAGTAATAACGGCTTATAACAGTTCTAAACATTAATAATACAGGTAATAAAGGCGAATTAAGTGTATAGTGCAATAACGTAAAAGTATAATTATGAATAACAGAATAAAGTAAAAAGTATAATTATGAATAATAAAAGAATAATTATGAGTAACAAGAATAGTAGCTGTTGTTTTGTGAAATTACTTTCTTCAATATTTTGAGAATAAATCAGTTATTTTGTCAAATTAGTGAAGCATTTAAGTGCTGTTTGACTGTATATTATTCCTGTTTACGTTGTGTTTGTGAATACACTTGTTAGTTATCCAGAAATTTGGACTCATTCTTGTATCCTGCGTGCACACCCACGATTCCAGAGGATACGTTGTAACAATATAAAAAACTCCTGGGTACAAATCAGTATGCGCCTTATGGTTAAAAGCCCCTTTAGTAAGCTCCTTTCTGTTTAAAATAATTTTACCAATTTTTATTCCAATCGTTGAATTTGTTCGAAAGATATCCTGCATAAACACAAATTGAAAACATCATTGATTCGTAATTAGGGGTGATCAAAAGGGATAATTCCTTATCAAAAGGGATAGTTCAAAGTTCGAGAGACAAATATTTGAGGTTAGGAAATAAAATATTAACTGACATAATTAAAATTTAAAAAAATTAAAGGATAATTAAGTTATTGAAAAATTTTAAATTTAAAATAAAATCACAAAAATATGAAAATAAAATCACAAAAATTTCATAATATTGATATAGATGATCTGTATAGAACTATTTTAGGAATTTTTGAAAAATATAATATCAACCTAAAATTTTCAAATTTTCTTCTTAAAAAATTACTTAATTTCACTCTCTACGAGAATTATATTCAACATGGTGGTACATTTTTTAAGCACCAGTTTGGTATCCCTCAAGGGCTAGGTGTGTGCCTCATCATTTTTAGCTAATCTGTATTTATTCTTCTATGAAAAGAACTTTAATCCAAGCTTGCATGTTTAGATATTTAGATGAGATGTTATGTGTATCCCTTAAAAATATCCCTATGGTATTTAACTTTTATCCTAATAATTTATAATTAAATGCAAATAATAATGACTCTAATGGTGCGAACTTTTTAGATTTAAATTTAGAATAAAAAAATTGTAATATGGCTAAAAACTTCTATGATAAAAGACAAGATTTTAAATTTAATACATCAAAAAATTCAACATTTTGACTCTTGTTTGCATATATCAGTTTTTAGAAATATTATAACAAACCAGGTTCTTAGAATCAATAAAATGTGTGATGAAAATTATAAATTAGGACATTTTATGGAATTATTGAGTACAGCGATTAATAATGCATATCCTCTCAAATTCGTTATTAAAATTATCAACTTAGTGTATCAACTTCCATTCGATACATCCAAGACAACTTTCTCAATTATAGTGGCTAAATAAAAAATTATAATTTTTTATTAATTATATAAATAAATAAAAGTGAAAGATAATAAAATAAGCTAAAAAAATTAGAAAAATCAAAAACATCGGAAAATAAGATACATTAATATTAATGTTTTCAATTTTATTTTCGCTAAAAAATTGTAACTTTAGCTAAATTGAAACTACGATTTGAGCGCCCTTATAATGGTGTATAATGGCATTCTCGCTTATCCATTTCTTCTATGAATCACTTGTTTAGTAAAAATTTTTATCTTTGCTTCATGTTCATATTCTGTTTTGCTTATACGGGTAATAGTCCTGTCTCCTGCTCTGACTGACTGGATGGATCTGGGAGTGTAGCTGTGAACGTTCGCACTGCCTTCTAGCTTGTATTTCGTCATGTTTATTCTGGTGCTTCTAGATATTTATTATGCTGTTGAGGTTGGTCGCATATGCACGTGGTGAAAGAAAAAGGGTTCCTGCCACATGGTAATACAAATTTTCCTAATGTTTCTTATCTTCATTTTTTCGTCTTTTGGTGCCTGTAGTCTGAGTTTGGACATTTATAGTAATATACTTTTGTCCAATCTGAAACAGGCATTTGTTTGGGTTAATTAGAATTAAATACTCAGATCTGACGATGAATTTAATTCTTTTTAATCTTCGAATTTGGGCCGGAGCTGATCTTTTCTATTATCGGCATTTTATATATATATATATATATATATAATTTAAGAATTTTAATTGCTACTAATATAATCAAATACTTGTAGACGTGTTATTTTTTCTATGACGTCATTTGAATTAATTTCAGTTGTTTTCGATGAAGTTTTCAAATATAATAAATTATCGTAGTATTATGATAATTCTAAAACTATTACCGAGGAATGTATAACATTTTAGAGATGTTTAAACCAGGCAATTTATATTTCAATGCCGTCATTTGAATGAAGTTCATTTTTTTTCGATGAAGATTTAAGTTTTCAAATATAATAAATTAATGCAGTATTGTGATAAGTTTCGAAATATTACCGAGGAATGTATTGCATCTTAGACTTGTTTAAATAAAATTGAATTGAAGTTGGAAAGTGTATCATAATCAATGCTTTAAGCATGATTGATCTTTCTTGTTTTTTATTATAGCAATTATCGTGCTGATGGACATACATTTTTCAACTATGTTGTAAAGGAAGGCACAATTAACCTAGAAGGCACAATTAACCTTCCATAGACCTAGAATTATGCAGACGATATTTTTTTCCGCAAATTTATTTGAGGAAAATGATATGATGTTGTTAAGCAACAGAATTAAATGTAATGAGATTATCCGTGATATAGTAGACGATATTTATTAAATCTTTTATAATTTAAATAATTATGAAATCATATGAAATACATTTTATCGGAATTACATTTCTCACTGGATTACATCCATTATGGCGTTTTGGGCTGAAATGTTACGAAGCTAATTGATATTTTCAATTTCTTAAATTATATGCTTTATTTTGGTAAATATTTCTCAAACTCATATATTGTGTTTGACCCATTGTTGTAACAGAATAAAAATAGTACGTGTTTCGTACGTATACTTCCAAATATGTACTTGTACTTCCAAAAGTATTTCGTGCTTTCATTTTAGACATATGTTGATCCAATTTCATAGCGATTTCATTTTGGTGTATATTGATCTAACTTTATAATTTTTTGTAAATTTGTTTACAAACGTGACCTGGATGTTTTATTCTTCAGTTCCGCGTGTGAAGATAAATTTGTATAGCTAGAGCACAGATTCTTATACCTTTTTAAAGGAGAACTATGTTAAATGTTTTAATATAATGTTTTGAACAGTAATGTCATTTAGAATACTATAAGAATTTGCACATATATGTGAATTTAAGTTTCTTTATATAATCCGTACGTAGAACAGGTATACTGCTGCTAGATTTATATATGCTTCGGCAAATAAAAAATTCGAAAGAACTGTGTGTGAAATTTTTTGGGAAAAGTTGATATTACATCTCCTATTTTTACGCTTAAAATCATATTATCTACAAATCTCCTTCAAGGATGTTTTCGTTCTTTATAAAATGTTGGATCAAGTTCTGTGTTGCATGCAAATACATGTTTATAAACAGTGAAGAATTCCATTATAAAGATTTTTGCTTACAATAGCTTATTTCCATTCAGATAGAGAGTAAACTTCCTTCTGAATATTTAGACATTCACTGTTTGAAATTCAATTGAATGAAATTCAATTGAAAGCTGATACAAAATAACATACGGCTGCATAAAATGCAATTTCGGTGAAATATTTGAGTAGAAAATCGGGAATGCATTTCTTTACGTGTTTTGATGTTGAAAAATGGTCCATGTAATGACAAAATAAGACTCCGAAAGAAAATTTTTAATAAAATATTTTATGTAAAATATAAAATATGTTTGCAGCCATTCAGTGAATTGAAATAAGACTAAATCTGGTGAAATGAACACAGCCGGAATTTAATAAATAAATGATGGTGAAAAATAGATGTTAATTTAAAATCACAGACCATTAGAATTTTATTATAGGGGAAACCAGAGTAACTTAATTTAAAGCCACGGACCACTAAAATTTTGTTATAGAGGAAACTAGGATAAAACGAGATACGATACGTGTGAACCAATTTTTAATTGACACCAAACCTTCCACCTCTCTTCTTCTATTATACTAAACAAGAACGAATTGTGTACTAAAAAAGCGTCCGCCACTTAAATATTACAGATATAGACACCACCACTCAATTTCCAAAGGGCCTGTTTTGAAAAAAAAAAGTACTGTACGTTTTTCATATGCAACCATTCCAATTATACGTAGAGACGCATGCGCAACGAGGGAGTTATGCGCCCTAAATAAGTTCTTTTAATAGGCCCTTAAATAAGCTACTTTGATAAGCGCTAAATAAGCGTTCAATAGTTTGCCGTTAAAACTTGAAGTCGCAAGATAGAAAAAGTTCCTTTCCTAGGAGTAAAATTCAAAAAAATTATTAGTTAAAAATAGATCAAAATATTTTTCCAAAAGTGGAAACCTGATAAATTAGGATAAACTAATTTTGTAGAGCCTTCAGAATAAATGAGTTGCAGTGACAAACGACTGCGAGGTACATGTTGTTTTTATTACTGCAGAATATATTTCATCCTTCAAAGTGTCTGTCTAGTTTAACTTATTAATGAGTGTCAGATTACATTCTATGGATGAACGTTAAAGCCTAAGATTATATCTGTGAGACCAGATTTGAAACAAGTTTTAGCGAAGACAGTTTTATGTTTGTATTTATGATGTCTGTAATATCAAACAATGCATCAGACCAGAAGACGTCAGTTTTATTTCACCCTGATCCCGAGAGGTCAAATAGGCCATAAACATAGGGTATAAAGTGAAGACACGAGATAGGTTAAAACCATTAACCAATTATGGATGATGTCTGGTCGCATAGCTCTGAGATCGACCAATGGGAGCTTAATAGGCGTCGAAAACCCAGACCACCAGATTCGCCCTAGGGCACGAGCGGCAATTTGAGTGGCCAAGAACAGCTGCTGAATAGGCATGCCAGACCTCAGGCAAAAGAGGCAGTAACCGAATATTTCTAGAGATGATATACACGACTTCTACACGAGATTAAAGAGCGAGATAGAGATAATTCAACAGAAATGTCCTGATATAGAGTTGTTCCAAAAGAATTTCCAAGAAATGTTCGGCAGTACGATATGATCGATGAGTACGAGTGGGAGTACTACACCGCGAGTTAGTTCCAGTACAATATGATCGACTTAAGTACGAGCTGTGTGACAAAGACTAAAGACAACCAGTTGGTATGTGCGAGTCAAGTATTATAGAAGGTCATAAATGCAATTTAGGCATTTTTAATTTGTCTGGTCTCACATATGCAATCTCCTCCGCAAATAGTAATATGATAATTGTTGTAATAAATTTAATAATTAATCAAATGTTCTTAATAAATGATTTTATTTTAAAGTTAAATTGTTGTAATGAATTTTATAATTAATCAAATGTTTTTAATAAATATTTTATTTTGAAATTGGTGCAATTAATTGTGACAGTATGTTAATGTATTTTATTCCAGGAACTCGCACTGAAGATGAATAAGGTGGGTTTAAGTGACACACAACGCAATGTGTTTTAATGAGTTTCACGATACACGATTACGACCATGATTAAGAGTTTAATTTAATTATATGCTTTGCATATAAGTTTTGTGCACCACACTTTAGAAAGGAGAAATTCAGCAGAATGCTATGACGATTCCGTAAGAGTGTGTTCCATAGAGATTCCACAAATAGTCTACAAAAAAGTCCTGATATAGACTTCATCGAAATGAGCAGATGCAGTACGAGTAGGAGCATAATACCTAGAGTTAGTGCCAGTACGATATACACTGATGCAAGAGTTGTGGTCAATGACCAAAGACGAAATTGAAGGTATGTGCCCATTAATTATTGTAGCAGGTTATGGAACATCTTGATAATGATAATTTAACTGGTCTCACATTTCCGATCTCACACGTCCAATCTCACATGTTCTATCTCCTCCGCAATAATATGATAAGTATTGAAATCAAATTAATAATTAAGCAAATGCTGTTAATAAATAATATTGTTTTTAAAGTTAAAAAATGGTGCAATTAATTGAGTAGCTTTATGTTAATAAATATTCTATTTCAGGACTCGCACTGAAGATAAATATGGGTTTAAGCGGCACACAAGGCAATGCGTTTTAAGGTTTCACTCTTTACTATATTCGGCCATGTTAATTATAAGTAATTTAATAAATATAAAATCCAGTAATAAGTTTCCTTTTTTGTGCACCATACATTCTAAATGTCATTAGAATTACACAGTATGAGGGTTCTTATTTTGTGTAATTTAATCATCAAGAAAAATAAACTTAGCTGTATTTCAAGTCCTATTTACGCAGGTTTATAATAATTATTTTGAAGTCTTTTAAGTTTTTCCAGTAGACATAAGTAGATCGATATCAATTTGGAAATTTGGATCCATATCAGTTAGAAGTGGGCAGCTACCATAAATAGAAGAATCCAAGAACATAATTATTTACCTTTCCAATCGCATTTGTGATATCTTTAGAAGTTCTAACATACGATATCACCCGTATCTGATAACCGGTATTCTAAAACTTCTCCAGATCATACCAGTCCGCCTTTTAGAACACAAAGATAGAAATGTAACGAAACATTATTTTTCTTCCAACAAAAATATGGTTGAATAATATTTATACAGTTATTTTTTGACGTCTTTATTACTTTATATTACGCTCCATTATTGCCAAATATCAAAGTTCCAATTAGTTTTCTCACAACTGCTTCATCACGAAATCGTCTGGAAAATCGTTCGGAACAAAATGAGTCACTGCTAGGAATTCATTTAACGTAAATAGAACAAAACTCATAAAATTATATTTCTGTGTGTTGGCGGAAACTGTAAGAGACTGAAGAAATGTTCAATATAATATCCTATACAGCGTTATTGCTACGCTATAAAGTTAGTCTGGTGAAAACTATGAAAACGATTTTATTCTGTTTCAGATATTGCAGAATATATTTTATTGTAGAAATTTTATGCAATATGTTATACTGTGCTTATGGAATATTTTAAATCAATTTATGAAAGAATAGTATCAGTCTTGTCAAAAGTAATTTCTTGAAAATTAATAAAATAAATTCAAGACAACAGTGAAAGCAACTGAGAAGGTGATTGAATAGTCCGAAATTAAATCGCTATGTAAAATAACGCGAATTATGACTGGCAAATATATATCTCCTTTATTCGTAGGACTTGGTCGATAGTCTTCTATCTGCTTATTATTTGTGTTAGACTTTTAATGTAAATTTCACATATCGGCTAATAATCGATGCAGAAACTTAAACCATTCATATATCAAATTAAAGATCGTAGATTGTAGATTTTTATGGTGTATTTATTTTCAAATTCGGCCGCAGAATGTGTTTTGTGAAGTTTTGCAACATTTTTAACATTTTCCGACATAGTTGAAAAGTGTTTATGACTGTGTTTATTTTGTCTGTCTGTCTGTCCGCATAACAATTGTCGTCAGATTGACTTTATCAAAATGAAATTTTAGTATGTTTTAGAGACGGTTTGTGGGACGTATGGGAATGCAAATGAATAATATCACCCAATTAGTTTTGAATTGAACTCGGGTAGAAAAAGTAAAATATATTGAACCCTACGGGACCTAATTTTTCAAACATTAAGCAAAGTTAAAATTCACGAATGTTTCGAAACTTTTAGTAAACATTCGAATTATTCCCTGAAAAATATAAAAAAATTCAGCAAAAGGTGTTCGGCATTTTTTTATAATAAAAATTAAAATATCAATTACACCCATATTATATGAAGAGATCATGAGACCCACCTCAAAATAAAATATGGCATCCATCTTTTTTCCAAGTATCAAAATCGTGATTTTTATAATTCTGTTAAATTTATATGTAGTGTTGCATCCGTCCTAAACCTGCTTTACATTTTGCGTATTTTCTGTGTAACTATATTCTGTGACAACGGAAGTATAATATTTTTTAGCTTAAATGATCATCACACATTGATTATTTCTACAACGAAGCCTAATTCTAATGGATACAGTATGTAAACGAGTTATTGCAAGATGAGTTGTATAAGAATTGCTGAATTTTTTTCACCCAAAGCTATTTAGCTCTGGAGTCTTGAATAAAAGTGTATGAATGAAATATTCATTGCTTTTACATAAATTTATATTTCAATGACGTTATTTGAATAAAGTTAATTTTTTTCGATGAAATTTTAAGTTTTAATATATAATAAATGGTTGTAGTACTGTGATAATTTAAAATATATCATCACTGAATATATCGCATTTTAGACTTGTTTACATAAAATTGCATTTTAGTTGGAAAGTATTTTATAATCAATGTTTTAAGCATGATTGATCTTTCTTGTTCCTTTTTCAAAGGGTTTGAAGATGGAAATCGTATAACTCTTTCCTTCTGTTAAGTGTTTCATTTTCAATCTGTTTTGAAAAAAGTAATTTTTTTATAATGCTAATACTTTAAATAATATTTTAAAATGTGTTAATTTCTCTGCCTACACTGTATAATCTACACGAAGTACTGCGCCTGGTTTGAAAATTCGAATTTCAGTTCTTGGCAGACATTTACGTGTTTTTTCAGAAACTTGAATTTGTGTTAAACATTTTATCAGTGATATCTGTCTTTCTGCGCATGCTGGGATGATATTTTCACGTTCAAACACCCAACAGAATAATTTAGATAGACGAAATCGAGGAGATTTAAATGGTATTTTATATGAATATTACAATCATGAAATGTGGAAACGTTAATGATTTTACACGTTTTGGACCATAAAAATGACTCCAAAGTTTTGAATTTTTTCCTGAATCAAAAGACTTCACGACCGTCAACTGCATTAAACAAACAACTATTTTAGGTATATACTTTAATATATATAGCAATGGCAACAAAATTGTTTGGTAAAAAGTCTTTTAATATTAACACCATTAATGATGTACGTTAAATTAAAAATAGATCCAGAGCGGTTTCGAACGTCACTACGTTCTTCATCAGTGGAAAAATAAATTGTTTAATATGTGACAAATATTAGCTCTTTGTTTAAGATGTAACGAATATGAGCTCTTTGTTTAAGATATGACGAACAGGAGATCTTCGCCACATCTTAAACAATTTACATCGTCATTGATGAAGGACGTAGTGACGTTTGCAAACGCTCTGGATCTATTTGTAATTTAAAGTACAGCGTTAATGGTGTTAATTTTAAAGACTTATTTACCACACAACTGGGTTGTCTTTGCTATATATTTACTAAATTGCAGTATGTACTAAATTGCAGTGTTTCCATTCCTATTGATATTTTAGGTATATCACGAGGAAATTCCGTACGCTGTATACTTCATCTTTTTATGTAGCTTTACAGTTGAGCATAAAAATTGAATCTGTCACACATAACCCTCACAGACTCATTGTTCAACCATTGTTAGGCTTTAATGAAATATGAGTTTCTATAACAGTAATTAAGTTGCTTTAGAATGAAATACCTATAAATTATGCATTCTGTGCCACAGCGAGAAATTAAATACCCTGTTTTCGGCTAGCCAGAAAGAGTCTATAGATGCTGTTATCTGCAATGGGGGCATAATGTTACTTTTGGGAACGCCCCTATAGGTGGATTCTGTGATTAAAAACTTAACTATTGTATAGCCTGAGTTGAATTAAAAAATTTGAAGGTAACGCACGTGGTAGGAATGTATTTATTATCTTTCACATAAGATTTAAAAATTTTTACACATAGCAAATTTTCCTGCTACCATTGCAGAAATTTGTCTATTAAATGCTGACGAGGGCATATTCATCACAAAACCATGCCATAGACGTTTTGTTCTGCAACGGAAACGTGATTATAACTTCACAAACGCCCCCTAGAGGCGGATTCTGTAACTGTTTGTATGGCAGGGCTATTCAGACCTCAGTCATCCACTGATTCTGCCAACCAAAGTTGAATTGCTCGGGCACCAGTTTAAAGGAGGTATTAGTGAGATATTGAATATTCGATATCCGGCTAACTATACAATGCTCTATCTGTTGATATACAGAGGCGATTACATTTTTTCTTAATTTAAAGTGGACCCTATAACGCATTGAATAAAAATATTCGGTATAAGTAAAAAGTTTCCAAAGGTACTTATATGCATAAAAATGTCAAACGATAAATTGTGCTTTCTGATGCAATTTGCTTTTTGTTATCTTTTAGCTGCTTAAAATAATGAAATAAATGAAATTTATTAAGAACCACTGCAATCTTTAATAAAAATCTGATGTGGGCAGCACATGACTTTCCTTATATAATGCAATGAAATTACTACTTTGACAGCAAAAAAAAGGTTATTCTTATAGTAGATACTTATATTATTTCCACGATATTGAATGTTCGTTAATTACTCGTCATTTTTATTGATTTAGCGTCATTTTTATCCGTTTGGCAAGATTTTCGTCAATTTGGCAGCATTTAAAAAGTCGCCAAGTTGACGACATTCGTCGCCAAATTCGTCGCCAAAATCTCGCCAAGCGTTATAACGGAGAAATAAGCTATTCTTATAGCAGATAAATGATTATTGGCGTTCAAATACAAAAGTATTATTCAAAGCATCTTTTCTCATGAATGGAACGAGCTAGATCCACGAGAATGATGTCATCAAATTTATTGCATAATATTACATATGAAAATTGAAAGGGTTTCTTAACAGTTAATATATTTTTATTAATTTATGGGATTTTTTGATAAATGTATTTAAAAAAAGGGCAATATCTCAAGAACGGTTCATGCTAGCGTTGAAAAGTTTATGTCAATCGCTTTCTAAGGAAAACTTGCATAAGAAATGTCTATTTGCGTAACTTTACTAAAGGGTTTGATTGTATAATGATTTTTTCAAAATTTCACTCGAAAATTTAGGGGGGTTCTGATCATTAGATTGAGTATAAAAACAATAGGCTTCCAGTGTTTACGGATTGTGATTTTTGTCGTCTTTTGTTTTTGAGATGTCGTCTCCACAGACTCACTGGCACACACACGCACACACGCACACACACACAGACATCAAATCAAAAATGTTCGATTCGTGATCAGGGATGCTTGAAACGTACTCTCCCGTCGAAAACTTGAATTCGAATTTCCGATCCCGTCACAATGCTTTCCTTATATATTAAGTTTATAAGGAAAGTAATGGACATTTTTTTACATTCCGTATATACATAACGTATAGGGAAAGTATTGTGACAGGGTCGAAAATTCGAATTATTTAGCTAGGGTGGATATATTATTTTAGCTAGGGTGGATACATGAAATTTTTGCAGGCCAATTCGTAAAAAAAGGCAGGTTGTTCTTTTCCGAATCGTACCAAAATATAATTAACACCAGAGCATCCTACAAGTAACTTATCTACCAAATTTTGTGAAATTTGGTCAATTAGTATTTTAGCTAGGGTGGATACATGAAATTTTTGCAGGCCATTTCGTAAAAAAGGGCAGGTTGTTCTTTTCCGAATTGTACCAAAATATAATCAACACCAGAGCATCCTACAAGTAATTTATCTACTAAATTTTGTGAAATTTGGTCAATTAGTATTTTAGATAGAGTGGATACATGAAATTTTTACGGGCCATTTCGCAAAAAAAAGGCGGTTTCTGTTTTTACGAATCCTACCCAAAACTAATCAGTACCAGGGTCTTATCCAAGTGACGTACATACCAAATTTTATGAAATTCGGTCCATTAGTTTTTTAGTTGGAGTGGATACATACATTGCACGGACAGACACACAGACATGCACACAGACGTCACGCTAAAAATAGTTTTATCGTATTCTAGAGGTCTTGAAACGTGTAGATCCGTCGAAAACTCGAGTTGCGATTTTCGACATGATTCCAATATTTTCCCTATCCATTACCATGCAAGGAAAGTAAAAATCTGATGTGGGCAGCACATGACTTTCCCTGCAGACTTATATACATGTACTCTTTATTTTAATTAAATTTATTTCACTATTAATTCAATTTTCGTTCTCATTTGGTTACTGGACCCACTTTCAAAGGTGGCTTAGAGAAAAAACAAAAAAACGAAAATATATCGAGAACGGCTAGTCCTAGTGTAACGAGGTTGGTCTTATTCTTTTCTTCGTTAAATATTACGTATAAAACAAGCATTTAATGGATATATTTGAGTATACCTAGTTCTTTAGTTTAGATTTAGATGATTTTTGCGGGCCATTTTGCAAAAAAAGGCAGGTTATTTTTTCCGAATCGTACCAAAACCCAATCAGCATCAGGATAAACCACAAGTGACTTATCTACCAAATTTTGTTAAATTCGGTCCATTAGATTTTCCGCTAGAGTGGATAAAAGATTTTGCGGGCCATTTCGCAAAAAAAAGGCGGGTTCTTTTATCCTGAATCGTACCCAAAACTAATCAGCACCAGATTTTCCCACAAGTGACTTACCTACCAAATTTTATGGAATTCGGTCCATTAGTTTTTCAGTTAGAGTGGATACAAAATCTGCACAGACAGACACACAGACAGACACAGAGACACACAGACACGCAGATACACACACAGAAGTCACGCTAAAAATAGTTTTTTCGTATTCTGGAGGTATCGAAACGTGTAGATCCGTCGAAAACTCGAGTTGCGATTTTCGGCATGATTCCAATACTTTCCCTATACATTACCATGTACTGCAGGGAAAGTAAAAATGTATCGTAGCTATTTTTCATGTCGATGATTGAATTTATTAGGTTTCGTGATCTTGAGTCATAAGTAAACCCTTTTATACATTATTATGTCAAATTTTGTCCTGTGCTGCCATGTTAAAGAATTAAAAATTTCAAATACTTTTTTTAATGCTATAGCCGGATATCAAATTTCTTAAAAATCCAATAATATTTTGGCTGCCTTCGTGTACACAAGAAATCGACCGGAGACACACGACAGACAGACATCACTCCAGAAATAGTCATACCGTGTTTAGGAGGTCTTTGAACATATATTGACATCAAAATCTCGAAATCGAAAATTTTCGTGAAAAAAAATAATGTCTCTATGTTACATAGTATGAGAAAGTAAAAATGATCTGAATAGCAATGTTTGCTGGTCGCGGTTGTAAACCAATTTGCAAATAAGTATAGAACGTTACTTTGCTCATAATGAATAATAAACTAGATTACAACATAAAACATAACGGATAAAAAGTTAAAATAAATAAGAAAGATCAATCATGCTTAAAGCATTGATTAGGAAACACTTTCCAACTTCAATGCGATGTTATTTAAACAAGTCTAAAATGCAATACATTCCTCAGTAATATTTTAAAACTTATCACAATACTACAATAATTTATTATATTTGAAATCTTAAACCATCATTGAAAAAAATGAACTTCATTCAAATGACGCAATTGAAATATAAATTGCCTGGTTTAAACAGCTCTAAAATGCGATAAATTCCACAACAATAATTTTTAAACTATCATAATACTACGATAATTTATTATATTTGAAAACTTCATCGAAAACAACTGAAATGCATCCAAATGACGTCCTAGAAAGAAATAACACGCCTGGATCTCTCTATAAAAACAGCATTTCATTCATAACTTTCTCCCATTCATTTCATTCATCACAATACTATAATAATTTATTTTATTTAAACATTTTATTTAAGACCATGGAGCTACAAGTAATTAAACTCTATGTTTAAAACTTCATCGAAAAAAAATCGTCCTTCTCTTTGTAAAATCAATGGATATTTCATTCATATCAGCTATGCAGACTTCATGGGCTAAATAATTTTGTGTTAAAGAAATACACCATTCTAATACAACTCATTCTACATATTTTGCTGTTTACATTTTACATAAGTGAAAAATAGGCTTCGTTGTAGAAATAATCAAATTTGGATGATCATTTAAACTCAAATATATTGTAATTGCGTTGTTTCAGTATGTAGATGCACAGAATTTAAGCAAAAATAAAGTGGTTTTAGGACTGATACAACACTCAATATGAATGAAAAATAACTTAAAAAAATCACGATTTTGAGACAAGATGGATGCCATATATCATTTTAAAGTGGGTCATGTGATCTTTTCATATCATGGTCACGTGATCGCTTCATATAAGAGGTGTAATTATTATTTTAATTTCTATTTAAAAAACTACTGAATATATTTCGCTGAATTTTTTTTATATATTTTATGGAACAATTTGAATATTACCTAAAATTTTCGAAGCAATTTGTGAATTTTAAATCCGCTTAAAAAATGTTTGAAAAATTAGGTTCCATAGGGCTCAATGTATTTCATTTTTTCAACCCGGGTTCAATCCAAAACTAATTGGGGAATATTATTCCTTTATATTCCCTTAGGTCCTACAGACCGTCTGAACAACATACTAAAGTTTCATTTTGATTAAAGTCATTTTTACGGCAGTTATCGCGCTAGCGGAGAGACAAACAGACAAACAGACACACAGAATGAACAAAGTCATAAACACTTTTCAACTTTGTTGTAAAGTGTTAAAAACGGATATAAAGTGAAGTAAACAGATAGATAAAAAGTTAAGTAAGCAGACGGATATAAAGTTAAGTGAGCGACGTATGTCTACAATTCTATTAAATCATGCTGTACCTTTAACTTATTAAAGTTTGAACTGGGTTACTTAGAAGCTGTCATAGATCGTAGATTCTCGCCGAAAATCGTTAATCCTGGTTGTTTTTAGGTTTCGTAAGCCACCTTAAAGGAGGATCCGATTAAAACTTTAAGAAATATTATTCACCTCTTTTTCTATCATAAAATTAGTTACAACATTGCTAGAATTTTCAATCAGTTTTACTCACTTCTATTTGACATTCTCCTTTATTAGTAAAATAAATGTCACTTCCTTTAAGGGCCCTATTTAAAAGTACAAAAATTGGGGTATTTAACAAATTCCTTGTCAATGCGGATTATTTTATATTGGCCAAACTAACCGCAACATGAAATACTGCTCTAAAAACCATTAAAATTGTGTCAAAAATTACGAAATTAATAAAAATTAATTCAATCGCTTGTTATCGCTGGAAGACTAGTCACTGGTTTAATTTTTCTTCTGCCTCTATTTTCAAATGTGCTCTTTAATTTTCTATTTGCATTTCATTAAAGTTTTTCATATTAAAAATAATTGCAGCAATCTGGTAAAATGATTCGTTAATGATACTCTATTTTTCTGGTGTATAGCATGACCGCATCAAAGTTTTTGTTTTTTTGCTTGGTTCTTTTTCTACTCATTGAGTTCTCATACTCTCCATTTTACCTATTTTAACTTGCTTACTTTTCAATTTCATTTTCCATTTCTGGTTCTAGCTTGTGTTTCACTACAGAAGGAGATCCAAAGTTTTCCGAAACATATGTTTGCTTACTTTATTTTTGCTGCAATTGGCGTTTTGATTTATCTAGTTTATTATGAATTTGAAAATTTCTTGAAGTTTAATTAACATATATACCCAAATGAAAACGCTGAAATTGCAGTAAAGCATTTTTCTGCACCCTTTTTCAATTGGAAATAAAAGAATTTGAAAATCCTCTGTTAGTATATGTGGCATAAGAAATCGAAGCAGGAATGTTGCATAAGAAATTGAAAATATTAAGATTACTTCAATGATCTCATTTCATTCTATGGCATCATATAATAAAACACAATCCAAAATGGCCCCTTCGTTTATTAAATTTATTTTTCTCTCAATCCCGTTACTAATTAGATCATATAAACTACATAAAAAGCGGCTGCCTTATCGGAACATTTGACTAATAAAACTTTATATTTACCGTATCAAGGCAATTTGATTCCGTTGCGAGGCAACACGATACGTATTCGTCTAATAAAGTTTCTGAAATGAAGTCTAATGAAGTCTGTTTATTGTTATTTCTGCAACAATAATCAAAAGTTGCCATCAATAAATAGTTAAGCTTTAATAATGATTTTCCACATAAATTCGAAACTTTTCTCGGAGGCATTGAAATCGGATTGAAAACCCATGATCATTAACTATTTGTAACACATTAGACTAGTAAAATTAGATAAATTAATTTCGAATAATTTATGTAGGAAGCATTCGTTTTTCGCCTTTAGCTCGGAATGGATAGTTATTTTCGGTGACTCTAATGAGCCTATGATTGATTTCGTCCCATGTTGTGTAAAGTTTGCAAACAGTCATTTATCAAAGAGAGCAATTTTCGGTAGAAGTCATGTTTCTTAGTTCAAGAAAAGTAAATATTTGTACAAACAATAAAAATATCTGGACTATGAATCTCCAATCGACTTTCTCATACATTTAAATTTTACAATAGTAAGGCCTATAACCACCGAGGGGTATGACTCAAGTACAGGGAATTGTGAAGTACCCAGGTGAGGATAAATTCTACCTTTAAATTACTAGGGAAGGGAAGAAATATTCAATAAAAGGGATTTTACTAGACTCATGGGGATTTGGGGAAGGAGGTACGATGTCCCATTGGTCAAGATGTTCCTTTTCCAAGTCTTCAGAAGATGAAGTAACTAGAGTCTAAACACATACCTAGTAGTATAAAAAGGGAAAGGAATCCTGCGGGGTTTAGGTAAGGAAATCCTGGGGGGGGGGGGGTAAGGCCTTGAGATTAATGACGTGAAATTAGATGGGTTGGTATTTGAAAGTGAACCGAGACAAACGTGAAATTTTAAACGCCAGAGAAAAATATGTTCTGCTATCAAAAAGGAAAGTAGTTATAAAAGTATACTAAATGTCTCCACTTTTCAGGGCGGAGAAAGTTATCATTTACGGATTCCCAGACAATGAGCAAGAACGATTTCCTGCTATAGGACGCCGAGAGCCGTATACATGAGTAGACTTTAGGGTATGATTGTGGAGTTTTTAGGTATATACTTTTATCATAATTAATATCAATATCAGAATAAACTAGCCGTATACCCGTTGAAAATCAACGGTCTCGCAATAAGCAATCCCTGAATAATGTAAATTTTATAATAATTCGCGTTTCACATTTATTCGACAAATCGAATATTTTGGTGTGCAGAACCCCCTAAAGGAGAAAATATTGGAAAACTAAATTTTCGCACTTCTTCCTCTGTTTGTATTGTGTTTTTTATCAGATGATTGGCTTATATTCCAAATATCAAGCCTCTATCACATTTAAAAGGAAGCGTGCCTCATTTATTCAGAAAATCGAACATATTAGTGTGCGCACCCCTTAAAGTAGCAAATATTGGAAATCTGAAATTTCACACTTTCTTCCTTTCAAACTATCTACCCTTACACCAAATTTGATATCTCTATCTCATTTCGAAGCATGGTTTTTTATCAATTCTCTTTTCGAACGTTTCGAACGAATAGATAGAGAGACATCGGCACCCCTAAAATAGCAAATGTTGGAAGACTGAAATTGCACACTTTCTTCCTTTCCAATTTTTTACCCGTACACCAAATTTGAAGTCTCTAACTCATCGTGAAGCATGCTTTTCTAGCATTTCATCTTTCGAATGCTTTTGTGTGGAGTACCCATCCCTTTAACTATACATTTTTTAAAAACTCTTTCTTTTTGTGATTTCTATGAGATGTTTCGCCCATATACCAAATATAAAGCCTCTATCACGTTTTTAAAGGAGCGTTTCTCCCTTATTCCGAAAATCGAACATTTTGGTGTGCGGCACCCCCTAAAGTAGAAAATATTGGTAAACTGAAATTGTACACTTTCGCCCTTTCAAACTATCAATCCTTACACCAAATCTGATATCTCTATCTCATTCCAAAGCATGGTTTTTTTTATCAATTGACTTTTCGAACGTTTTACTCTGGAGCACCCCCTAAAACGAACATTTTTGAAAAACTGTATTCGTCTTGGGCGTTTTCGTCAAATTATTAGCCCATATACCAAATTTTAAGCCTCTATCAAATTTTAAAGGCGTATTTTCTCATTTATTCGGTAAATCGAACGTTTTGGTGTGCGACACCCCCTTAAGTAGAAAATATTGGAAATTTGAAATTGCACGCTTTCTTCCTTTCGAACGATTTACCCATACACCGAATTTGAAGTATCTATCTCATCGCAAAGCATGATTTCCTAGCATTTCACTTTTCGAACGTTTTGGTGAGCGGCACCCCCTTAAGTAGAAAATATTGGAAATCTGAAATTCCACACTTTCTTTGTTTCGAACGGTTTACCCATACTCCAAACTTGAAGTCTCTATCTCATCGCAAAGCATGCTTTCCTATCATTTCACTTTTCGAACGTTTTAGTGTGCGGCATCTCCTTAAGTAGAAAATATTGGAAATCTGAAATTGCACACTTTCTTCCTTTCGAACGATTTACCCATACACCAAATTTGAAGTCTCTACCTCATCGCAAAGCATTCTTTCCTATCATTTCACTTTTCGAACGTTTTGGTGTGGGGCACCCCCCTCTATAGAACGTTTTCGAAAAATTCGATTTTTCCAGGGGGTTTTATCGAACGACCAAGCCGTGTACCAAATTGCAAGTCTCTATATATTCGGGAAGTGCCTAAAAAAAGCGTGACAGACAGACAGACGGACAGACAGACGGACAGACAGACAGACGGACACTTGGCAATTAGTATATACTAGCCGAATACCCGTTGAAAATCAACGGTGTCACATTAAGCAAACTCTGAATTTTCTAGTGGATCTTCTGGAACTATTATCCAATGCATCTAATTTCTTACCTATACATTTAACTTTAAAAACTCTTTTCTCATTTAAACAATAAACGCGTATACCAAATATCGTACCAAATGTTAATACAGGTCAACTATCATTACACATACTGATACTACAGTTCATTAAATTGATGTTTTGGGGATTCCGATTGTAACATCATTATTTTGATCCTAATGCAAAGGATATTTGCTGCGAAAATGCTGAAATCATTACACAGATTTATATTAGAAACATTCACTTTAAACTATAATTTTTCTAAATCCTTATAAAATCTTTTTTTATTAAGTCAGTAGTCATTAATAGTCATAAATCTACCTCCTTCATGATTATTCTCTGAACCAAAAGGTAGAGTTTACAGTTTAATTACTACGGTTTAACTTAAGAAATTGTAGCATTTGTTGAATTTAAAACATTAATTTCTTAAATAAAATCTGAATTCATTTTCCTTGCATTTATTTACATTTTCAAAGAATATCATACATATTGACAAATATAGTGTGCATTCTATATATCACACTATTCTATGTAGAAAACGGAATAATTAAATATATAGCAAGTATATGAGATATACTTAGAGTCAAATAAAATTGTATGGAAACACTAAAATTTATAATGAATTTCTAAGTAACAATATTCTTATGTCTTCATAATTCTATTTTAAATTTATATTTATACAAGAATAATGTACATTGGTATGTAGAGTTTTAAATATTAACAGAATGAATTATATGAAATTCTACACAATTGATAAAAGCATTTCAATATACTATTATGTAAGTAGTTATTGTCGCTCATGAATATATATATTTCAAATTGAGTTTGTTAATAAAATTCTAAACCCATTTTACATATAAATATAAATTAAAGGTAAAAATTCACAAATTTGATTAATGGTTTCCCAGTAGGAATATTTTTCTTAATAGCTACTCAATTTATGTTAGAGACCGATTTTACCTAAAATAATTGTGGATAGAAAACATTTACGAGAATGATTATAAAAATAATTATGAAGCATTTATGAAATGGTTATAAACATAATAGTTAAATTATGAAAATAATTTTACATATTGCATCTATAAATATTATTAACTGTGGTTAATTATATTGGTGCCCAATTACTAAAAAATTCTTAAATGTCAATAAGAAGTGGTCAGCAAACTGCGAATATGGTATTATAGGTAGCCTTTACGCAGTTCATTCTACTATACACTTTTTCATTTTAGTAGTCGGATGAAGTCATAATATTTTTATTTTTAGCATCAATTAATGCAATGAATAATTCCTTCAACATTAAACGAAAACATTTTTATAAAAATATCCTTTAAAATTCGACATGTAACTATAACGTTCAAAAGCACAATACACAAATAAATGTAATTAATATATAAAGTTGCACGAAACATTTTAATCAACAGGAAAAACATTTTTGGAACGTTTTTATAATATGCATAAAGAGTCACATGCACATGTTTTAAATGTTAACTTTAGCATACTTTTATCGTTAACATATTTAACATTAATTTAGTACTTTAACATCGAAGAAAGTCATATTCTAGAAACATATTGGTGATTTACACTTCTTCTAATACTTCTTTATATACAATATTTCTTGTATAGAAACAGCCTTTTCTAGTTTTACCTTGCCCATAACTTTTTAAGATCTTTACTCTGATGTCTTCAAATCGTGATACTCTGGAGAATGCCACGTACAATTGTCCATGACTGAATACCGTTTCAGGTAGATATAATCCAACCTTACGAAATGTTTGACCTTGGGCTTTATTGATTGTTATGCTGAAAGCTGGATGAATGGGGAACTGTCTCCTGTTAATTTTAAATGGCATATTTGTATCCGATGGAATCAGATCAATTCTTGGAATTAAAATTGTATTACAGTTTTCATTGCCAAGATTCTTAACCTCAATTGTGTTCGTATTGAGTTTTATAATTTTAAGACGAAGTCCATTGACTAAATTTTGCTGTATATCTAAATTTCGAATCAACATGACAATAGAGCCGATTTTTAAAGTCAGTTTGTGTGGGGGTAATCCTGCAGGGGTTAAACTATGCAAATATTCAAGAGGCACGTCAGTAAATTCTATCTGGTCATCACTGAGTAAGGTATCTACGCTGTAATATATTTTTTCATTGCCTTCTAATATTTTATGCACAATGTGGTCATTTATGGCAGCACAATGTTCATTTTTAGCACACAAAATAACATTATTCTGAAAATCCTGGACATGTTGGGGGTTCAACTTGTTTCCAAATATTTCTTCAATCAAATCTTTTTCAGTTGAGCATTCACGAGGAATTTCAACACTGTCTTCACACTCTTCAAATACATTCTCTATTGTTCCATTTCCAATACTTAGTAACCAGTTGCTGAAATGTTCCTGCCCCTCAGCTGCTCTCATATTTTTCACAAGTTTTAATTTTATTACTTGTGACCAATGTTCCCAAGATTTAATCGATGCTTCCATTATTGCAGCTCTAGATCCGTGTCTTACTACAGGAAGCACTTGTCTAAAGTCACCTCCAAACACAACAACTTTATTACCGAACAATTCTTTTCTGCCCGTAAGTTCTTTAAGTAATCTATCCAAAATGTTTAATGCCTTCTTTTCTATCATTGATGCTTCATCCCATAAAATTAGCGAGCATTTTCGCAGCAGCTCACCTTGTTTACTATTTCCATCTATTTGAGAAACTGAATTATCTAATAGAGGCACAGGAAATTTAAACATGGAATGAGCTGTTCTACCTTGAGGAAGCAAATTTGCTGCGATTCCGGTCCATGCAACAGCGATGATAATTTTCTTTTGACCTCGTAATATGTGAGTAAGGCATTTATATAGATATGTCTTTCCAGTTCCACCCGGGCCATCAATAAAAAATACATTTTTACGTTTTTCTCCATTTACTGCTGACAATACTTCATTGATTATTTTCTTCTGATCAAGATTTAGGCTATTAAACATTAATTCGCCTTTCTCCATTTCTTGCTCGAAATTTTCAGTATTCTTTTTCACAACAGCACATCTATTTGGAGATGGGAGGTTATAATCTTTACAGGATTTTCCGTGCAACAGCATGACATTTTCAATTTCTAATAAACAGTGATTTGATGCTTCTGTTATATCCTCCTTTTCGCTAAAATCCTCTATGAGAAAATTTTGGAACTTTTGCCAAAGACGTTTCGGGTGTTGCGGATTACAGAACACACATATTAAGGCAAATATATGTCGCATTTGTGCCGGCATTTTAAAAGTGGAAGCTTCTTGTAAGCATCTATCCCATTCTGTGTCGTCATCTATAAGATTTAGTTTTCTTGCAGCTTCCCTAAATGTTGTGCACACTTCTCCTTCAAATGTTTTGAGATCGTCAAATGATTTTGCTCCCTTTACATGCAAAAGAAGTATTCGGAGAAAATATAGTTCATGTTGTATGGGGCTCACAGAATATAGGCGACCTATGATGTTTCCGCCACCTCGTTGCCTTTTTCTCCATCTACTTTCTGATTTGTTCCACACATAAAGATTTGGTATGTCCTGGTAAGCAATTTTTCTTGCTACCGAATCATTTTGATTCAATTTAAAATAAGCAGTCAAAGTTGTCTCCTGATTAGATTTCTTTTGCAACACAGTTTCTTCTTCTCCGCTAGTAAATATAACATTCTGTTCCATGGGAAGATGCACTGCTAGTCTTACAATTGCATGAGACTGTGCTTGCATTTCGTATTCAAAAATTCTCCAAGCTGCTTCTGGTGCACTTACAAATCTAGAATCCATAAAAGTATTTATCTCATTCCATTCCATATTTTCTCCTTGAATTTTTTGGGTTATTTGTATATTTGCACAATCATAGCCTTTATATATATACTTAAACAAATATTTCACTGATTTAACAGTAGAACATACTTCTACATTGATATGTGCATTATACTTTTGTAATAAGAAGGCATTGTAAGGAACAATCCAACGATTATCGATACTTACAGAATTTCCTCGTATTTTCATTTCCAAATTCCTGCCATTGTTTTTCCTTTTGTATAAGGGATAGCCATTAACGTTTGTTTTTGTACTTTCTACGTAATCTTTTGGAAACATTTTTGAACATTTATTTTTAACCATACATGGCGAGAGTGGATTTAAATCTCCACATGGACCATGCACCATGCAGGATTGAACTAAGCTAAGTAATCGAGGAGAGTTAGGAATCTCGGCACAAACCATTTTATCAATTATTTGTTCTTCTCGGGGTTTATGCTCATCATCCAGAATTAGAAGCATGTGTACATGAGGCAAACCTCTTTTTTGAAATTCAACCACATACACATAGGCCGAAACCTTTCCAAATATATGATTTTTTGTAAGATCTTTCAGCATTTCCTTTACTTTTAGATGAAATACCCTTGCCACAAGATCTGGCCTATTTTCTGCTTTTTCCCAGGGTTTAAGGTTCTCCTGAATTTCAATCCACTTCGGGTTGCACGTAAACGTGATGAAAAGATCAGGCTTACCCAATTTCCTAACAATTGCCATTGCATCTTGAAAGCGTTGTTGTATATTTCGTTGACTTCCAATGAATGTTGAGGGTAAAATAACCATTCTTCCTGGTAAAACTCCTTCTCTTTCCGCTTTATTGTTTACGTAATCCATCAGTCCTTGGTATTTCTCACTTCGCAGTTGCTTTTGGTTATTGCGGATGTAACATAATCTCTCACTTTCAATAGTAATATAACTGTCAACAATATACTGTTGAAATAATTTTCCAGAACTGTGAAGCAAAGAGAATTCTCCACGATCCGATAATCGATAAGAGTAGAATTGCAAAGATGTAAGTCGCTGACGTTTATCTGTTCTTCGTTCAGGATTATGCTCTAGTCCAGGGTGCCAACCAAATTCACCATGAGGAAACAACAGGGGATAAACCATGGGATCTTTACAACCGTCTGTGTTTGATATTGATTTTATCCCTTCTTCTTTCGAATGGACAATGAGAACTCGTTCACTTGGTGGTTCTCCATCATTTCCAACAAAAACTGCGGCTATTCCAGATGCCGTTGGGTAATTATATCGGCGAATATCTCTATTTGGATCAGTTATAAAAAACATTGATACAGGAAGAACTTCTCTTCCAGCTTGTTCTGCTGCATATTTTTCTTCGTCTTCTACACTCTTCATCAATTTAAAAGAACTAACAAATGGATTAATGGAATTAATTAAATTTAGTAATTGCAACATAAGGTTTGCGTCGAGATTTTTATTTTCAGGTCTCTCTAAACGTTTTTGTAAAGCAATCTCTGTATCTAGAAAGTATAAGCTTGCATACTTATATTCCTCTTTATTTGGGTGAACTGATCAAATATAATGATGGATTTGCCCTTGAATGCGGAAACAATATGGTCCCCATCCGGTAGGGTTTGATAGATTTGCACTCATTGACGCAAAAGCAAGAGAGCTGTTGTAGTTTCTGATATGCAATAAATACCTTTTTGTGTAAACATCATTTCTTTCAATTAGTTCTTTTAATAAAGATGGAACTTTTAATGGTTGCAACGCCACTTTACCATTATGACAGCAGAGTCTAAATCCTAAAGATGATTTTTCATCAATGAAATGTAATGCTTTACAGTTAATACATTTAATACTTAGAGGTCCTAAATTATGCATTTCTACATCATTACCTGCACATTTGTATAAAGCATCTAGATAATGTGGTCCTAAATTATGAACTTTCTGCAATCTGATTCTCTTGCGTGCATTTGTATTTTTCAGTTGTTCTTGTATCTTCCACTTTTCGTTCTGACGAGAAATTCTGTGTGCCTCGGCATCTCTTCCTCGTTCTTCTTTTCTCCGTTCCTCATCTTCACGTAAAATTCTGTGTGCCTCGGCATCTCTTTCACGCTCTTCTTTTCTCCGTTCTTCATTTTCACGAGCAATTCTGTGTGCATCGGCATCTCTTTTTCGCTCTTCTTTTCTCAGTTCTTCATCTTCGCGGGAAATTCTGTGCGCTGCGGAAATTTACTTCGTTATTTACATTCACCCCACTGCTCCATCCTCAAAGACACCTGAAACAATCCCGAGGTCTACGCGGGGTATTGGAATGAAAAATCTGTAGGTTTGAAAGTCCATCCGAGAAATAGTGGTTTATAGGAAGGATTGTATGGTCACTATGGTTGCCGTCCTCATTGCGTTCATGAGTGGCACTTTCTCGGCCGTCCAAACACATATCTCACATCTTCGGGTAGGTCGGATGGTCTAGTTAGAAAGAAAATACAAGTCTCAAACTCATCGGAAAATGCGATTTTTATCGAATTTGCATTTTGGACGTTTTGAGTTGGAGCACCTACTCAAATTAACATTTTAGAAAAAATCGATTTTTCGGCAGTTTTAACAAATGATTAGACCATGTAACAAATTACAGGTCTCTATCGTATTTAAAATAAAGCGTTTCCTATTTATTCGTCAAATTAAACATTTTAGAGTTACCCCCACCCCTCTTTATAAACATTTAATTTTAGTTACGGAGATATTATCGAACGATTAATCCATATACCAAGTTGCAAGTCTCTACACAGATAAGGCGTTCTTCATTTATTCCGTAAATCCAACATTTTAGCTTGCAGTCCATCTAAAGTAGCAAACTGAAATTATACACTTTCTTCTTTTCCAACTATCTACCCACACACCAAATTTAAAGTTTCAATCGCATCGCAAAAAATCATTTTATTTATTATCATTTTATTTTTCGAGCATTTTGGTATGGAGTATCTTCTCCTCTTTAAATTTAAATTTTAGATGAAATTAATTGCTTTTAATGTGTCTTATCGAATTGCTCACTCATGCGTCAGATTGCATATCTCTATCTTGCTTAAAAGAAGAAGTTTTGGTTTGCGGCACCCTTTCATTAACAAATATTGGAAATGTGAAATCACACACCTTCTTTAATTTAAATGATCTACCCTTGAACAAAATTTCTAGTCTCTATCTCATCTTGAATTATGTTTTTTATCATTTCGTATTTCGCACGTTTTGGTGTGGAAAACTGCCCTTCTACAGAAGAATTTAAAAAAAATATTTTTCCCGGAAGTTTATTCATACGATAAACCTGCATATCAAATTTAAAAACTATCTTACTTAAAAGAAAACGTTTCTCATTCAATTCACAAATGGAACATTTTGACGTTCGACACACTTTAAATTAGCAAATATTTCATAAATAAAATTATACTCGTTCTTCCTTCCGAACATTATATTTTTACACCAAATTTAAAGACTGTATTTCATCGCGAAGTATGTTTTTTTTACCATTTACCATTTCGAACGTTTTGGTGCGAAGCACCCTTATGTTGGACATTTTTGAAATACTCGAATTTCGTTAATTGTACTATTGACTCCAATTAATATTTCATTTAAAAGAATACGTTTCTCATTTATTCCTGAAATCGAACATTTTGGTGTGCGACATCCTTTATATTAGAAAAATGAATTTATACACTTTCTTCCTTTCAAAAAATTTACCAGTTCACCAAATTTAAAGTTTGCATTTCGTCGCAAAGAAGTATTTTTTGCCTTTATTTCCCTTTTCAAACGTTTTGGTTTAGAGCACCCCCTTCAATGAACATTTATGAAAAATCTTTTCTTCTTGATTTTTTTATTAAATGATCGACCCATATACCAAATATCAAGCCTTTATCACATTTTAAAAAGAGTGTTTCTAATTTATTCGGCAAATCGAATATTTTGGAGTGCGTCATCCCCCAAAGTAGAAAATATTGAAAAACTGAAATTGCACTCTTTATTCTTTTCAAATTATCTATTCGTACACCAAATTCGAAGTCTCTATCTTAACCCACTTTCATAATTTCACTTTCCGAACGTTTTTCTGTGGAGCACCCTCATAAAAGAACATTTTTGAAAAACCGTATTCGTCATGGGTGTTTTTATCAAATGATTAGCCCGTACACTAAATTTCAAACCTCTATCATATTGTAAACGATGCGTTTTTCATTTGTTCGTCAAATCGAATATTTTAGTGAGAGACACCCCCTACAATAGAATATGTCGGAAAACTGAAATTGCACACTTTCTTCCTTTCTAACTATCTACACGTATACCAAATTTGAAATCTCTATCTCATGTTTTCTATCATTTCACCTTTCGAATATTTTCTGTGGAGTACCCCCCCCCTCCTGCACCTTTAAATATTCCTTTTTAAAAAACTCCATTCTTCTTGGATTTTCTATTAAATGATTCGCCCATATACCAAATATCAAGCCTCTATCACGTTCTAAAAGGAGTGTTTCAATTTTATTCCGAAAATCGAACATTTTTGTGTGCGACACCCCCTAAATGTAGAAAATATTGGAAAACTGAAATTGTACACTTTCTATCTTCTAAACTATCTACCCGAACATCAAATTTCAAAAATCTCTAGCTCATCTCGAAATATGTTTTCTTATCATTTGACCTTTCGAACGTTTTCCTATGGAGCACCCCCTTAAACGAACGTTTTTGAAAAACTATAATCGTCTTGGGTGTTTTCATCAAATGATTAGCCCATATACCAAATTTCAAGCCTCTATCAAATTTTAAAGTAGCCATTTCTCATTTATTTGGTAAATCGAACATTTTGGTGTGCAGCACCCCCTTAAGTAGAAAATATTCGAAATCTGAAATTGTACACTTTCATCCTTTTAAACGGTTTACCCATACACCAAATTTGAAGTCTCTATCTTATCGCAAAGCATACTTTCCTGTCAATTCACTTTTCGAACGTTTTGGTGTGGAGCACCCCCCCTAAACGAACATTTTAGAAAACTATATTCATTTTGGGTGTTTTCTTCAAATGATTAGCCCATATACCAAATGTCAAGCCTGTATCAAATTTTAAAGCAATCGTTTTTCATTTATTCTGTAAATCGAACATTTTGGTGTGCGGCAACCCCTTAAGTAGAAAATATTCGAAATCTGAAATTGTACAATTTTTTCCTTTCAAACGGTTTACCAATAGACGAAATTTGAAGTCTCTATCTCATCGCAAAGCATGCTTTCCCTTCATTTCACTTTTCGAACCTTTTGGTGTGGGGCACCCCCTCTATAGAACGTTTTCAAAAAATTCGATTTTTCCAGGGGGTTTTATCGGACGACCGAGCCGTGTACCAAATTGCAAGTCTCTATCTATTCGGGAAGTGCCTAAAAAAAGCGTGACAGACAGACAGACGGACAGACAGACGGACAGACAGACAGACGGACACTTGGCAATTAGTATATATAGATAGATCTCTATCTATTCGGGAAGTGCCTAAAAAAAGCGTGACAGACAGACAGACGGACAGACAGACGGACAGACAGACAGAAATACACTTGGCAATTAGTATATATAGATAGATACATTATATCTTTTTATCAGATTTAGTGATAAAGTTTATTTACATGCTTTTTAATTTTTATTTTATAAAAAATATTTTTCAAGGTTGCAACAAGTCCATCACTTTTATAAATTGAATGCTATTGATTAAGCTGTAATAATATGTAATATTTTGTTGCTTTTTGTGCACACTGTGCAATTCAGATTATAATTTTCTAGCATATATTATACTGCCAGTTCTTATTTACTATATTGCCAGTTCTTCTGCTAGTTATACCGTAGATTATACGATTTTTTGAATTATCGTGTTTACACTTTTCAGACAAGCAAAATTATACATACACAAATGGATATTGCTGAATGGGTATTGCTAGTCGCTGAAACATTTAGAGATAAGCTTAAGCTCCCAGGTTTTCGTGTGGGATAGATCTATGCCATTTTTAGAACATTTAAAATAATTACTTCATTGTTTTTCCTAGAAAATCCTTCAAGAAAGGCGTTTCTCTTTATTTAAAGAAAAGTTATTTATGACTTTTGTCTAGCTAAATAATACACCTTTCAAAAGTGGTTAAAATATGTCCAATGGGCAGTACAACATGCATTTACAATATGGTACATTACATTATGACGTCAATATCTCCTACTCTGAAATTTTTGCAAAAATCATATGTATGGTATGAAGCTAATTCAGACTGATTAAGGAATACATTTATAATCCAACCTGGTGATAGTAGAAACTTGGAAATGCACATACAAGTGGGACTGGACCTATAAGTCTTCTTCTTCTTCTTCAGTGGCCTGACAGCCCAGGATGGGCCCTTGCCTTCCGCAGTATAGAACTCCAGGCTCCCCTTTTCCTGGCCAAAGACCTCCAGTTCAAAACTTTTAAAATTTTAAAGTCCTTTTCCACACAGTCAAGCCATCTGAGTTTAGGTCTTCCTCTTTTACGGGTGCCGAATGGTCTGGCCGAAAAGATATTTTTTGTTGTACGGCTTTCGGCCATCCTGCACAGGTGACCCACCCATTTAATTCTCTGAATCGTGATGTAATTGACTATATCTGGTTCTTTAAAAGACTTATAAAGTTCAGAGTTAGTTCTTCTTCTCCAGATGTTGTTACAATTTAAGCCACCAAAAATACCTCTCAAGATTTTTCTCTCAAAAACAGAAATGATATCTTTAACTTTTTCTGTCATTGCCCAAGTCTCAGCAGAGTAGGTAAGAATGGGTCTGATTAAACTTTTGTAGATTATAATCTTCGTTTTTCTGCTGATGAAGTCAGACTTTAGGTACCTTTTAAGGCAGAAAAAACAACGGTTAGCAGCTGTAACTCTACCACGAATTTCGGGCATAATGTCATTGAGAGTATTAACTTCAGATCCTAAATATCTGAAGTTGCTTACAGTTTCAAACTTGTAAGCCCCAATTTCGAAATAAGGACAGTCATAATTACCACAGGGCATATACTTAGTTATATTTTGATTAATAGTTAGATGCATTTTACTGGCTGCGGCCTCTAAAGATGTGAAGGCTTCCCTAAGTAACTCGGGAGTGCGTGCTACAATGTCAATGTCGTCAGCAAACGCAAAAATCTGGACAGACTTGTTAAAGATTGTTCTACGGGTATTGATGTTAGAGTCTTTCACAATTTTTTGGAGTGCAATATTGAAAAGCAAACAGGCCAGTGCATAGCCTTGTCTGAGCCCATTTGAAACAGTAATAGGCTCGGAGAGATTATTCTGAATTCTTACCCTAAGCTTTGTTTCGGTATGAGTAATAATAGCCAAATTTATAAGTTTATCGGGTATTAGAAATTCTCTCATAGCTTCAATTAAAAATTTTCTGTTTACTGAATCATAGGCAGTCTTGAAATCAACGAAGAGATGGTAAGTTGCTATGCCATATTCATTAGCTTTTTCCAACACTTGCCTAATGTTAAAAATCTATTCAGTAGTAGATCTATCTCTGCGGAAACCACATTGGTAGTCTCCCACAATATCTTCTGCATAAGTTACTAGTCTACTAAAGAGTATATTGGAAAACAATTTATAAAAAACGCAAAGAAGACTGATTCCCCTGTAGTTGGCACATTCCAAAACGTCTCCCTTTTTGTGGATAGGACAAATGATACTCAATTTCCAATTTTCGGGCAAGACTTCTTGGTTCCAGACTGATTCAATGAGGTGATGGATTTCCTCAATGTTTTGACTTGCTGCACTTTTAATAAGTTCAGAAGGAATCAAATCTGGGCCTGGAGCCTTGCAATTTTTGAGCCTCTTAATTCCTTCCTTGACTTCTGCTAAAGACGGCGGTGGAATATTAGGACCTATAAGTAGTGAGATGAATCTAAATTCATGAAATTGTTTCGGAAGAAAAATATAAATCTCGAATTTTTTTGTTCCAGAGTTCTTCCAGAAATAATTCAAGAACCGTTAGACTCACAAATTTAGTTTTTATATCATCATACGTAAAGAAGTTCTAAATTTTATTTATTGATTCTGTTGGTGTACATCCCACAAATATCGAGATATTTTAATTTATAGTTATAGCAGACGATTTATTATTTTTTTTATAATTCAATTTTTATTCCGTTTGGATTTCATTTGTAACCATAATAACGGATTTACCATGGAGTTAGAAAGAATAAAATAAAACTCCTATGGATAAAATACTTGAAAATGCTATAATGCTTTGAGAATTATATCTAGGTACAGCTAGTGTTAGTAAGGTAGTCACTATTGTTAGTTAACACAACAGAAAGGCGTAGTATATAGTATATGCATTTTTGATTATTTTTGAATTAAGAATTCTCTAATTATGAGTATAAGTAGCCAGTAGTTTTTCATAGTTTTTGGATAGAGTACAGAACATATGGAGATAAAAATAAATTGAAAGGTAAAATAATTTTGAATATATTTTTTATTGTTTCAGTTCTAATTTGCCTTGAGCTAATTATTTATTTTTACAAAATTGACAGTGTAAGTAAATATTTTAGGCCTTTCGCTATAAAAATAAATGCAAGACTACTTAACTTACTCCAGAGACATCAAATATATTGTCTCACACGATATTGGCGTTTTCTTAAAGTTTTAGCTCTTTACTGTTTGTTGCCTTCATGAAAGTTATGCTTCAAATACCGAAATCGTCTGCTCCATTAATTTTTGGGTTCACAATGGTTGAAAACTTGGCAAAAATACTGTGGCTGCAGATGGAACATTGCTTTACATACTGCAAATTTCATGCGTGCGCCATTTTTACTTTCCCTGCAATACATGGTAATGTATACGGAAAGTATTGGAATCATGTCGAAAATTGCAACTAGAGTTTTCGACGGATATACACGTTTCGAGACCTCTAGAATACGAAAAAACTATTTTTAGCGTAACGTCTGTGTGTCTGTCTGTGTGTCTGTACAATGCATGTATCCACTCTAACTAAAGAGCTAGTTGACCGAATTTCATAAAATTTGGTAGGTAAGCCACCTGGATGTGACCCTGGTGCTGGTTAGTTTTTGGTACGATTCGTAAAAGCAGAACTCGCCTTTTTTGCGAAATGGCCCGTAAAAATTTCATTTATCCGCTCTAGCTAAAACACTAATTTACCAAATTTCACAAAATTTGGTAGATAAGTTATTTGTGGGATACACTGGTGCTGATTAAAATTTGGTACGATTCGGAAAAGAAGAACCCGCCTTTTTTTTACGAAATGGCCCGCAGAAATTTCATGTATCCACCCTAGCTAAAATGCTAATTTACCAAATTTCACAATATTTGGTAGATAAGTTACTTGTGGGACACTCTGGTGGTGATTCGATTTTAGTATAATTCGGTAAATAACAACCTGCCTTTTTTATGAAATGGACCGCAAAAATCGGCAAAATCTAAAAGAAAAAAAAAGACTACGTATGCTGAAATTTATCAATTAAATTCTTGTTTTATACGCAATTTTTGACTAGGAAAAGAATATAACACATTTCATTATACTTTATTACTAACCGTGCGTTCTCAAGATATTTGAGATTTCTTGCATTTAGGTTACGCCGTTATCGGGAAAATGTTCAATTATCAAATAAAAACAAAAATTGAAGTATTAATGCAAATTTAGTGTTATTTGGTGCAAGTAATCTCAGTCTAATGAATTATTAAAGAAATAAAGAAAATATGAATTTAAGTCTTCAGGGAAAGTCATGTGATGCCCACATCAGATTTTTATGATTAAATTTGAAACGATTTTTGATATTCAGAACTTTTATTAAATGTGGTATGCTTCAAACTGAGTGTCCAAGCGGTTGTGTAAATGATCAGTTTAATAAATAATATGAGAAACAATGTTTTTAAGCGAAGTATAGAAATATTCACTATTTTAAAGTAATGCTCTCAGTTACAGTGACATTAAATATTTTATGATGGATGTTGTATCAGATTTTAATGTTTGCAAATAGCGATCAAAGTCAGAGCGATTTTTATTTGCTGCAATATTTCTTTTTTGTGGAGACAATTTTTATTTTTCTTAAATGGAAAGAATAATGTATAGAAAAAAAATGGGACGAAGTCGAAAATTTGAATTAAAGTTTTCGATGGATTTACACGTTTAGATCTCGATTAGAACGTTTTTGAGGTATATTTCTGTGTATTTCGTATGTATTCTGTGTATATATGTTTGTATGAGTGTTTGTGAGTCCAGGAAATAACATCTGAAGGTTAAATTGACCAATTCGAAGGAAATTAAAGAGGGTTAATAAAATTTGTGTTTGTTTTGCAGCGGTTTAGGCTAAACGAATTACATATCTTTCTTACTAGTCTATTAAGTTGGAAGCAGGTAAGTGACTATACATTTTAGTGGCAAAATTTGTGCCATATTATTGTTTTTGTAAACAAAATTTCTTTGGAACATCTATTTTTCAGGATTTTCTATAGGTAGAGCTCAGATAATGACTGATATGGATTCAGTTTCAAATTTTGGTGGAATTTGGGGGTTCAATAAGAATTTTTAACTTCCGATTTATCAATTCCAGTTCAAAAAATTTCCTTGAAACGTATGTTTCTCTGGATTGAATATAGATAGAACTTAGATAATAGTTACTGATATGGATACAGTAAAATTTACAGAAGGGGCAAAAAGACTTAATTTCGGTTCTGGATATATGACTTTTGATTAAAAAATGCCCTTTTTTTAAACATCCATCTCTCAGAATCTACTATAGATGTAGCTTAGACGATGACCGATATGAATTCAGCATCAAACTCTGGAGATGTGTTTTGGGGTTTACTAAGGATTTCTATTTCCAAGTCTGAAGATTTCACTTCGTGTTTGTTCAAAAACTTTTGCACATGTGCGAATATTTAGTATTTAAAATTGAATAAAAATACCTAATAGTTCCGCAAAAAATGAAGTATAGACACTACTTGTCACCATATGAGGACACCTTCATAAAATTTTTGTCCATCCAAATTGAAATTTCGTTACACTTTATTAATACATTAGATCCAATTTTGATGACAGGACTTAATCAGTTGGAACTATAGCATTCACACCCGGGAATTTGGATGAAAGACAACCTGCTGACAGAAGTAACGTATACGTAAAATTATGTATACACAGATGTTCTGAGGGATAAAGAAATTTATCTGACTTGTATAAGCAGAAAGTTTTGTTGAATTATTTTTGGCGAGAAATATTTTTTTACAGAAAAAATACCATGTTTTGAGAAACGACCAACTCTTTCAAAAATCATCTGAAGAAAGGGTACACAATTAAGCTAGTTATTAAACGGAAACGTTAAAAATAAGTACGCTGATAAGAAAAAACTCTGGTGTGGATAGGCAGTACATGACTTTGTTTACAGACTTAAAATAATGATGTCTTTATTTCTTTAATAATTCATTAGATTGAATTTAATTGCTCAAAATGACCCTTAATTTTCTCTTTTAATTCAACTTTCATTGTTATTTGTTACCTGGGTATATTTTTAAAGGTAGTGAAGCAAAAACACACACGAAAAACCTAAAATATCTCAGGAACGGTTATCCCCAGAGTAATGGGGTTGCTCTTATTCTTTTTATAGTCAACATTTACGTATAAATCAAGCATTTATTTGAGACATTTGACCATACGTAGTCTTTTATTTTAGATATTGACGATTTTTGAGGATCATTTCTTTAAAAAAGTAGGTTCATTTATCACGAATCGTACCAAAATCTAATCAGCACCAGAGTCACCTAAAAGTGACTTACATATAAACTTTTATGAAATTTGGTTGATTAGTTTCTGCGGTAGACTAAATACATACATTGCACAGACACGCTCAGAGATATAGACACACAGATCCAGAGACACACACACAGACGTAACACAAAAATAGCTTTTCGTGTTCTAGCGGTCCTTAAATATGTAGATCCATCGAAAATTCACGTTGCGATATTCAACATGATTCCAATACTTTCCATATACAATACTATGTATTGCAGGGAAAGTAAAAATAGGTAAGCGAATACTATATATATTTGGGAATGTATTTGCTGTTTCTTAATAAAGAAATCACAACACAAATGCACGCGTAAATTTATATATGTGAAATTGAAATTCTGTTTGGCGCCTGTCTAAGTATTTAAATGGAATTCTTTTGAAAAGCAATATAAATACTCTTAGAATTTGCACATATTTTAAAGCACGAGCAAAGTCGATTATATCTGTGAAATTATAAAAATCAGGCAATTGTCTCTATGATTTTATTCGTACAGAAATGTATAAAAATATGATATACGCAGCACATGACTTTTCCTGCAGACTGCAGACTCATATTCATGTTTACATTATTTCTTCAATAATTCATTATATTAAGTTTAATCGCACAAAATAACACCCATCATGACTTAAAATTACACTGAATTTGTTTTTTTTTTATTTAATTTACGTTCTCATTTAGTAACTGGACTTATTTTCAAAAGTAGAGTAGCGTAGCGAAAATGATAAAAACTAAAATATCTCGAAACCGGCTATTCTTAGGGTTGGTCTTGTTCTTTTCATCGTTAAACATTATGTATAAAACAAGTATTTAATCGATATATTTCAGAATACGCAGTTTTTTATTTTAGATTCTGATGATTTAGATTCTTATAATGTGAAAATCTAATCAGCACCAGGGTAACCCACAAGTGACATATCTACCAAATTTTGTAATATTTAGTTTATTAGTTTTTCAGCTGGAGTAGATACAGGACATTTTTGAGGGCCAATTCGCAAAGAAAGGTGGGTTCTTTCATCCCAAATCGTACCAAAACGTAATCAGCACAAGGGTAACACACAGGTGACTTACCTACCAAATTTTATGAAATTTGGTCAATTAGTTCTGAGTTAGAGTGGATACATACATTGCACAGATAGACACACAGAAAGACAGACACACAGACAGACACATACACAGACAGACACACACATACAGACAGACACACAATCAACAAACACACACACAGACAGACACACAGATAGATAGACACACAGACATGCACACAGATAGATAGACACACAGACACACACACAAACGTCAAGCTAAAAGTAGTTTCTCATATTCTAGAGGTCTCAAAACGTGTAGATCCTTCTAAAACTCGAGTTGTGATTTTTGCCATTATTCCAATACTTTTCCTATACATTAGCATGTATTGCAGGAAAAGAAAAATGTTTCGCAATTATATTTGCTTAGCAAAACATAAATAAAAATTATAATATATATAAAGATTTTTCGCAGCAATAAATAAATAAACCCCAACAAAAATATTAAAATTTATTTATTTATTTGTTACTGCTCAATATCACATTCTATATGTACTATTCTAGACCCTTCCACTATGTTTATTCTAATTCACATTTTCTCTCATAATGAGAAAACTCCTATTTCACTGGGCATTATTCTGATGTAAACGAAAGACACTCTGTCTTTCATCCGCGTCAACACCCTTCAAGCAGTATGCTCTTAATTACATTTTCCCTTTATTAAGGCATAACACAATGGTAGCCGTTCTGATGACATTACACTGTTAATGAACTAAAATTTGTGCGATTCCCCGAGAATTTACATTACATTTTCATTATATCCTAAATTCTAACCTGTTTAAGAGAAGTGTCTATATTTTAAGTGATTGAAATTTATCAATTTGCTAAATTGATAAATTTAAATGTAACTGTTTGAGATAGGGATATAGTTTTAGAGTCTATTTCTCCCTGTTATGATGGTATATAACTTTAATGGTAATAGTTAATCTTTGTTTTTTTATTTTCTTTACATACATAACACAATGTATAGAGAAAGTATTGTGACGGAATTGAAAATTCGAATACGTGTTTTCGATGACAAGAACACGTTATCAAGTATTTCTGAACTCGAATCGAACATTTCTGAAGTGATGTCTGTGTTTATGTATGTATATATGTATGTCAGTGTATATGTGTGTGAATGCGTGTTTAAGTCTGTAAGTCTGTGGACTCAAGGTCTCATTAACAAGTGAAGTCCAAATTGAAATTTTGATACAGTTTATATCGTAAGTAAAGCCCGTGACTGAGCACAATTATTAGTGAACTAGTTTACAACGTAAAATGCAGCGCAAATCAAGATAAATAAGCATACGTACGTATCGGAAATTTATTGGATTGTCTTTATTCGTTCAAAATTATGGGCTTGCATGCCCAAATAAGCCCAAAGACATGTCGACCAAGTCTTACTGTCATACGTTTAAGTGGTCAGGCCCACACATCTTGCACTGATAAAGGAAACCCCGTTGATTTCCATAACGTAAGTATGCTTATTTATCTTGATTTGTACTGCATTTTAAGTTTATACAAGTTCAGCAGCAGTTTATACTTCATTAGACATGATTTTGATTACTTAATTGGATAGAGCTACGAGACTCGAATCCATATCACTTGGAGACTCGAAACGGGATATTCTGATGAAAAAATCCACTGTCAGAATTGAAGTTAAAATGTATTCTTCAGAATATATTCACACAGCTGTTGTGGGGCACTGCGCAATTCAGATACTTTGTATAATAAACAGAAAGTTTTTTTTAGAAGAACAAAATCCGATGAATACGTAACCATACATTACAAAATGTCGGCAAAACGTACATTTTTGAAATTTTACATATAAACTTATATGAAACCATACATGTGCAAGATGGGCATAACATTTTTATTTAAGCCTTATCAAATTAAATATTAGTTAATCAATTTAGCATTGCCAATATGGACAAATATTTAATGAGTCGAACCGACTTCTCTATGATCGGTTACTGGCAGAAACGTCAAAGATAGCTGAAGAAAATATATATGCCTTATTTTTTTTGATTTATTTTTATAGTGAGTTTCGCAACTATGATTGTCATGAGCAATAAACATTGTCATGAGCAATAAATTTAAATATTACAGCAGCCAACAGTTATAAGTCTTATTGTTAATTTTTTAAACAATATACAAATTAATTACGAAAATTTATTTTTTATAAAGAAAATAGTAAATTTACGGTCGTTCAACGCAAAAAGTATTGTGCTATATATATCTGATTACTGAACTTCTTAATCAAAATCTTTAAATTATGTGGAGAAAGTCTAGTTGGCTACTTCAGAATTTTTAGAGTGTATACTTTGTGTGTGTGTGTGTGTGTGTAATGTTAGAGTGTATACTATGCTTCACATCATTATGCCTTGCTTTCAAAATTATGCTCGTAAAAAATTCCGTAATTGCATATTCAAGTATGCCGTATTTGAGTAGTTTGAATTCCTCCAGTAGTCGCTCACAGAGCGTGTTGGCTAGAATAAATTCTTATTCACTAGAATAAATCGTAAGCTACAAATATCCGTCAAGAGAAAAAGTTCATATCTAGAATGAAATACTGAAACATTAAATTTAATTATTGAGAAGAAAGTGATATATTTCAGAAAAGCAATTCTGTCAGAAGATAAAAATGCAGATGAAGTGTATAGCTTTACTTGATTTTTTTTGTTACACACTTATATTTGTTATAGTGGAGATCTATTTGTATTATAAACCGGTATTAGATAAAAATACTTAAGCTCATTTTGTCGAGTTATGGCAGTCATGGCAAAATATGAAAGCTAAAGGCTTAGTGATGCCGACGGTAATAAAAATGATATTTTTTAGTCGGAGTTTAACATTTTTAATATCTCACCCGAATATTTTGATCATTTTTTTAAAAATGAAATCTATCCTCATTTTATAATCCCTATCTGATTCAAAGCAACTTGAAGCAAGTTTTTCCCACTCTATTTGGGTTCAGGTCAGGTATCTTTGAAAAATATTTCATAAGTTTCCGTTCACAAGTTATTATAGAACTGAGGAAAAAAATAAACTTGACAGTTTATAACCCATCCGTTTTTTAATGAACAGAAAATTTGAAGAAAATTGTGTTCTTCTCTTAGTTCTGTTTAGTTTTATCATTTTGGTACATAATTAGATATTATTGTAGTATTTTTAATTTCCATCCCTTTCATTTTAATATCCTCTGTTATTACAAAATTGGAAACATACTGCATTGGGCTTGGGTTGATCTGTCTCTTAAAATATATTTCAGATGCTTCTTTATTACTTTTGCAATTTTTGTTGGAGCGCCCCACAGGTTGAGAACTGCTGTAAGTAATTAATAAGATTGTGGACGAAGAAAGTATCTAATAGGAGTCATTGACTCGATATTTACTGTTCACAACAAATGGACAGAGATGTAAAGCTGCAAATTAAACGAAGAACTGTCGCTCGGAATCATACTTTTGAAACTTGGAATTTTTAAAATTGAGGCATGTTACTTTACGGTAAAACATTTAATTGCTTGGTCATCACATTTACACCCTATCCCTAACCAATTAAAATATGGGTAACATCTTATTATATAATAATTAATAATATATGAAACTAAGACTATTTTATAGTTTAAATAATGAATAAGTACATAATAATAATAATAAATAATGTTAATAATAATATTTTATACTTTTTCTTCCCTTATGGCTTATCCTTTAAAATGAGTATTGTTGTGTGGCTTTGTCATTTCAGACTTTCTCGGCAAGTGACTCACAAAGTCAACACATCTCTTTAAGGGACAAACCAATCCTAAGTAATAATCCTTTACAACCGTTTTCTGTAGCTGTCCATTGAAACTTAAAATTACACAAAGTATTATAAATAAATGAATGTTGCAATAATTTTTTCACTAAGTAATTATATAAAACTTATTTGATCTTTGATTTCAAAGGTAATAGGGATTATAATTGAAACTAAGTTATCTTTCTAAACATAGCATTTAAATTAATTATCCATTTAAATTCATTGAAAAATGGATAAAATCTTTATGAATAAAGTTTAATCTTTTGATAGTGATGTAAACTTTCTGTACTACTAGTATTATCTTTGCAATTTTTAAACCCCAATTATGGAAGTTTTTAATGTGTTCTATTGATTTTTTACCACAGTCTAAAATAATTAAATGAACCTTGTAGGACAACTTTGAGTAACGGAAAATTCAATTTATTAAAATGTTTTTCGAATAATTTTTTCAATTGCAGATTCAGGTTTGAAAATCTTAGTACAAGTATTAAGACTTAATTCTGTTGTTAGATCTTTAATGCCATGTAATAACTCTTTACACTGTGTTTGATAATTACGCATTAGTTTTAATCCTCTTATCTTCGTTCAGGATTATATGCAAATTTAGATTGATCACATAAATTGTTTCACTACATTTTTTGTAAAGGAATGCTTAATTGCTTTATTAAAGTTTTTATAAATTGTTAAATTTTCCGTTGTTGCTGGAGTTTAAATATAAGAATCTATTTTATGCAACCTGTGATAACATTCTAAATACTCTTATTTTGTTGCTATATTCTGAATATAAATATGTAACTTATTGTGTTTAGACGCAAACATTGTATAAATTCATTACTTCGTTTTATCGCGCAGCGCACTCTAAAATAATAATATTCGTTAACTTTTTGTCTCACCAGATTTACTTATTTCTATTAGAGTGTGGATTTTAGGCCCCTATATGTCACTTGAATGTAGGTGTTATGAATTCGCGTGATAATTTACTTGATATGGTTTTAGTCAGAGTTATATTTTCTTTCTTTCTATATTATCGAATAACGCATTGGATTAACAACATTAAAACTACCTTTTTTTAAAGTTCTATTTATACGTTTTCTGGGAAATTCGAGGATTATATAATTTTCGTACCTCTAGAAACGTTTGACACCCAGAATATTTTTCCACTACAGCTAATAAACTCCTTGCTATTATACCGCAGATCTCTAAACTTGTCACATTCGATAGTACACCTTTCGTGTTTCCGGGATTTAGAAAAGGATTTTCGAGCACACCTTAGAATGAAAATATTTGGAAGAATTAAGTTTTTATTTATATCTTTTGGTCAATTGTATGTGTGTTAGCTTTTATTACATATACTGAAAGTAGTCGTTTTACAGTTGTTCGAAATGGCAATTATTTGTCTGCACTACGGTACATCGTGAAAAATAAAATCTCTACCCTCTAATAAAACGTGTTTGGTTTTTATCACAGAATTTACATATTTTAAATCGAGGCACCCCCCTTTAAATAAATAAATTTGAGAACTTTACTTCGTCTTCTGTTTTGCCAAACTACTCACATGCTTACGGAATTTTAACCACCCTATCTTATTTGGAAATGTCAGTCTCCTGCTTTCCAACACTTAGAGCGATTTAGATTGTAACACCTCTCAAATTAAAACTTTGTGAACAAACATTATCCTCCTTAGTTTATCTTATGTGATACCTTTGGTAAATTTCAAATAATGTAATGAACAGAAAAGGTATTTTATTGTAAATTCTCCATAATAACATTTTAGTCTGCAGTGTTCCCTTAAAATTTAAGCTTTCGTAAAGTAGTTATATTTACAAAGATCATATCTTGAGATCAAGCCCATGGAAAATGGACTGAACAAAGCAAGATAATGTTCAAGTTGTTAAAGCAAGATAATGTTCAAGTTGTTAAAGCAAGATAACATATGTCTTATTTAAACAGTGTAGAAATAAGCTGTAATATACTGAAATATTTGGTATATAGGTTAAAATTCCACACGATGTATATTTCTTGTTTTAAGTGAGAATATTTTATATATATATATATATATATATATATATATATATGATAAAAAATATTTTTTTAAATTTAATATTAATAAATTATTACCTTTTAATTCCTGCAACTCGATTCAATTGTTTAGAAATATTATACTTAATCAACTTTTTAGAATTTATAGATTATCAGATAAAAAGTTTCATGCTTTGCACATTAATAACCTCAAAATTACCAGTAAAATGTATAAATATCCTGCATATTTAGTAAATGGTATAGTTAATAAGTTTCGATTAGCCTGAAATTCTCATATTCTCCCCTTATTATCTTATTTTAGCCGTACTTCTTCATTCTCTTGAAATTATATTTTCATCTTTTTATCTTGAAGCTTTAACTGTTGAATATCTCTTTTTATTGCTTTTACGCAGTACAGTTTTTATTACTCTCTTTGGCAACAGCAAATCACATCTTTTCATTTCTGCATATGGCAACATTGGTCTAGCCATATTTTGCTTGTCATGGTTGCACTAATGAAGTGTATTTTAAGGTATTTATGTTTCCTTTATTGTTCCAATCTATATGCTTGTCGTCCATATAACACAAGTTTATAGATAAAATCTATCTTGTGCTTCAGAAACAAGCATTTTTGTGTTCATTTCGATGGGATATATGGACCCGAAGTGAATTTTTTCGAAATGAACTTATCTTAAGCCTAAAGCTCTTCCATGTGCAAGCTTTTTTGCTTGATTTTTTTGTTTTCTTATTTTCATTACTCATTTTTGAAATTTGTTGATTGTCTTTGTCTTTATGAACTGCATTACGCTTTATTATTTCCTCTTTATGTCTTAATTTCTTTTATTTCTTTGTGTTTTGTAGAAAATTTTGGAATAGTGTATTATGAGTTACTACATACATTCTAACATTGGATTTACTAATTTATATTTATATTGAAAACATTTTATTTATTAGCTGCATTTGCGCAATAAATTAAATGTATATTGCATTGTCATTCACATTCTTATACTACCTTATGTTATTATATTCTTATACTACCTTATACATTCTTATACTACCTTATACATTCTTATACTAACTATGTTACCTTACACATTTCTGGTAGGTCGGACGGTCTGGGTTTCAGCAACAACATTCTTATACTACGCTGTTTAGTTTATCTAACTTTTCATTTATGAACTATCCTTATTCCTAATTCCTTTTGAATGCTTCGTATTAAAGAAACATTCTATTTGCTATCTATTCAAATTTATGCTGCATTTGCGCTAAATTTAGTAATAGAATTTATTTAAATTTTTTTTATTTATTATGTATTACTATCTCTACTTTCTTCCAATGTTAATTGTAGTTTATTGTGGCTCATTCTTTTATTTTATTCTTTTCTTTTTTTTGCTTAGGTTACTTATTATATTTTTGCTTAAAGTATTATTAAATATTGTCTTCCTTTCTGTTTTATTATTTGGTAAATATTTGTATTGCAATTATTCTTTAGCTATTAGTAATTTAATATTAGAAGTTTCTTATTCTAGTGCTTCCATCTATCGTTTTTAAATCTTACTTCAAATTTTCATTGCTATTAGTAATTAAATATCAGAAGTATCTCATTCTAGTGCTGCCATCTATCGTTATTATTTCTTACTAATTTATTGGGTTTGTGATTTTATGACTGGGTAACTGCCTTTGGGATTTTTGTATTGGTGTTATTGATACCTTTTATAAACTGTACTTTTTAGTACAATCTTTTTATTACTTTTTTGGACTGGATTCTATGTGAATTCAAGATTTACACAGTATATATTTTATTATACCTTATGTTTTAATTAATCTAGTTTAGAATTGATTATATTTATATTGTTAATCATTTCTTTTTATCTTGTAATATCCTCCTTACTACATTTTATTAGGTTTTAGATGGACTTAGTTGTTTATATTTATATATAAGCAATTATTTTATTTTTATTTATATTATTTATATGTGTTAATGCCATACTCTTTATATTACTTAAACTATTATGAATTATACATCTTATTTGATTTAGTGACTGGCAAATATATTTATTCTTGTTATTATATAATTTGATAAATATTGTCCGGTATTTTCAATTTTGTTGGGAATTATTTAGACCGATATCAATTTACCAACAGTGTGCCATGGATTGTTTTGGATATAATAATTGCCCAGCTAAAAATTATAACTTCAATAAATGTAAGAATAAAAATTGTAAAACCTGCCCATTTGCTTCTAACTCACAAATTACTAATCTAAATAGTCATAAGACTTTCTGTAAAATTTTTAATTGCATCTACAAATTAACTTGTAATATTTGTAATTTATCTTATATAGGACAGACCAGTAATCCTATTCATCTACATATGAATGTACATAGAGATAGATCATGTTAAAAAATATATCCATAATAATAATTTTCTTCCTACTTCTAATAAAATCGAATATAAACACTTTGCTCATCATGGTTTTGAAAATATAACTATACATATTTTGGACATTAAAACAAATACTGCTGATAGATTATTCTTTGAAAACTTCTATATTAAATCACAATGTACTCTGTTTCCATATGGATTAAATCAATTATATCTCAATGGTAATATTGTTAAGAATAATTTTGTAGATAATAAATATTCTATTTTTAATCACCTTTTTTTAAATCCCCTTTTACATAATAGTAAATTGGCTAAACTCAAAAGATTTAAACGCGGTAAAGGAAGCTCCTCCCAACATGATTTTAAAGCGGAGATTAAAAGTATGCATCAACAATTCAATAACACATTTCAATGGGAATTTATTAAATCATGAGTATTCGCAGTTAAGAAAAAACAATTAAACACAGTTTATGCTATTTTCTTAAAGTTAAATCTTACTAATGAACATTTTAATCATATTTTCTATGATTTGCTCATTACTAGATCAAAATATTTAAAAATAAAACTTAATCAATTTCATAATAATAACTGTTCTAATTCTTATTGTGTAATATCATTTAAGCATCCTATTTATAATTCCATAAACTTTAAGAATTTATTTAATCATTTCCATCATTTATTGCCTGTAAAGGATTTGAATGTTACTAAAACTTTTAAATATAACAAGCCTATTGGAAGAACCATTTTTAATTACAATGCAATTTCAAAATCTCTCTCAGTCGACATAGATTCTTCAACAAATGTAGATGGTGAATGTATTTGTAGTGTTGATAATTATGCTGAATTTATTAATCCACACTTGGGTCATATAGTTACTGGAGACTTAGCCATTGTAAAAGATAAATCTTTAAGAACTATAATGTCATTTGGCACTAAATTCAGGTTACCTTCATGTAATAATTCTAAACAAGTCTTAAAGTCAATCAATCTGGACCTTGATAAATTTATTTATGGATTAGCTTCTAAATATGTTCAGCCTTCAGAGGCATTTAATATGTGGAAATTTACTATTTTGAGATCTATTAAAAATGCTATTTGTAGTATTAATTTATCTAGATCTATATATAATATGGATAATATAAAGCACTCTGTTAATGATTTACATAGATCTTTTGTTGTTACTTATGTTGATAAAGCCTCTAATAATTATGCTATTATTTGTAAAAAATTCTATATTCAATATCTGCTGGATTATTTAAAAAATAATAGTCTATTTAAAATTGATTCACACTTTCTTAATAGTATCAAATTGAAAATTATCAATATGTATAGTGATTTAGATATTAATAATAAATTTTTGACATTCCCATATATTGTGCTTATACCTAAATTTCATAAAAATCCTATTAAATTTAGAACTGTAACCAGTGGTCATAATTCATGCTCTACTTCTACTAGTAAATTATTACTAAATTATTTAAATGTACTAAATAGTAATTTACGAGATTCTAGTGATAACTACATTATACTAAATAACAGTAAAGAATTAAAAAATAAATTAAAAAAACTTGGTAAAATAATAGGATTTCAAATTTTTGATTTTAAAGATCTATTTAATAATATTAAGATCACTGATCTATATGATGTCATTTTAGCTTTATATAATGCTTATATTACTAATCATTCTCATCTTACTAAATTTACCAATTTTCCTAAGCTTCTCCATTTTGTTCTTTTCAATAATTATATCTTTCAAGGTAATAAATTATACTTACAAGTCTCAGGTGTTCCACAAGGTGGCTGTAGTAGCAGTATGTTAGCTAATTTATACATATATCAATATGAAAAATTCTTTACTTCAACAGATTATAAAATTTACAGATATGTAGATGATCTGATTTGTCTTGTATTTACTGATAACTATGTCATATATATAGATTTCTATCCGGATAATTTGGAATTAATACCTAATGAAACTTCTATTAGTAATAATATTTATTATTTGGATTTAAATCTAATTATAGAACCTGCTCATGGGATAGTTACTAATTTACATGATAAAAAAGATTTTTTTAAATTTAATATTAATAAATTATTACCTTTCAATTCCTGCAACTCGATTCAATTGTTTAGAAATATTATACATAATCAACTTTTTAGAATTTATAGATTATCAGATAAAAAATTTCATGCTTTGCACATTAATAACCTCAAAATTACCAGTAAAATGTATAAATATCCTGCATATTTAGTAAATGGTATAGTTAATAAGTTTCGATTAGCCTAAAATTCTCATATTCTCCCCTTATTATCTTATTTTAGCCGTACTTCTTCATTCTCTTGAAATTATATTTTCATCTTTTTATCTTGAAGCTTTCACTGTTGAATATCTCTTTTTATTGCTTTTACGCAGTACAGTTTTTATTACTCTCTTTGGCAACAGCAAATCACATCTTTTCATTTCTGCATATGGCAACATTGGTCTAGCCCAGGGGTCGGCAACCTGCGGCTCGCGAGCCGCATGTGCCTCTTTTGATGTAAAGTTGCGGCTCTCCAGTTCCATACGAAAAAATGAATAATTTATTATCAAAACCCTTAAAAAATAAGAAAATATATTTTTAAGTACCTAATTTCTCAATAGCTTCTATTTTCATAATCGTTAATTACAAATCGCTACGCTTAACATGACCGTAATGAGATAAATTTGAACTATTGTTTTGTTCTTAGAGATGAGACTCCGTGACCATGTTTATCTTTCAGCCAATTACATTTCATTTCCGTCTCACCCAAACAGCCACCGTCTAGAGTCTAGACAGCACGTCTAGGCTCTAGACGTGTTGTCAGTCACTCATTCTCGGATATCGCGGTCGACGTTACGTTGCATGTGTGTTAATTTAATCGCTTGCGGTTTCTGCGTGTCTATTCGCTTGTTGTTTCAAGAAAAATACGATTTAGAAGCGAATTATCTTCTCTGTATGTACGCGTATAATATAATAAAATCAGTAACAGAATTGAATTACATATCTGAGGATCGTGTTAACGAAGTAATAATGGTAAATAAATTGTTTGCCGCTTTAGATAGCTAAGTAAAATTTTAAAAAGTCATTTTTTCAGCTCCGTGCCAGCATGGCATCTGATAAAGAAAAGAGAAGAACTGAAGAAGAAAACCGAGAATTCAATGAGGATTGGACGGAGTCGTTTGCATTCATATGCAACACAGATGGCCTTCCGACTTGTTTCATTTGCCACGAAAAACTCGCACACAATAAGAAGTCAGATTTGGAGAGACACTTCACTACAAAACATACCCAGTTTGCTGGTAAATATCCAACCGGTGACGCACGAAAAAAAGCTGTTGAAGAGCTCCAAAAAAACAACAGTCAAGTTCCATGCTAAGTAACTGGACGCAATCTTCCAATAATGTAAATCTGGCAAGCTTTGCAGTATCATTAGAAATTGCAAACAGAGGAAAACCATTCACAGATGGTGAGCACGTCAAAGATTGTTTTATACGTGCATCTGGAGAACTGTTTCGTGAGTTTAAAAACAAAGCAGAAATCATGAAAAAAATCAAAGATTTGCCATTATCTGCTAAAACAGTACAAGATAGAACTGCTAAAATGTCTTCAAATGTAACACATATGCAAGTGGAAGACATTCAACTGGCTTCTGCCTTATCACTTGCTATAGATGAGTCTTGCGACATAAAAGACACGGAACAAGTTTCCCTTTTCGTCAGGTATATGTCGTCCCAAGGTCCAAAAGAAGAACTGCTAGGATTGCTACCGCTCTCAGGGCAAACTCGTGGAGAAGATATAGCAAATGCTGTGCAAAAATGCCTGGAAGACAATGGAATCGATATAAATAAAATCGTTTCTATAGCAACTGATGGAGCCAGAAGTATGACAGGAATATATAGAGAGGTAACATCAATTCTTCAGAAAAAAATAAACCACTAAATTCTAACGTTTCACTGCATAATTCATCAAGAAGCGCTTTGTGCCCAAACATTTCCGGCCGAAATAGTTGAGGTCATGAACTTGATAATTAAGATTATTAACAGCATCTTGGCAAAAGCACTCTACCATCATCAGTTTAAAGATTTCCTTGCAGAAATAGATAGCCAGTTTTCTGACCTACTTCTGCCCAATAAAGTGCGATGGCTTTCCAGAGGTAACGTATTGCAACGTTTTGCTTTGTGCTTGAGAGAAATAAAAACATTCCTCAATGAAAAAAGCATTCACCATCCCGAATTGGAAGAAGACAAATGGCTGAAAAAATTCAACTTCATGGTAGATACCACAATGAAACTAAATGAACTAAATCTAAAACTGCAAGGAAAGGGCAACCCAGCCTACGCCTTGCTTGAAGAAGTAATTTGTTTCGAAAAAAAATTACTTCTTTTTGTTGAAGACATGGGAAGCGGTAAATTACTTCATTTTAAAAATCTGAAGCAATATCGTGATGAGACCAATGCAACTATTGACACGAATTACTTCAGCCTAGCTTTAAAAAACATGATGGATGGATTCGCTGAGAGATTCGAGCAATTCAAAACAAACATAAGTACTCTCGCGTTCACAGTAAATCCTCTCAACCAAATGCAAATGAGATCAACATTGAGCCATTTGGAATTGATGCTGGATCGCTCCAAACGCAATTGCTAGATTTGAAAAGGATAGACTTGTGGAGTGGCAAGTTCACAGAACTCAAGAGCCAGTTGGAAGAGTTGGGGGTCCAGAAATGCATGCACATCGCGCAGCACAAGTGGACAGCTGTAAAAGAAATTCCGCGAGTTGAGGCCCTCATATTCGGCACATGGAATAGTCTTCCAGAATGCTACAGTGAGGTGAAGAAGTTGGCATATGGAGTGCTGATGATCTTCGGGTCGACATATTCGTGCGAGCAAGCGTTCTCTTGCATGAATATAATAAAAAGTAAAGTTAGAAGTCAACTAACAAATAAAAATCTAGAGTCGTGCTTGAAACTTAAAATAACAAGTTAGAAGCCAGAATTAATCAAACTTTCAAAAGGCATGCAAAGCCAATGTTCCCATTGATGTAACTATCTATATTTGTGTTTTTATATGAATAAATATTATTCCATATTTAAAGCTGTTTATTTTAAATCCAAAATCAAATATATATAAGCAAATACTATAATCTTGAAACGAAAATTTTTAGTGGCTCTTTAAAAACTGGGAAATTTTGTAAATTGTAACTTTTGGCTCTTCCGTTTCAATAGGTTGCCGACCCCTGGTCTAGCCATATTTTGCTTGTCATGGTTGCACTAATGAAGTGTATTTTAAGGTATTTATGTTTCCTTTATTGTTCCGATCTATATGTTTGTCGTCCATATAACACAAGTTTATACATAAAATCTATCTTGTGTTTCAGAAACAAGCATTTTTGTGTTCATTTCGAAGGGATATATGGACCCGAAGAGAATTATTTCGAAATGAACTTATTTTAAGCCTAAAGCTCTTCCATGTGCAAGCTTTTTTGCTTGATTTTTTTGTTTTCTAATTTTCATTCCTCATTTTTGAAATTTGTTGATTGTCTTTGTCTTTATGACCTGCATTACGCTTTATTATTTCCTCTTTATGTCTTAATTTCTTTTATTTCTTTGTATTTTGTAGAAAATTTTGGAATAGTGTATTATGAGTTACTACATACATTCTAACATTGGATTTACTAATTTATATTTATATATATATATATACATATCTATATAAATAAAAATGAAAATCTGTCTGTCTGTCTGTCTGTCTGTCTGTCTGTCTGTCTGTCTGTCTGTCTGTCTGTTTGTCACACCATCACGGGAGAACGGCTGAACCGAATTTGATGAAATTTTGTGGGTAGCCCAGAAATAGCCCCACTTAAAATTATATCCGTGTTTTGAGTTTCTACGACCAGTGGTTCTCGAGATATTAGTAAAAAACGAAATTTTCGTTTGTCTCATCATCACGGAAAAACGGCTAAACCGAATTTAATGAAATTTGGTGAATAGCCTTGAAATATCCCCCCATAAATTTTGTCCAAGTTTCGAGTTTCTAAGACCTGGGGTTGTCGAGATATTAATGAAAAACGGAACTTTTCCCTAGGAGTTCTACTCCCTAACTCCGTGGTTTATCCAAACGAAAAGCTTGAAAATCGTTTGAAAGTGAATTAAAGTTTAATCTCTGAGTTTGATGGGAGATTTTTTGCGTTAATTAGTCACTTTCTGAAAACATGAATTGTTTGAAACATGATTTAAAGGGGAAATCTATCTCCATGGTTCATGGTTTATTTAAAACAAGCTTTTACGGAACAATGAGAAGTATAGAGAAATCAAAATCGTTATTTAATTTCGCAGTTTATGTTATAAGACATGACATATTTAACATGTTATAAGATTCTGTCTTATATCATGTTACTCAGAAACGCAATTAAATTAAATCTGTCTGTTAATTTTAATAATTATTTTTTCGATTTGAATAATAAATAAATGGATATAAAAATATATTTTAGAAAAGAACGATTTGATTTTTCTTATAGCATTTTTGACTGGATAATATCAATTACGGTCTTCAGGTTTAAAAATTATTATTATTTATATTTTCGGGGATTATTGATTCAAGGATTATTGATATTTTCAAGTTATTATGCAATTATTTTATTATGACAAAAATTGTTTAAACTCATATATTGTATGTTGTACGAATCTTCTACAAATACACGTATATATCTTTTAATCTACGAGAATATAAGTAGTACAGGTATATTGACATATGTTTTGATATATATTGGCATATATTGGAATCAATTACGACCTTCTGGTATAAAGAGTACGGATATTATTGATGTTTTCAATTTATTACGTCATCTCTTTTATTTTGGCAAATATTTTTGAGACGCATATTGTAATACGGGTAATCTTCTACTAACACATTGGCATATTTTCTGATCTGCGACAATATAATTAGTACGGGGTTGCATATATTCATTCAATTCCTATTTTTTCTTCTGTAAATTTGCTTACAAAAGGGGGCAGGATGTTTTATTCTTCAGATCTGATCGTGAAGATAATTTTGCATAGTGAGAACATATATTCTTAAACTTCTCTTTAGGAGCAATAAATTTAATATTTTAACAGAATTTGCACATGATTGCGAACTTTAAGTTTCTTTAAATTATACACTCCGTACGAATAACGGGTGTGCTGTTAGTGGTTAATAAATATTAACATTTTAGGAGGATATATCATGTTGCTCGGCATCGCAATTAAATTAAATGTGTTTGTTAATGTTTTTATTATTTTTTTTCGATTTAAATAATAAATAAATGGATAAATGGATATAAAAGTATATCTTATGAATGGACGGTTTGATTTTTCTTTTAATTATATTAATTGCTGACTGCGTACATCAATTTTATTTATTTTGGCAAAGAGTTTTCAAGCTTATATCGTATTTAGCTACTAAACTCATATATTGTGTTTAGCCAATAAATTCATATAGCCGATTGTTGAAACAGAAAAAGAGTAGAGCGGGTATATCTTCTAATACAATTGTAGTGTTTTCATTTAGTATATTGAAACGGGATAAGCATGTTTCATTCAGATCTGCAAATTCAAAGTTACGTATTTGGAGGGATATCGCTAATTTGACAACTTTTCTTAAACTTTGCCAAATTGACGGAAATGTCGCCAAATTGATATAAACGACACACAAACAGCTGCCATAAACCTTCGGGTTGGTGGTGTGGCTTGGGTCTTCTACATATCAATGAAATTTTTTTTTTGTTTTGTTAGAAGAGAGTACTGAAATGATGTTTGGTTAGCATTTCTCTGTCAGACCAACCATCCTACTTAGTAATACATTTAGCGAATTTTTAAAATGTCACCAAATTGATAAAAATGTTTTCAAATCTATAAAAATATCTTGAAATTGATAAAATTGCGCTACATAAATGATATTAATTGTTTTTTGTTAGGGGATAGTATTGTGATGATATTTCGTCAATTTGTCGCAAAGTGGAACTGTCAGTTCTACAGTCCCACTTGGCGATAAATTTGGCGATTTTTTAAAATGTCGCTAATTTGACGAAACTGTCGCCAAATGTTCCATAGAAATATAACTATTTAGACGATATTTTTTCTACTAATTTATTTGAAGCAAATGATATCATGTCGCTTAGCAACGGATTTAAATCCAATGTGTTTATGCGGCAGACGATTTTTATTAAATCCTTTCCGATTTGAATAATGAAGATATGTATATAAAATAAATTTCATTGCCATTTCATTTTGGACTGGATAATATCAATTATACTCTTCAGGTTTAAACATTATTATTATTGATATTTTCCGGAATTATTGATTCAGGGATTATTGATATTTTTAAGTTATTACGCCATTGTTTTATTGCGGCAAAAATTGCTGACACACGCATATTGTACGTTGTACGAGTAATCTTCTAGGAATGCACGGGATATCTTCTAACCTACGAGAATATAAGTAGTACAGGTATATTGGCATATATTTTGACATATATTGGCATATATATTTCAATCAAGTACAGTCTTCTAGTATGAAGATTAAGGGGATTAATTATATATTCAATTTATTACGTCGTCTGTTGTATTTTACCAAAAAACATTTGTGACTCATATTGCAAAACGGGTAATCTTCTACTAATAATCGGACATTATAAGTAGTACGTGTACTTCCCATATAATTTTAGCACTTTAATTTTGACATATATTGGAATAAATGACTGTCTTCAGATTTAAAGATTACGGGTTTATTGGTATTTTCAATTTATACATGTAATCTACTAATACAGGTTATATTTTCTAATATTCGCGTATATAATTAGTACGGGTCCCATACAATTTTAACGCTTTTATTTTGCATATATTGATTCAATTCCATATTTCTTTTATATTTGCTTACATAAGGGGTCCAAGATGTTTTATTCTTCAGATATGTCCATGAAGATAATTTTATATAGCGAGAACAGAGATTCTTAAACTTCTTTTTAGGAGCATTATATTAAATATTTTAACAGAATATTTTGATTAAACATGTCATTTAGTATACTATAAGAATTTGGGCATGATTATGAATTTCAAGTTTCTTTATATTATATACTCCGTACGAAGAACGGGTATGCTGCTAGTATATATATATATATATAAATGTTTCAAGAAAGTTCACGTAGAAAGAAGCCAACAGGGATATACGAATAGGCCTAGGGGGATTGTGACCCCTAGTTCCCGGTTACAAGTCGACTTTTACTCCAATAGGACTCCCGGAGCCGGTATATGCCTGTGGCCATATTTCCAGGAAGCATCAGAACAAAAAACGCACCCTGCACGAAGAAACGCGGACAATGTGGAACCAACCAACAAACGGTTTGCAACCGATCTCGAATAAGTTGAAAAGCACAAGAGCAACATAGGAATGAAAGCAAAACGCGCCACACGCTATGTCTATCTAGCAGTCGGTAAAGGCGTTGCCAGCTTAAATTATATATCGAAGGTGTTGCCAAAATCGGTTCGAAAAGCATTCTCTTCCTTCTTATACAATGTATTAGAATAATGTTTGATGAATCCCAATGGATAATTCTGTCTCAAAGCCTCCCCGATGAAGATTGCGTTGCTCTGCACTCTATCTCTTTCTGCATGACTCAGATTGGATTTCCAATTTATGATGTAATTGATTTCCATGTCAAAGTGCTTACGTTTGTCGTATAGTCGTGTGTACGTGGGTTCGTTCTCCTTGAAATTGATATGAATATCAAGATAATTAATCTCATTCTCTTGATCCTCGTTGGTTTCGATAAGTTCCAGATTTGATGAGTAAAATCCGAAATCGAAGTTATTGCTATTTTTATTTAGTCCAATAAGCCCATCGTCAATGAAACGAAAATATGGCATTTCGTTTAAAACGAAATGCCATATTTGACACTTATGAGCTGCATCGCGCCTTATTGTCATATTATTACTTGCTTTATTAGTCACTCTTGTCATCGTGGTTACTGCCTTTTGGCTTATATATATATATATATATATATATATATATATACATAAATTTCCTCTTTTAAACTTAAAAATATATGTTTAATTTAACTTTAGTTTCTAATCAGAAAAAGTAAGAAACTTAATGTCATTAAATCTCGTCTCACTTTTCCCGTTGTTACAAAGACCCTACGCTACATGCATAGATATTAATAATCACATAACGAATTTTTATCTGGGTTAAATGATTTTTTTACACATGTATAGGATTATGTAAATTTTTGTCTTTCCCTTAATCAATACTAGCTTCAATACTATAATCTCCTTTTAATAATAAAGCAAAAGCTTGGTTCTTAGTTAGCTAAAACTAATCATACACTCAATGATTATTCATATAATTAATAAATCTCAATAAGTTTTTGGTTTACATACTTATTAATCAATTAATCAATTGAATATTTATAAAACTATATTTAGTTTCTAGGTACAACAGCCCATCGTTCACTGAATATATTTCAACTAATAAAAATGGATTTGCTCACCACAAATAAGGTTGATGGTTTCTCATAGTAAATGGTTAGGGTTATTCGTGCTGCTGATCTTCGTTGCATATTACGCCACAAATAAATTTTGCAGGAATTTCACTTCGGATTTCCCTGATCTCATTGTTTCATAAGATTGTTTTTGGTGTGTGTGTGTGGGGGGGGGGGGTGCGGTATGGGGAGTTCGATTGCATCCAGTGTCATGTGAATCCTCTGATCATCATGGTATCAAGGAATATGGAAGTTATTTATTTGTTTTTGACAAGACTAAAATATTGCAACTGAGTTTGCTTCTACTTAACCCTGATTTTCTGGATTGGTCACTTGACTTTTTCATCACTGGACGGAGGGATTGTGAGATTTTAGAAGCTCTCATCTTGACACATCATCTATGTCCCTGCGGCTTTGCTTGGATGATGGATTGGGTAATATTACTTCCTGAAGAGTATTATAAATTTGGGTCATATAAATGGTCAACGTGTTGTGTTTATTAGTGTAGACGTTAAACATTTAAGACATGATTTGAAACTTAATCCTTTATTATGTCTGTATATTTTACACTCTCTAACAGCAGAAGTATATTACAGGTACATTTTCCATGTTTCTCGTACTTGGCGCCTTCTATGGCTCCCTTGGTGATAACAGAGTCGATATTTCATTTATATTTTGACATCAAACGTGTACTGCAAATTTTTATACCTACCTGCAACTTCCTTTCCTTGAAATAAGCATATAAGTATATGATAGCCTATTAGGTACAAACTCGAGAACTCCAGCGTGGTTTCACAGCAGGTCGTAGGTCCCTTACCTTTTTCAAAGTCTCCTCGTTAACAACTAGCTCTTTAATATCCACTCTGTACTATTTAATAATAAATAAACATTATACATTTAAATCATACCTAACTTGATCTCAGGATGTACAAAATTAGCTAATATTATATTTGCTAAAATTTATGATTGATTAATTACACCTAAACTCGAACTTACCTTGCTAGGGGATTTTTACAAGCCAGAGTTTCTTAATATGATTATCTATACATTTAAATTATATTAGTGTTCACAATTGAAATTCAAAGACACAATACCTCCATTGATGTAGGGACTTGCTTATCGTGTAGGGTGCCGGGGATAGACGATGATGGAACACAGGATATGCGGTCTCCCGGTTTCAGGAGAATTCCTTTGTGGAGGATTGGAAGTCCATCAGGGGCTTGTAATTAAGGCCCGCTTTGAAGATCTTCTGTCCAAACGAGGTTCACTCATTGGGGTTCACTGTCCGGAGGACGTACTCGACGGCCGATGCCGGTTGACTCACCGCTGTTTCGATGTCCGAGGAACGTACGCGAGGGCTGATGTCGGTCGGTGTAGGATTCCGCTAAAACGGTACGGTTGCATGCACCACCAGTCTTGCGAATTGATGGCGGTTGAATCACTCAGTTAAGGCGTGTTATATGCTGCGTAGAGCCCTAAGATTGGTACCTTGCGAACACTCAACCAGTGCATAGTCGTCCGTGTGTGGTGACGTAGCCCCTGAGCTATCAAGATGTAGTCTACCACTGCAGTCCATACATCTATTACGGCTTAACTTTAATGTATAGGGTCCAAAGAGGTGTCCCAATACTACGTCTATTTCCAGAGCTGTGTGTCCCTGCGCGTCGAAAGGGTCGAAGTCCTCGCTGTTTCTATGTCCGCCACTGCCCAATGAGTTTTTTAAATAACAGACTGGTTCCACTCTAACTCGATGTGGCTTAGAGTTACCATAGGACTTCATTGCTGTAATATCCGAGCCTGGATACTAGCTACACTTGAGTAGATGTGCTCGTATAAGGGTATCAAATAATCCCATTCCATTCTGTAGGACATAGGTTTACCGCTGCGGAATAGCATTGGATACCGGTTCCCAAATGTATATTGAAATGCATATTTGGGATCTGGCTTTGATCAAGTAAATACGAAATTCAGAGACCTTTTCTGCAGAGATCAAAATGTCTGACTTCAAAATTTAAATTGGGGTCAATTCAACTTTGTGGAGGGTGTAACAAAATGGAAGTTTTCTCATCCGTTCATTTGTTGCAGTGCTTGTGCGCGAAAATGTGTAAGACGAATATCCGAAACATTCATTGGATTACGGGATACCGCCCATTGTGTATGCATATAAATTATTCTCGATGACCAACGGGTTCCCGACTGCTAGTAGGTCTCGTTCGCCCATTTGACTTAACGTAGTGACTTAACATTTCGTGACTTAACACTTGACAGAAGCCATAATTTTCAAGATATTTGTAGTTTCAATTTTGACATTTACTTCGACAACTCTTAGTTGAAATTTTATGACCTCTCTCTCATGTTATTCATATGGCGCCGAAATGTCCCTTCGTACCTGTGAGGAGACATCATGCTAGCGATTAAAATTTACACCGTACGCATTGACTTACGTTGAGTTATTACTCCCCCCTTATTTATGGGTCTTGCCCGATGAGCATGAATAGTGTTTGCACATCGTGTAAACATGTGTTATGCTTCATAACACTTGCATCGTACCAAACACTAATCAGCACCAGGGTCACACATAAGTGACTTACCTATCAAATTTTATGAAATTTTGTGCATTAGTTTTGAGTTAAAGTGGATACATACATCGCACAGAAAGATAGATAGACACACACACACAGACGTCACGATAAAAATAGTCTTTTGTATTCTACAGTTCCTAAAACGTGTAGATCCGTCGAGAACTCGAGTTGCGATTTTCGTCATGATTCCAACACTTTCCCTATACATTACCATTAATTGCAGGGAAAGTAATACAGTGCTAAGCCCCTTCTATTGATATATTTTATCCGATAATAACTTCTCTAAATTTTGTAGATTTCTACGGCTTGAATATATTGTGGAGATAAAGGTTTTACCGATGGAGCTCGTTGCTGAACGAGGTCGGATAAAAATTGCATTACTCCTGCTTTACTGATATACATTGTCCGACTGTAATTAATTCTAAATTTGATGAAGTGTCTTTAAAATCTGGATATGCGGTATAAATTAATGTTTTACAGGCCGAGTTAGTTAATAAACGTGGTAGAATAAGTATTATGTCTGATGCGACCAGTTACTATTACGCGCATTGTAAGTTCATAATTTCTTTAAAATTGAATTACAATTCTTTAAAATTAAATTACATCATAATTTTTTTAAAATTGAAACATTTTTTTAATATGGATATGTGTTGAAAATGAATATTTTATAGGCTGAATTCGTATCTGAACTAAGTTGGCCAAAAATTGTGTGTGCTGGCCGCATCCATTTTACTGATATATATTGTTCATCGATAACTCCTGTCAAACATAACTAAATTTTTTAAAATGTGTTTATGTGGTGTAAACCCTTTCGCGACGAGTGGCACGCCCACGCGCCAGCTGCGAACTTGCATTCAAGGACGAATGGCACGCCTACGGGCCGGAGGAAATTTTACCCTAAAGGACGACTGGCACGTATTGGTGTTTCTACGTGGAACGTTTTAATTTGAATGTATTTGTCTCCTAGATGGCGATAAATGGCCGTGGAAGCAACTTAAATGAATTTTGTAGATGTTTGACCTTGGCACAAGGAGAATCCAATGAATTATTTCTCCATTTGGAGCGGTGAAACACATGGTTCTGTAAAGTAAACAGAGCACTTTTCGTAGCATCAACAATTTTATAATTGAGTTCCGGGTCTCGTTCTGATTTTGTCTTTTATTGATTTCGTTGTTGAATTAGAGGAATATAAGAGAGTTTTTTTTTTGAGTGGGTGGGGGAGGGGGGGGGGTAAAGGAATGTGCGGCAATGAAATGATTAGGTTATTTATGTTCTCATGGAAAGGAAGGCTGGGATTTCGTTAATATATCCCATCGAAAAGGTCTAGATATGAAATAAAAATATATAAATCGTCAGAATCGGAATGAGGCCATAAATGGAATTTCCTTGTGTATACTGGAAAGGACACGGGATTATCAAGCTCTGATGGTGGGTATGGAGAACGCGTTGTGAAAACATTTCTAAGTGAACTTTTAGGAAAAGGATATACTTTGTATTTGGATAAATTTTTTACCTCTCCTGTACTTGCAAAGTATTTGTTGTCTAAGAATACGCATGTATGTGGTACAGTTTTAAAATATCGGAAGGACATGCCAAAGAATTACCCATCTGTACCTAAAACACATATACACTAAAATTTTTAATATTTTGATAAAAGAAAATTTGTATAAAAATATACATCAAATAGAAAGTAAGTATTTCCTTTCTTCCTGAAAAAAGTAGAATGCTGTGTTGAACGGGTGATTTTTAGTGAATTTTTTTCGAGAGTTAGGCTTAGCGCAAAAAAATAACCGTCTTTTGGGCACATTTCGGAAACGAAGCGCTTCGTCCTTTGGGCCACGGTAGTTTCGGAATGCCGCCGTCCCGAAAGGGTTAATGTTTTATAGGCCAAGTTCATTGATAAACGTAGGCGGGATAAAAGTTATACGTGCTATTATCCCTATGCTGATAGAATTTTTCAGATGACAATTCTGTAAAATTTCGTCGTAGTCGAATTATTGCATGTGCTGCGCAACGTTTACTGATGTGCGCAGTGTCTGACAAATTTGTCCAAAAGTTAACCAATTTATTAAAGATTTTATTCAAGTCATAAAATTCCCATAACATTTCCTTTTGGAAATAATATTCGCTCTATTGTACACAAGGATATTAAATCCAGTACGATTGAAAACAATTATCTTCTTTGACAAACTTTTCTCTTAAAAGCTGGACCGTGATGACACTGACACGCGATAAGAAAAATATTATAAAGTTATTCCGGTGATTAAGGGCATTCCTAGGAATCGAGTATACAGACTGATTCGAAACTCTCAGCACAAACTTTAATGGGAGATAGGGAACACTCAGACAAAACTTTTTCGGTCATAGAATTATGTCTGAAAACATTATTCTTTAACGCTAGAAGACACTGTTAAGCGGCGCCGCAGTCGGTTATGTTCTCCCATTATAATTCCCAAAACGGAATTCTTACGTATAACATGGAACATTACACGAAATCTAAAATGACCAACATCCATCTAACGTGTGAGGCTGCCAATAGAAAGAAAAAAGCTGTTGTAAAACTATCAGTAAATATCATAGCAGCTCCTCCGTTTCGATTAGAATCCCATAGGCAAGGTGGATGTCAGCCAGACCGACCGACCTACCCGAAGGTGTAAGGTATCTGTTTAGATGGCCGGGAGATATCCACTTAAATTCGGAAGCCAATGGGTGGGGGAACCACGGGGTCATGTCATCCCTCCCTTAACACTTCAGTTCTCGAATGGACTTTCCGATATACGAATTTATATTGTCTATGCTCCATTAACATGGGAACAATTTTGGCCTTCGTCAAAGATCTAACACAGGACAACCATCTCGCCACTGTCACTACTCTGTCTCAGCCCAAGTGCATGTCAGCTATTTCAAAATTCGTAAAATGCTTCACTTTACATATATGTTTGCGTTACGAATGACGAAGATGAAATATAGCCAATTACCACGCCGACCTATAGCGCCCTCTAACAACAATGGGTGGTGTCCGCAGATATACATTCATTAATAAAAATGCTTTTTTTATTGTTGACTATCACCTATTAAAATTTATGCAGAGAATTTTGGATTATCTTGTATATAATTGCATCTTTATATGTCGAAAGAATTTCGCGATGCACAGTTTGAGAAACGCTGATCTATTCTTTCGCAAGAAGCTTCTAATTTTGTGTGGTTAAATAAAACAACTCTATTGAATACATGTATAATAAAATATAAATTAACAATGACAAGTTTATTTCTTTACAAAATTCAAAGCCGAGATTGCGAAAGTATAATACGAGAACAAACATCGTTGTAATTAAAATGTAATACGAACAATTAAATGTGTAGTCTGTTTTTATAAGCTGCATAAAGAGGTCCAAGAACATCATTTTCATGCTTCAAGAAATCGATTTTTTTTGTTCGGTTCTTACCATACGTTGGCGGCTTGTTGCTACAACATGAAGCTTATAATTTCTCAGGCCCGAAATCATCTGTAACATTTTTATTTCTATCCTGACATCGAACATGCATATGCTATTCTCAATATATACGAAAATTCAGAATGTTTTGCATCTAAAGGGCATCTTGCATTTTGTGATGTGACGTGTCCGTAACAATGGCTTATAACCATTCTAAACTTTAATAATAATAAAAGTGAATTAAGTGTATAGTGCAATAACGTAAAAAAGTATAATTGTGAATAGCATCATTTTCTCTAACTATCAGTTGATTAAAAAAATAAAAAATAAAACGCTCAAAAATCTCCTGCAATTATAACTCCATAAAGTACTCCATAAACTTTGTAAGAACAGCATAAACACATATAAATTGGTCAACTGGTTTTAAATGCACAAAACGAACGTCTTCTTCAGGGTCGTAAAAGAGCGCGACCTCACTTATTCAAGTCAAATCGGCAACGGAGGTAGAACAGCAGACGTAGCTGGAGGTAGAAGAAAAGTTGTAGCTATCGTTGTGGAATGAAATGAAAGAGACAGACACCAATGAGGTTAGGTATGAAAACGACAGGCGTGATTTCTAACCGTAAGGATCACGGAGGAAAGAAAGAACATCAGAAAATAAGTCGGTAAGAAAACGAATAGCAGTGCGATTAGAAATATCACTAAAGTGAGAAAACAGTACCGAAAGAACATGAGATGTTTAAATCAGCTGTGAAAAGTACAAAAAAGTTGAAAATAAATAGAAAAATATTAGAAACGACGGCGAACCAATTAGAACCAACAGGAAATATGATATTCAAATATGAAGAAACCAACTAGTTTCGGAGAGGCAAATAACCGAAAAAAGTATGGGGCAGATCGAAATCAGAGATTTTCAAGCGGGTGAAAGGGACGAACAATGATCATTTATGTTTTATTTATGAAGTTTTATTTGAGTTATTAGTTTATTATTTTCCTAGAAAAAAAAAACAGATATAAGACTTTTTATGTTGATTAATATAAGCATACCGAATTTAATAAAAATCGGTTAATTATTTCGGGAGATACAGCACTGCTTGTGAGCAAGTAAAATTTGAGTTTAAATATTGTTGCGAACGCATAATATGACTTTTCTTTCGAAGTCTATTTTCCCTCTCTTTACTTTCGCCGTTTTCGAAGACCAAAGAGAGAAAACAACCGTAAAGGCATCCTTTCCCAAGATGTCAGTCTAGGGTTTCTAGAAGTTGACGCTAGGAGGAGGAATACCAGATTGAGATTTATCGCCAATTAGGCGACTTCGCGAAGGTTCGAGAAGCACCTTGAAATAACGATTGTTCTACGTGATGTAAGATAATTCCAGAAGTTTCTATGGCGAGTCTGTAAAATAATCATCATTCAGTTGGAGTTCAGTTGACGTGATACAAATTACATTGGACTGCGATTTTTGTCATTATTTTGAGAATAGTAGTCGCTGCTGTGTTAAATTACTTTCGTCAATATTTTGGGAATAATATAAGTTATTTTGGGAAATTAGCAGAGCATTTAAGTTCTGTTTGACTGCATGTTATTCCTGTTTCCGTTGTGCTTGTGAATAAACGCTAGTTATCCAAAAATTTCTACTCATTCTTGTATCCTGCTTGCACACCCACGAGTCCAGAGGATACGCTGAAACAATATACAGAACTCCAAGGAGTAAATCAGTAGGCGCCTTACGGTTAAAAGCCCCTTTAGTAAGTTCCTTTTGGTTTGAAATAATTTTTCCAATTTTCATTCGAACCATTCAATTTGTTCAAAAGATATCCTGCATACACACAAATTGAAAACGTCATTGATTCATAATTAGGGGTGATCAAAACGGATAGTTCAGTCAAAATCTGAGAGATAAATATTTAAGGTTAAGAAATAAAATATTAATTGACAAAATTAAAATTTAAAAAAATTAAAGACTAGAATTAAAGTTATTGAGAATTTTTTAATTTAAAATAAAGTCATAAAGATATGAATAACATAGCTACTTTTTGTAGCAAAAGACGAAAATAAATGCCTCTTCCTGACGTTATGTATTGTGGAAATAAAGCTTAATCCACTATAAAACCAAAGAAAATGTGAAAAGGACAAAAGGTAGAAAAAGACAAAAAATACCTCTTTCTGACGGTACGTATTGTGGAAATAAAGATTAGCCCCCGATAAAACTAAAGAAAAGGTGATTAAACTCTAAAACTGGCAACCCGTTATAGACAGTCAAAGCTGTGTGAAGATGATTATTGTTTTTATTCCTTAAATCCAATAAAATTTTTTTTAGTTAGTTTGATTTGCTACACCCTTCATTCGGTGCAGCATTCTTGAATAACTTTCAGCTTGAGGGGCAACATTGATTAGACGAAAACATATTTTATATAAAATATAACAATGAAATATTATCGGTATATATTAGCGGTCCACAATATTTCATTTTATATTTTTAGCAATCTTATGCTCTATAAGACTATAACTGCTATCTATTTAGGACTCAATCAAATGACTGTCCAAATGAATACCATTAAAAAATTGACCAATTACCCCTCGTATCATAAATAAAATAAAATAAAATTTCAGTCCTGATATGGTATGAGTGATAATACGAAATTCATACCGAAAAGTTATTTGAATTTTTGAAAATTCCCCTGATTACGTTTTTATTTTCTGAAATAGTGATTCGGAATCATCCAATTAAAATTTTAAAACAATTTTAATTATATGATTTTCTTCCGAATTAATTAAAATTTTATTGAAAATAGACACTAGATACCTAAAGAGAACGCCGAATGAAAAAATGGGTGTGACTAAATAGACTACTGATACATGTTGGCTCGGCTTTTTTAACACTTTACAACATAGTTGAAAAGTGTTTATGACTTTGGTCATTCATTCTGTCTGTCTGTCTGTCCGTTAGCACGATAACTGCCGTTAAAATGATTTATCAAAATGAAATTTTAGTATGTTGTACAGACGGTCTGTGGGACCTATGGGAATATAAATGAAAAATATCACCCAATTAATTTTGGATTGAACCCGGGTTGAAAAAATGAAATACCTTGAACCCTATGGGACCTAATTTTTCAAACATTTTTTAAGCAAATTTAAAATTCACAAATTGCTTCGAAAGTTTTAGGAAATATTCAAATTATCCCATAAAATATATAAAAAAAAATTAGCAAAATATATTCAGTAGTTTTAAAATAATAATTACATCCTTTATGTGAAGAGATCACGTGATCATTATATGAAGCGATCACGTGATCACTATATGAAGAGATCACGTGACCCACTTCAAAATAAAATATGGCATCCATCTTGTGTCAAAATCGTAATTTTTAAAGTTCTTTTAATTCATATTTAGTGTTGTATCCGTTCTGAAAAAGGTTTATTTTTGCTTAAATTACATGCATCTACACACTGAAACAACGCAATTACAATATATTTGAGTTTAAATGATCATCAAACTTTGATAATTTCTACAACGAAGCCTAATTTTCACTTATGAAGAACATAAACACTAAAGGATGTAGAATGAATTGCATAAGAATTGCTGCATTTCTTTAACGCAAAATTATTTAGCTCATGGAGCCTGCAATATAACTGATATGAATGAAATATTCATTGACTTCACACAGAGAACCAAACGATTTTTTCGATGAAGTTTTAAGCATAGAGTTAAATTACTTGTATCTCCATGGTTTTAAGTTTTTAAATAAAATAAATTATTATAGTATTGTGATGAATGAAAGGAATGGAAAAACGTTTATGAATAAAACACTGATTTTATAGAGAGATCCAGGCGTGATATTTTTTCTATGATTGGATGAATTTCAGTTGTTTTCGATGTAGTTTTAAAATATAATAAATTATTGTAGTATTATGATAATTTTAAAAATATTACCGAGGAATGTATCGCATGTTAGAGATGTTTAAACCAGGCAATTTATATTTCAATGCCGTCATTTTAATGAAGTTTATTTTTTTCGATGAAGTTTTAAGTTTTCAAATATAATAAATTAATGTAGTATTGTGATAATTTAAAAAATATTACCGAAGAATGTATCGCATTTTATAGATGTTAATATAAAATTGCATTGAAGTTGGAAAGTGTTTCATAATCAATGCTATATGCATGATTGATCTTGTTATAATTAAATCTTGACAATATTTTCTAAATAATACTTTTTTTCCAATCGAACTTAACTGAATAGAGCCAAATTACATCCAATAAATCAAATCTCATGTTATATTCCAACAATAGACAAGGCAATAAGTACATTAATAATTAATCATAATAATACACATGACTTACATAATATAAAATTTACATAGAAATGTCTATGCAAAAAATATACAAATGCATACAATTAAATTCCATATGTTAAGACTACGCAATTAAGTACCAATATTATTCTATAACATTATTACTGATAAAAAATACATTTATTATCTTATCCAATATAGTCCAATTGCTAAATATATTTTCAAATTACTTTAAGCACCGATCGAGCTAGAATTTTTCCAGAAAAGTAAAAATACTCCTTGTCTTGATTTAAAGGAGTATTTTGTTTTCCAGGGGAGTAATTTTAAACAAATGTACAATTACTTTCAAATTTTCAAGTACAACATTCAGACCTATTTTTGTGCGGTGGATAGGGGCCGCATAAAAGAAAACGCATAAAAAAAAATCGCACAAAACTTCACGAGTAGCTATAAAAAATAGTTTTCGCAACACAATTAAAAAGTATTTTTTTTATGCGGTGAATAGGAACCGCATAAAAAAAGTCTCACGTAGAAAATAACTGAAAACCTTACGAAATAACTAGGAATTGCTTTTTTAAACGAAATCTAGACACGAGGCTTGGCAGCTACTTGGAATCTCGCCAAACCTTTTGGAATCTGATTTAGAAAATACACATGCGAACATTTTTAAATATTTTATTTACATATGTACTTATTTTACACATACGAAACTTTTCAAAACGTATAACCATTATCCTTCGTTGTCTAAAAATAAAATAAAAATCCTAAAAATTTATATCTAGATAGAAAAATTAATAAATTTACCTTCAATTTACGCTTTGAAATGAATCTTATCTTAATGGTCCAGGAATGTGAAAGTACTTTGAAGGCGGTCAATTAATATTATATTTAAAAATTAAAACACACGTAATATTCTTTTTTATTAAATCACTTTATTTAGCGGACTTGTCACTTGCGCAGATCAGAGACGAATAAGAAAAAGCAACTCTTTGCTCCCTTCAAGTAAACTTCTTCTACCTACTCGTTAAAACAAACAAAACAAAGCATGAGACTAGTCGCCAACTATCTCATTAGCAAAAGAAAAAAACTCAGCGACCTAACGAGACACGCAGTCCGTTTCAGGAAAACCCGAACTAACAAGATGCAATGTCCTTCAATGTTTTTTGCGATCAATGCATTTTTGCTTTGCTACGCAATTTTCATTTATTTACATGGAAATTCTTGTGCGTTCAACAATTAAATTATGCGATTATAGAATTCAATACATATGTAATGTAATTGGCTGACGCAATACTTATGTAATGTGATGAAATACATATCAAAAATCGAAAAAACTATATGGCCGATCAAACCCACTAATTTTTTTTTATTGATAACTTCGTCAATTATGTTCCAATTTCATTGAAATTTTCATATACCGCACAAAAAAAATCGCACAAAAAAGTCGCACAAATAAAAAATCGCACAAAAATAGACTGCAAAAAAACAAGTTTGAGTGTATTTATTAAATTTATTGTATTTCGTATAAAAAAAATACAAAGTCAATTGCTTAACAGAATATTAATATCTGACTTTTCTACGTTGAAAAAAAAATTAAGAAATACACCATACTCTTTATTTGTGTTAATAAACAAAATACATTATATATCTGATAGCACAATTAGTATACCATATAAAATTTAGGAAATGAGTTTTAAAATACTTACTAAAATTTGGACTATTAGGACCACATTTTTTTTTCCTGTCAATTTTCCAAGTAGAGTCGCAATCTTGAATTATATATTCATCATAGTATAATTAACAATGGTGTTTTTTCATAAAAATAACTGATCATATAATTCATGATGGAATATAAATAATACTATACCTTCATATAAAATAGTTACTATATCTTTGGTTTATATTTTAATAATTAATTCATAAATTAGACGTCATTTTCACTAATTTAGTGTAATTTTTGCAATTTTGATGGTATTTTGGTTAATCTGGGGCGCAATATTGTCAAGTTGGTGATACTTTGCTAAATTATTCATCAAGTTCGCCAAATGCATCCCCAAGTGTTACAGATAAACGAAGAAAAGAGCATTTCTTATACACTAGAAGGTATGCCCGTCATACGATGGATATCAGAATTTGCTAAACATTACTTCCCATATGGCGTCATTTCTACCAATTTGGCGATATTTTTGTCACTTTGGCTACAATAAAAAAATCGCCAAGCTGGCGACGTCCCGCAAAATTTCTCGCCAAGCGTTATAGACTGACGGACGGACGGACAGATGGAGAAATGGGTTATTCTTATAGTCTACTCTTATATTCTTTCCAAGATATTGGACTTTCATCCATTTGTCATCATTTTCATTGATTTAGAGTCATTTTTATCAATTTGGCGACAATTTCGCTAATTTGGCAACATTTAAAGTGGCCAATTTGGCTACATTCCGCTAAATTCATCGTCAAAATCTCGTCAAGCGTTTTTTACAGAGAAATAAGTTATTCTTATAGCAGATAAATGACTACTGGCAGGTAAATGACTACTCAAATTATATTTTTTCTCATGAATGGAACGAGCAGTCACGAGAATGATGCCACCAAATTCATCGCTTGATATTACATATGAAAAGTAAACATATTTCACAATAGTTATCATTTTTTTTTATTTTATGTGATTTTTTGATACATTTATTTGAAAAATGTGCAATATCTCGAGAACGGTTCATGCCAGCGTTCTAAAGTTTATATCATTCGTTTTCTAATATAAAGTTACGTAAGAAATAACTATTTGCGTAATTTTATTAAAGGTTTTGATTTCTTGATGATTTTTTCAAAATTTCACTCAAAAATTTAGGGGGGTTCTGAACATTCGATTGCGTTTAAAAATAATAGGCTTCTAGTATTCACAGATTGTAAATTTTATATCAAATTTCGTTCAAATACATTGGAGCACATTTTTAAATAATTTTTTATTGTCACATCATTCAAAATTTCACTCAAAAATTTAGGGGGGTTCTGAACATTCGATTGCGTTTAAAAATAATAGGCTTCTAGTATTCACAGATTGTAAATTTTATATCAAATTTCGTTCAAATACATTGGAGCACATTTTTAAATAATTTTTTATTGTCACATCTTTGATAGAAAAATTAGTTATCAGAAATTTATTAATAGTTTTAATTATAAGTATTTATGAGGAAAGTTATTCTAGTGGTGTCAGGCACGACAATATGCGTATTATATTTTTTTGCCTGTACATACCATATATTATTTATATCGATGATACCCCTCCACATGCACTAAAGTGGCCCTAACTTATGGAAAATCCTATGATATATTTAATTTATACTGAACCAAGCAAAAAAAATCTGATGTGGGCAGCACATGACTTTGCTTATATAATGCAATGAATTTACTACTTTTAGAGTAAAAAAATATGTGTTTAAAAAAAATATTATTTTTATAGTAGATATTTATTCTTCCCAAGATTTCGAATTTTCGTCAATGAGTCGTCAATTTCATTGATTTAGCGTCATTTTTATCTTCTTGGCGAGTTTTTCGTTAATGTAGCAACATTTATAAAAGTCGTCAAGTTGCCGATATTGCACCAAATTCGTCGCCAAAATCCCGCCAAACATTATGGACGGAAAAATAAGTTATTCTTACAGCAGATAAATGACTATTGGCGTTCAAATACAAAAGTATTGCTCAAAGTATCTTTTTTCATGAATGGAACGAGCTAGATCCGCGAGAATGAAGTCACCCAATTTATCGCATGGTATTACATATGAAAAGTGAACATGTTTCTCAATAGGAAATATTTTTTTTTATTTTATGTGACTTTTGGTAATTTTTTTTTTAAATGTGCAATATCTCGAGAACGGTTCATGTTAGCGTTCTAAAATTTATGTCAATCGTTTTCTAATGAAAAATTACATGAGAAATGTCTATTTGCGTAACTTTATTAGAGGTTTTGTTTTTTTGACGATTTTTTCAAAATTTCACTCGAAAATTTAGGGGGTTCTGAACATTCGATTGCGTATTAAAACAATAGGCTTCCAGTATTTACGGATTGTAAACTTTGTAATAAATTTCGTTCGAATCGGTCCATCCGTTCGTCAGTTATCATCTCCACACACACACACACACACACACACACACACACACATACACACACACACAGACATCACTTCAAAAATGTTTGATACGTGATCAGGTATGCTTGAAACTTGCTCTCCCGTCGAAAACTCGAATTCGAATTTTCGACCCATTCACAATACTTTCCTTATACATTATTGTATATAAGGAAAGTAATAAAATGTTAAAAATTAGCATATTGTTTCCTTTTCTGCGCGTTCTATTTTCTTAAAAATATCAAAAATGTGTACAATTAAAAAAATAATCGTGATATTAATAATACAATTTATTGTAATTTTATTAGTTTCATAATTACTGCATCATCCCTCTGTAATTTCCTACCCTTTTTCTTTTACAAGGGTTTTTCCTCTCTCTAAACTCTTTCATTTCTTACCAATCATTTAACGGTTTATATATGTCTTCTTTGTTTTTCAAATCTCATATCTGTGCTTAAGATTCCATTCTCAGTGCCAGCTTCCCTTGTCTGTGTGGTGGAAAAGGGTCTGTTTATCTTCCCGTGATGATATGTTTATGGGGTTTTTACAAGTGCTGATACCACCCGTGTGCGAATTTTCTCGCTGTTTGTGTCTTAACTCTTTTGAATTGTTCATAGCTTGTCTTTTCGCATTTTCTCAGCTCTTGTTAAAAGCTCTGAAAAGGGGGACGCCCTCAAAACAATAACGCTCTCGAAACAATTTTAGTCACCTAACTGACAAGACCTGCTGCATAGGAAGTTGAGTAAGTTATTAGTTTATATATTTTAGTTAAAGTATACAAATTATGTTTGCTGTATATTATACAAAGAGGTACAAAAAATACTTAAATGTGAAAGTAACGTTTTCTGTACAACTTTCTATTTTAAATATTCTATGCCATGAAATTGTGAAATAAACTAATAAACACGACACATAAGTGAATAAAAACGAATACTGTGCAAAAAATTTTGTCTCTTTTATTATAAACATTATTTCTGTTTTCAGAAAATTTCCGAAAGATAAAAATGAAGTATCATTGAAGGAGTTATAACTACAAAATAACTGCTAAGAACAAGAGTCATCTTAAGTGCTTAAGAAAGTTTTCTAATAATTTTCTCTGAAGATTCCCTTAATTATCTATGAAGAATATCATCAGAGGACTGCATGGGCCCACCGGTTCAGGCCTGATTCATCTTACAAGGTAAAGGTTTTGCAATAGTTCTCTCGGATTGCAATCTTTCATGCCCTATCTTGTAAAGGACCATGAATAATGATAAAACGCCACGGCTTTCATTTGCTAAGTGATAGGGGGCGACACAATAACAATCTGAAGTTGTCATGCAAACGTGCTCTACTGACGTGTATTATTTACATTTTAGTGTGAAAATATTATCCTTTTCAGTTATCATTATTATTTAATAATACCTGAAAAAACAACAAAATATGCACAGCCGTTAGACTGTTACTTCTTCAATCCTTATAAGGCATTTGTAAAACGTATCGAAGACTACATAAAAATTCGAGCTGCATGCATTGAAGGGATCCATATTGAAGACATCGATGAATTTTGAACCAACATCGATGAAGAGGCCAACAGAAAGTTTAAATGACAGATTATTTATTTTAAAAATGCATTCATTTGAGTACAATTAACTTGGCCCTGATATATTTCAAGATATGGTAATATATTCTTGGAAAAAAGCTGGATATTCTGTTGAAAAACACATTTCAAAATTTAACAAGGTAATGGCAACTGTATTTAATATTGGTTCAGCAACTTGTTTCATTGTAATGCAATGATTATGCATTTGCTAAATGTGCACATTGTAACGTTTTCATTTGTATTGATCATACATTCAATCATTCCCATTCATAATTTCAAACTTACAAAGAATTTAAATCATTCATTATTTTACAAATTTCATTTGCTTTGACTTTCATTGTAATACAGTCAATAGTTTTGTTGATTAGTTCAGTTTTGGTTTCCAAAAATTTCAGCCTTTGTCTTTGTTGTGTTTGGTCAACCTTTACGACCATGTCTTGGTAGTTGTTTAGCTAATTAATAAGATATAAATTATATTAGTAATAAATTTATCGTTTACTACTTACCATTATTGTCCATTTTATTTCAAAATAATAATAATAATTGAAAAGGATAATATTTTCACACTAAAATGTTAATAAAATACGTCAGTAGAGCACGTTTGCATGACAACTTCAGATTATTATTGTGGCGCCCCCTATCACTTAGCAGATGAAAGCCGTGGCGTTTTATCATTATTCATGGTCCTTTACAAGATAGGGCATGAAAGATTGCAATCCGAGAGAACTATTGCAAAGCCTTCCCTTGTTAGAGACATCCGATGAGGCTCAACTGGACATTTTCATACCAGAATCCATTTTTAGTAGTTTTTTTAAAAAAATTTTTTCAAATTTTATATGGAAAATTTTGAAAAATCTGTATCGTGTGGATCCAAATGATTACAGTTATAGCGTGTTACCTTTCACTTTAAATAAGTGTTACATTTAAAGAAGTGTTACCTTTTTTGTTAGCCTTGTTAGTTTTACCTTTCACTGAAAAAATCTTTCGACTGTTGACAATGTACCTTCCCTCCCCGAGGGAGGCTGACGTCACAAACAGAAAAATTGTATCGTGACTATCTATCACAACAATAATTGAAACTATTCAGTCTCGTGATTATTGAGCCATGAATAGACTGTTTTATACATTATGATAACAATTTTTGTCCTATGCTGCCATGTTAAAAAAATATAAAATTTCGAAATTTTCGAGTTTTAAAAAATTCTATCTAGTTCCAGATTTTTTGATAACAAAGCCTAATATAAAGTTTTGTGAAAACCCATTAATATTTATGGCCGCTATCGTGTACGCAGAAATCGACCACAAACATCAGGCAGACATACATCCGGACATCACTCCAAAAATAGTCAAAACGTGTTCAGGAGGTCTTAAAACATTGGCATCAAAATCTCAAATTGGAAAATTTTAGTGAAAACAATACTTTCTCTACATCATATTACATAGCATGGGAAAGTAAGAATTAGTTAAAAGAGTAAGTAACTTTGTCAAAACAAATCATAGATACATTTGAAACATAACTTCTTCTTATATTTTGAATGGGAAATGTTGTGTGTGGATGTGTCACGATGGTACAAATTACCTAGAATAAATTTTGAATATTTTTTTATTTTTGAATTCTTTTTTTTAATTGTATTTAGGAAATTATTCAGTTTCGATAGATTAATACGATGCAGTTTTTTTCGTGGGTTTGAATCGAACCGCAGACAACAAAGTTATCGACGATCAAACATCTGCAGTTACCACACAAAGCGGTTGACCCAAGTAGTTAGCGTATATTGGTCTATAGTGTAGATGTCCATTGCAGAAGTCGCAGATGTAAAATGCAAATTTTTTGCACTTTTTTGAAAGATATTTTCTACAATATAACTTATAATACATATAATCATAAAAAAATTTACATAATGGGTTTTGTATTGTGTTCGGCAGTGCAAGTATAGTGGCACTTTTGTGATATAATTTCATTTTTATTCCTTCACATTTCTTTCATGGTTTGCTCAGACACAGATGTATTCCCAATTCACTTTTACTCGTAATAAATCAACAACACAAATCATGAAGTACGTACCTCGTGAAGCACTAAGTCAATCTACAACATTCGAGAAGTTTCTAGAACATGCCAAAAGTTTCTAAGGTGAAAATATTTTACCAAACCAGTTGGTCAAGAGCATCTAATTTGTCGCTAAAGTCTCGTGATCATGACATTCAAATTATAACAATGGTTTCACGTTTGGTATTCTGAACAATAGAATGGAACTTCCGTTTCATACCCGGTACATTTTTTTATGATTTACTCTGTACCGTGCAACCTAATATGCGTCACATAAACAATTATGAAAACTTATAAATGGTTAAATTGCAATCGAAAAGTCATAAAAAGATGCAAATGTTTTGTATTTTGATACTGATTATGATATAAGACATAAGTGAACATAAAAATTTGGAATATGAATGTATGATAAATTCGGATAGACGATAAATGTTTAATTTCAAGTAACTTAAAATAATCGAGATCTTTAAATGCCTAAACTCATAAACATATCATTATTACATTATCTCAACTTTAATAAATCGCTAACAATTTAGGAAAGGAAATTTTTAATTTCCCTGTGGCACCATTATTGACCTTCCTGGGAAATGTCAAGATTTCTTGCCATTCATAAATATATCGCGCACTTCCTCCTCAGTGTCAAATTTATCCACCTTTCCTAGCCAGATATTTTCTTAATTATAAAAAAAATCCCCATCTTTACCATCAAAGAACTTTAAATTTGTTTTTAAAATATTTTCGTGCCTGAAGGTTTCAGCGAAGTCAGCCAAACTTTCAGGTATTTGCAGTTTCGTTCGTATTTCGTTCGTAAATTCGTAGTTTTGTTCCTGAAACTACGAATTTTTATTTTAGATTATATAATTACTATAACCTGTAACATAGATCATTTAAATTAGTGCCTTTTATCTCATACAAATTTCATCAAAACTATGGCTTGAAGGATATTTTGTTTTATTAACTTTTATGTCTTCATTTAAATTAGTAAAAGCACAAAAAACATAGTTTTTTAATGTAATCCCTTTTTTATTTGTATGTAACATAAATGCTAGAAAAATACATTACTAAAATGTATGTATGGAATTTTAATGTATGAAACACACACACACACACACACATATATAAATATATATATATATTATTTGGGTACTTTTATAGGGTTAACTACTATCGTGATATATTACAGATTATTTTTCTCTTAATCAATCACTCATATGTAGAACAGGGAACAAGGGGTTTAGTACCTGTTTTATGTATGACGGGTTTTTTCTCATGCAAATAATTGTCTAACTCTAATTTTCATTTGATCTTCATCAATTAATAGGGATGAATAGCAAGTATTTGCCTATATCACAAGTAATTAAAATTCTTAATTATATATATATATATATATATATTTATATATAGTATATATAGTATATATTTACATAAAGTATATATATATATATATATATATATATACACAGGGTGTCCTAAAAACATTGACCTCGGTTTTTATTCCTTGAATATTGATCTTTGACATATATAATAAATTAAAAAGTTGCGAAAAAGAAGGTACAGAATTTTATGAAATAGATAAAAATTTTCAGAGGATTAAATTTGAAGAAATACAAAATTTAAATTTTTATACGGTCCCCGTACAAAAACATTTCCAATGAGTTAAATATGCCCCATACACTAATAAGGTGATGTACAAAATTTCAGTAATTTATCAGAAAAAGTCCCAGAGATGTGTTTAAACAAAGTTGGTGAGGGATTAATCACAAATTAAAATGTAAATGCTTACAGCAAGAGAGCAAATGACGCAATGCAGAAATGCGTCATAGGCAAATAATATCGGCATCTTATCTTTACTTGATCTTTGGCATGGATGGAAAACATTTTGAACAAGTTTGTAATCTTTGTGTAAAGTTATTATTTCTACACAGTGTAGATACTTTTGTACCAATAAATAGTAAAATTATTATTTATTTATATAATCATTGTGTTCGGACTTTTTATGATAAAATGCTGAAATTTTGTACATCACCTTATTAGTGTATGGGTCACATTTTACTCATTCGAAATGTTTTTGGACGGGGCCGTATAAAAATCTAAATTTTGTATTTCTTAAAATTTAATTCCCTTAAAAATTTTAATCGATTTCATAAAATTCTGTACCTTTTTTTTACGCAAATTTGTAATTTTTTATATATGTCTCAAATCAATATTTAAGAAATAAAAGCCGAGGTCAATGTTTTTAGGACACCTTGTATATATATATCAGAAACATGTAATAATAAAAATGATCAATTCAAGTAATCGTGAAATATCAACATTATTATAGAAGCAAAATGATGGGCATAATGCCAATAATAGAAAAGAACAGCACCGGCATACACACACACACACACACACCCACACACATATATATATATTTTCTATGAATTATTTCTTTAGTAAGAATTTTCATCTTTGCTTCATATTCTACTCTGAATTGCTTATACGGGTAATTGTCCGGTCTCCTGCTCTGAGTCACTGGACGGGCCTGGGAGTATTACTGTGAACGTTCGTACTGCTTCCCTGGTTGTACTTCGACTTGTTGATTCCGGTGCTGTGCTTCTAGATAATTTAAGCTGTTGAGGTTGATCGCGTATACACGTGGTGAAAGAAGAAGGGTTCATGCCACATGGTAATACGAATTTTCTTAATGTTCCTATCTTCATTTTTTCATTTTCTGATGCCTGTAGTCTGAGTTTGAGTATTTATAGTAATGTACTATTGCTCGATCTGAAACAGGTATTTGTTTGGGTTAATTAGAATTAAATACTCAGACCTGAAGAGGAATTTAATTCTGACTAATCATCGAATTTGGGCCGGTGCTGTTCTTTTCTCTTATCGGCATTATGGCCGTGATTTTGCTTCTATGGTGATCTTAATATTACTTGAATTTTTTATTATTACATTTTTCTAATATATATATATATACATATATATATATATATATATATATATATATATATATATATATATATATATATATATATATATATATATATATATATATATATATATATATATATATATATATATATATATATATATATATATATATATATATATATATATATATAGAGCGAGAGAGAGATTCCGACGAGCTGAAGAAATTGAAGATATAAGTTTCAGCAAAGAAGAAAAGCAAGCCATAGAGTTCATTAGTTTCTGATTCAATCTTCCATTTCGCAAAATTCTACTTCACTTAATTTCTGCAATAAATTCCTGACACTGGAAGATTAATGAGCAATTTACCTCAGTTATTGTGTAAGCATAGGATGTGGCTAACTTCGTAGGCATGGGCTAACTTCGCTACTGTAAATCATTTCTTTCATAGCGTACTTTTTATTGATGGTCAAAGGGCCATTACTAGATCGAATGACGGACATTTATCTGTATAAATGAAAGGGACAAAATTAAATTCCTTGAATAAGCGTCAGTTTTCGACAATACTTCTGTTATTTCATACAAGTGACATAAATTTGTTATTCAAAATTTTTCGAACCGAGCTTAAGACTGCTATGAGATTTACATTCAAGCTGCTCAGTAAGATGCAATTAGCGTTATGTCCGTGTAGTTCGTATCATTCATATTTGTATTTTATGGTCAAATTTCATGAATTTTGAAAATAAGTATAGATGGAACATCAGGATAGAAATATCAATAGAGTGTATTTCCTTTCATGAATTAAAGGAATTGCGAATTGTAAATATATGGATGGTGTAAAGGTTAATACTACAGAATAGATGATATTATCATTATATTTCCTTTATTTATTATTTTCAGATGAAATAGTTTTATTTGATGTAACAATCGGATGAAACCGAAACTTGAATTCAGAGCTGCAGAACTCGTCAAGTTAAGTTACTAACTGCACCTCTGCATCCAAGTCAGGAATTTCCTTGAATTACTTTACATTTTCAGACTGCGAAACATGACTGCTGGAGAAAGTAATCTCATCGGGTCACTTCTACAGCATGATTAGGATGCCAATTGTTAGGTTGTAAACATATTAATTTAATCTCAAAATAGTAATCAGCCGGAACAAGGAACCCAGTTGCACCTGATTCCACCCAGTTATATTACCAGCAGCACTATACCGTCCATGTATCGCGTACCATATCGGCCCTTCACTTTACTATCAAGTAGCACCATATTGTCCATTGCTCAAATTTACCTACTAGGCCTTCTAAAACTGAAGTGCACATTAATGTGTAGAATATGGCGTTTAGAGAAATCCTACATGAAGAGCATTGTTATGACGTATGTGTACTCTCAGTAAGCAAGAATGATTCCAAATTTATGGATAACTAACAGTTTTATTGGTATTGCACTAATAAACATAAATATAAACAGGTTTATATGCAGCGAAAAGCTTGATAACTATCTTAAAAGATCGCTAAACAACTTTCGAATACAATAAAACAGTAATTAAATGCTCATCTAATTCCCAAAATAGCCGTTACGATTATCAAAATACTGACGTATTTAACAATTCGATTTAGCTCATATCACGTCAATTGCTCTCCAACTGAACAACGACTCTTTTTATATTTTCTTCGTATAACTCTCTAGAGAGAACTCGTACCTCCAAGATTATTTTATATTTCGAGAAAGTTCTAGTACATTCGAAAAATTGTCTAAAGAAATTAGCAATAAATCGCCAAATTTGACAACACTGCCCCGAAATTTAAAATATGGCAATGCTACAGTCACGTGTTAGTACTGGTTGCCTGAAAAGGTGTTATCTCCTTGAATAGGACAAAGGCTTTCAATACAAACAAAAGTCAGCTACGTATTATTTGAATAAAGGCAAAACACAGTGAAAATTTTTACATATTCGTAACAGTATTCCCTGCAAAATTTTCTAGGCGGTAGACAAATAGCACATTTTGTCCAAAAATTGAAAGGAAAAAATACCAGTGTACACATGCTGGCACACAAATCCCCACAGAATCACTTAAGAGCACCAATTTGCGTTCTGTGATGCTGTAAATGTGCACATATATCAATATCTCTGTATGGAATTTTTGAATTTGCCACAGCTCTTTTATACAAATTTACAAAAATAAAATTTAAAATGTGGCTATTTATTTGTGTTTTTGACTCATTATCACGGGAGAACGGCTACATCAAATTCCATAAAATTTTGTGGGTAGCCTTGGAATACCCACAATTGAAATTTTGTAAACCAGGGGATTTCTAGATCCAGGAGTTGTTTGTATATTAATAAAACAAGAAAGATCAATCATGCTTAAAGCATTGATTATGAAACACTTTCCAACTTCAATGCAATTTTATTTAAAAAAGTCGAAAATGCAATACATTCCTCGGTAATATTTTAAAACTTATCACAATACTACATTGATTTATTATATTTGAAAACTTAAACCTTCATTGAAAAAAATGAACTTCATTCAAATGACGGCATTGAAATATAAATTGCGTGGTTTAAATATCTCTAAAATGCAATATATTCCACGGTAATATTTTTAAATCTATCATAATACTACGATAATATATTATATTTGAAAACTTCATCGAAAACATCTGAAATTAATTCAAATGACGTCATAGAAAAAATAACACGCCTGGATCTCTCTATAAAAGCAGGATTTCATTCATAACTTTCTCCATTTCATTCATCACAATACTATAATAATTTATTTTATTTAAAAACTTCATCGAAAACAACTGAAATTAATTCAAATGACGTCATAGAAAAAATAACACGCCTGGATCTCTCTATAAAAGCAGGATATCATTCATAACTTTCTCCATTTCATTCATCACAATACTATAATAATTTATTTTATTTAAAAATTAAGACCATGGAGCTACAATTCATAAACTTTATGCTTAAAACTTCATCGAAAAAAATCGTCCTTCTGTTTATAAAATCAATTAATATTTCATTCATATCAGCCATGCAGACTCCATGGACTGAATTATTTTGTGTTAAAGAAATACAGTAATTCTAATGCAACTCATTCTACATATTTTGCTGTTTGCATTTTACATAGGTGAAAAATAGGCTTAGTTATAGAAATAATCAAATTTGAATGAGAATTTAAACTCAAATATATTGTCGTTGTGTTGTTTTACTATGTAGATGCACAGAATTTAAGCAGAAATAAAGTAGTTTTAGGATGGATACAACACTCAATATGAATTAAAAAGAACTTTAAAAAATCACGAATTTGAAACAAGATGGATGCCATATATCATTTTGAAGTGGGTCATGTGATCGTTTCATATCATGGTCACGTGATCGTTTCATATAAGATGTGTAATCATTATTTTAATTTTTATTTAAAAAACTACTGAATATATTTAGCTGGATTTTTTTTTATATATTTTATGGAACAATTTGACTATTACCTAAAATTTTCGAAGCAATTTGTGAATTTTAAATCCGCTTAAAAAATGTTAGAAAAATTAGGTCCCATAGGGCTCAATGTATTTCATTTTTTCAACCCGGGTTCAATCCAAAACTAATTGGGGGATATTATTCATTTATATTCCCATAGGTCCTACAGACCGTCTGAACAACATACTAAAATTTCATTTTGATTAAGTCCTTTTTACGGCAGTTATCGTGCTAACGGACAGACAGACAGACAGACAGACAGACAGAATGAACAAAGTCATAAACACTTTTCAACTTTGTTGTAAAGTGTTAATAACGGACAGACAGACAGACAGACAGAATGAACAAAGTCATAAACACTTTTCAAGTTTGTTGTAAAGTGTTAAAAAGGCACAATTAACTTTCCATACACATAACATTATGCAGACGATATTCTTTCCTGCAAATTTATTTGAAGAAATTGATATCATGTAGTTAACAACGGAATTAAGTCTAACGAGATTATCCGTATTATAGTAGATGGTTTTTATTAAATATTTTATGATTTAATAATTAAGAAATGCATATAAAAATAAATGTTATCGGAATTACATTTTTGACTGGATTACATCTATTACGGTTTTTGGGTTACGAGGATAATTGATATTTTTAATTTCTTATCTGTTAGTTTATCTGTTTTATAAGTTATTGTAAGTTATCTGTTTTATTTTGGCAAATATTGCTCAAACTCATATATTGTGTTTGACGCATTTTTGTAACAGAATAAAAATGTTACTTGTATATCTTCTAATATTATTTAATACTTTCATTTTTGTCGTATGTTTATCCAATTTCATAGCGATTTCATTTGGTGTATATTGATTTAATTTCATATCTTCTGTAAATTTGTATACAAACGGGACTTGGATGTTTTATTCTTCAGATATGCCTGCGAAGATAAATGTGTACAACGAGAACACAGATTCTTATGCTTCGTTTTAGGAGGATTAAATTAAATATCTTAATAGAATGTTTTAAATAACAATGCCATTTAGAATACTGTAGGCATTTGCTCATAATTGTGAATTTTAAGTTACTTTATATTATATATTCCGTACGAAGAACGGGTATACAATTGCTGGTACTATATATATGTTTCGGCAAATAAAAAATTCGAAAGAACTGTTTGTCAAATATTTTGGAAGAAGTTGCTATCACATCTGCTACTTTTACGCTCAAAATCATATTATCTACAAAATCCCTTCAAGGATGCTTTCATATTTTAGGAAATATTGGATCAAGTTCTGTGTTGCATGGAAATACATTATTTTAACCAGTAAAGAATTCTATTATGAAGATTTTTGCTTAGAAGAGCTTATTTCCATTCAGATAGGAATAGCAAACTTCTTTCTGAATATTTGGACATTCGCTGTTTGAAATTCAATTGAATGAAATTCAATTGAAAGCTGATACTGAAGCACATAAGGCTGCATAAAATGCAATTTCGGTGAACCAACCACAAATAAAATATTTGAAGTAGCAGAAAATCGGGAATGCATTTCTTTACGAGCTCCAGTGTTAGAAAATGGCCCATATAATGACAAAATAAGATTCAGAAAAATGTTAATAAAACATTTTATGTGAAATATAAAATAAGGTTGTAAGCATTCAGTGAAGTAAAAGTAAATCTGGCGAAATGAACAGTTCCTGCATTCAATTAATAAATGAATGTGAAAAATGAATGTTAACTTTATTTAAAATCACGGACCATTAACATGTTGTTATAGGGGAAACCAGGGTAGAATTGTATGCAATATGTTTGTTATACGATACGTTATATGACCAATTTTTCATTTACAGTAAACCATTATTATTCTTTTTTCTCTTATACAAGACTAGAACGATTCACGCGGCATTTTTCCGTGTACTAGAAACGCGTCCGCAACTTAAATAATACATATACAGATAATACCACTCAATTTACAAAGCCCCTGTTTTGATCAAATTTATTCCCGTGCTTCGTTTTTCCATATGAAACAAAGCGAATGATACAACAAGGACGTAATATGCCCTAAATAAGTTGCTTCAGTACGTCCTAAATAAGCTACTTTGATTCGTCCTAAATGAGCTACTTTGATTCGTCCTAAATGAGCTACTTTGATATGTCCTAAATAATCGTTCTATTGCTAATCGTTGATTTGTCCCTTTATCCCAGGTGTAAAATTAAAAAAAATATTAATTAAAAATGGAACAACTTATTTTCGCAAAGATGGAAAACAGATAAATTAAAATCACTTCAGCAAACACCTATTTTTCATTAAAAAATAAAGACAACCATATATTAAATGGCTATAATTAAATGTCTTTAAAATCTGCATCTATACATTAAAATTACATAACCAGAGGTTACATAACCAGAGCGCTTTCGATCAATATTATGCCCTTTATCAGTGACAAAGTAAAAGTAGGTGGCGAACACGAACTTTAATAGACAGGCCACAACCTCGAGGCAAAATTTGCATATTAATCATTTTAAATTCAGTACATTTAAAAAAAATAATTATAAAATACATAAATGTTAAAAGAACATAAATTACAGGATAACAAATTGACAAAAGAAACAATCAATCAATCAATCATCGTGAGCGAGGGTCCGACTCATTGGGTTTACAACCTGAATATGCCTTGCCACGGAATTTGAAATTCGACGATACTAAACAGGAAAGATCAATCATGCTTAAAGCATTGATTATGAAACGCTTTCCAACTTCAATGCAATTTTATTTAAACAAGTCTAAAATGCAATGCATTCCTCGGTAATATTTTTAAACTTATCACAATAGTGCATTCATTTATTATATTTGAAAACTTAAACCTTCATCGAAAAAAATGAACTTCATTCAAATGACGGCATTGAAATATAAATTGCCTGGTTTAAACATCTCTAAAATGTTATACATTCCTCGGTAATAGTTTTAGAATTATCATAATACTACGATAATTTATTATATTTGAAAACTTCATCGAAAACAACTGAAATTAATTCAAATGACGTCATAGAAAAAATAACACGCCAGGATCTCTCTATAAAAACAGGATTTCATTCATAACTTTCTCCCATTCATTTCATTCATCACAATACTATAATAATTTATTTTATTTAAACATTTTGTTTAAGACCATGGAGCTACAAAAAATTAAACTCTATGCTTGAAACTTCATCGAAAAAAATCGTCCTTCTCTTTATGAAATCAATTAATATTTCATTCATATCAGCCATGCAGACTCCATGGACTAAATTATTTTGCGTTAAAAAATACAGGAATTCTAATACAACTCATTCTATATATTTTGCTGTTTGCATTTTACATAGGTGAAAAATAGGCTTAGTTGTAGAAATAATCAAATTCAGATGAGCATTTAAAATCAAATATATTGTCATTGCGTTGTTTCAGTATGTAGATGCACAGAATTTAAGCAAAAATAAAGTAGTTTTAGGACGGATACAACACTCAATATGAATTAAAAAGAACTTAAAAAAATCACGATTTTGAAACAAGATGGGTGCCATATATCATTTTGAAGTGGGTCATGTGATCGTTTCATATCATGGTCACGTGATCGTTTCATATAAGAGGTGTAATTATTATTTTAATTTTTATTTAAAAAACTACTGAATATATTTCGCTGAATTTTTTTTATATATTTTATGGAACAATTTGAATATTACCTAAAATTTTCGAAGCAATTTGTGAATTTTAAATCCGCTTAAAAAATGTTTGAAAAATTAGATCTCATAGGGCTCAATGTATTTCATTTTTTCGAGTTCAATCCAAAACTTATTGGGTAATATTATTCATTTATATTCCCATAGGTTCTACAGGCCGTCTGAACAACATACTAAAATTTCATTTTGATTAAGTCATTTTTACGGCAGTTATCGTACTAACGGACAGACAGACAGACAGACAGACAGACAGACAGAATGAACAAAGTCATAAACACTTTTCAACTTTGTTGTAAAGTGTTAATAAAACCTAACTTTTAAAAATGTAAGATTCTGTAAGTAAGTTGTCTATTATAGCAGTCAACTATCTTGCTCCTACCCTAAGTACAAAATACAATAACATACTAAGCATACATGTACTCATAAGTTTGGATCTATAAATATATATATATATATATATTTATATATATATATATATATATATATATATATATATATATATATATATATATAATCGTAAACATGATTAAACTTAAACATCACTTATTCTCAGAGCAGTCTATATACATAATACACACAATAACTTAACATTACTTATATAAAAGAACTCTGAGTGGTAACATATTAAATATATACAAAATTAAAATTATATCACACACATGAAAAACACAAAAGAAAAATTGTACTAAATATCCAGGAAATCATTCAATGGTTTAACACGCAGTAAGTCGAGAACAAGTCTCCAAGTATAATTGAGGGTCTGAACGGGATCAAAATTGCAAATAGAATCACTGTAAATATAAATGTAAAGGTATTTAGAAAATAAAATATTACGAGGGTTATTGCAGGTAATTGAGAGAAAAGTCTTATCGAACATAAGATGAAAATTATCGTTAATAGCCAAACGGTCAAGACCTGTGAACAGTTTTCTACTTTTTAACATTGCCAGCATGCTCAGTTAAACGAATACCGACTATACTCTTAATACTACCAATGTAGAACTTATAATTTACTTTCGGAAATAACAGGGGGGACAACGTACACCCCGGCCTGACACATGAAGTTATGTTTAGTATTAGATTTATCAGAACGAATGCGATTAAATAAGGTAGTTACTTTTGAATGGTCGGGCTTAAACTTCATGACAAAATATGATCATGACATGGCTTATTCATGACAAAATTGAATCTGAAGACGAAAAATCACCGGATGAAAAGGAAGACTAGATTCATACGACAAATTTTCAGATAAAGGAGCAAGGTTAGTATTAGGATAAATTAAATTATAGCGAATTGTGGAAAATATTTTGTAAATGAAAGGTTAAAGATAAAGTCAATTTTGGTCATTAATGCCGAGATAGATGAACAAACGTTAAAAGCACGATTAAAATAAGCAATAAAAGGAATTGTGTTAGAAGAGTCATTTGGAAGACAAGAATTAGAGAACATAGGTTTACGAAAACAGAAGAATGAAAGGTAAGAGAGTCACCGGAAACGTGGACGTCCAAAAAAGGCAAAGAAAAAATAGACTTATGTTTAAAGGTAAAATTAATAGAGGGGTAAAAATCGTTAACAGTATCTAAAAGATTAAGGAGTTCGCACAAACTATGGTTCCATATTAATGCTCATATTCACCACCTATTTTTACTTTGTCACTGATGAAAGGCATAATAAAGCTCGAAAGTATTCTGGTTGTGTAATTTTGATGTACCTCATGGATGGAGATTTTATTAAAGACATTTAATAATAGCCGAGTTTGGTTGCCTTTATATTTTAAAGTTTTATTTCTTTGACGTGTTTTTCTTTCAATTTTAACTATTTTTTTATTCGAGACAAAATCTCTGCCATATATATAATCAAAACGCTTGCTTTCAGATATCATCTGCAGCGGCACAGAAAGAATATATTTAATTTGACAAAATGACTGAAAATGTGATTGTCGAAGTTCAAAGTTCGCACGCAAGTTGCAGGTGGACGCTAACCAACCTGATTTGGTTACACCCTGTGGAAAAGAAAAAATCACATAAATACAATACTAACACTTACCAATAGTGTCTCCCAGTTGACTCAGTATATCGTGACTCCTATACGTATTGACTCGTATACGTGAAATCTGAAAAGATTGCGTACATTACGTTGAATTCAGAAAAGCAGTCGATTTTGTGGCTACTAACACTTTTATTATACACATAAATTATGAAACACACTAATGATGTATAAACATTATACACTTAAAAAGAACCTAACTTGACCTCGGGGTGTACTGAGTTATTACGATAATTGTAAATTTATATTATCATTAATTTAAATCTCGAGCTGATTTTTCCAAGCTCAGAACTTATATTGATACAATTATAGTTAAATTAAGATATATATATATATATATATATTAGCATTACAGTTGAATTTAAAAAACACAATACCTCCAACACAGATGAAATGGATTGTTAGTACCAAAAAGAGAGAACCTCCAAAACTTCATAAGGTTAGGGGCCTAGGATCGGCGAGGCAACACAGTTCACACGGACACTCGATTCAGGAAATTTTACGGAGATCAGGAGTCCATCAGGGATTAGTGCTCCATGTCCGTTGTGAGCTCGACCGTCCAAATACCGGTTGGTCCAGTGATGGTTGGAGGTCCGGAAAACTACGTGAAGGCCGATGCTTGTCGGGGTCGGATACCGACAAACGTTACGGTTGCATGCATCACAACATTTCGAACCGATGACGGTCGACTCATCCAGATGAATCGTGTTATATACTGCATAGAGACCCAGGATTGGTGCCTCGTAAACACTCCGCCAATGCATAGTCGTCCGTGTGGTGACATAGTCACTGAGCTGTGAAATGCCGTCTATCGTGCTGTCCGCACAATTGTTACGGTTTAACCGTAGTTTATAGGATCCAAAAAGGTATCCTAATACTACGCCGTCTATTTCCAGAGCTGTGTGCCTCTGCTTGGCGAAAGGGACGAAGTTCTCGCTGCTCCGATGACCGCTATCGCCCGATGAGTTTTGCAAATACCAGTGTCGTTCCTCTCTAGATCGATTTGGCTTAGAGTGGTCATAAAATTTCATTTCTTAATAGCCGCGTCTGGATACGAGCTACACTTGAATAGTTGTGCTCACATCAGGGTACCATATACGCCGGTTACTTCCTGTAGGGTCTAGGGCTACCACTAAGGAATATCTGTGGATACCGGTTCCCAAAGATATGTCGAAATGCATTTTGGAATCGGGCTTCGATCAAGTATTTATACACTTTTAGAGACATTCTCTGCAGAGATCAAAAATAGATGAACCGTGAAATAACTTTCTGAAATAACTTTCTAAAATCGGGTCTCTTCACATTTTGTGGAGGGTGGAATAAAATGGGACGCTCAGCTGAGTTTCCCCGTCCACTCATTTGTTACATCATTTGTGCGCGAGAATGGGTGGGACGAAATTCCGAACTATTTATTGGATTACGAAATGACGCTCATTTTGTATGCGTTCCAATAAAATCTGATATCCTGCGCGTTCCCAGCATCCGGGAGGTCCCCTCCGAGGCTCGGAGTGACTTAACACTTGACTGGGGGACATAATTTTCCAGTGATTTGTCGTTTCAATTTAGACATTTACTACGACATCTCATACATGAAAATTTACAACTTCTGTCTCATACTATTCAAACCTTGGCTCTGAACTGCCTCATCGTGTCTCTGAGGAGGCATCGTGCTACAATTAAACTTACCGTACGCCTTACATACTTAGTAATTACCCGCCTTCCTTTATGGGTCGAGCCCGGTGAGCATGAATAGTGTTTGCACAATGTGTAAAATATTGTTATGCTTCATAACACACCCATCAGGTTTTCGGCATTTTGTTAATTGCCTTATCACTTTATAATATTAGCTATATTTTTCTGAAGCTTGTTTCATGTTTGCCTCTGCCTCCTTAAACACACAGGTGTGAGGCTATGTTGTTTTGACTTTCGGCGTACGCAAATGAAAAGCCAGAGGTGTTAGGTTTAGATTTAGTTTATGGCCAGTTCTGGGGAAATTAAATAAAGGTTAGAGTAATTTTTGTTCTAGAGTTTTTGTTAGCCTGCTACTCAGTCTTTGTTTCTATGCTTTAATTGCTGTTTAAAATCACTGTTTGAAGTTTTTAGCTTTTATACAATGTTTTTTTTCTTTTTTAGTTGATATAGTTTATTGTCCTTTCAGATGTATAGTCTTTTCCGCAAAGTTTTCTACTATTCTACATATGATTTATGCTGAATCTATGAGTCCATGTTGAGGTTAAAGTTTTTACTAATTTTCTTTGTCTTTCCTGTTTCAGACTCAAGGCCATTTCTTATGTAGTTAAGGCAGTTACTTTTTAAACCATTGATTTTGATTACTTGTGTATTGCTGTGATGCATTTTGCTAGTTTTGACCTTCTGAGTTAAAGCTGTGTGGTGTCGTACTTGATATTGTGTGTACATTTGTCATCCAGGTAATTTAGTGTTTACTTGATTTTTCCTAACGAGACAGGATTCTTCAGGACTCTGTCCGTCCAGTTTTCTATTTAATCCTGTGTCGCTTTCAGCAGATGATGTTGACTCGTTAGGGGGCAGTATGCAATGTAATGTAGTGGATCGTCGACATCTCCATGGACACAAGTGTCCGTGATACTCTTTCTTATTTGGTATAGAATTGAAGGAAAAGGGTAGTGTCCTTTGCAGAACATGGAGATTCCCCTGGATGGTGGTTATCTGTTTTGTTCTGACATGTAACATGTATGTCTATGTCTTACGATACATTTCTGTTCCGTTCCCGGCCTCTCAAACTGCTACTGTAAGCCCTCCGGTCAGTCGAGTGGTCTGTGTTTTCAACACATTTCTGTTATCAACAAGAGTTTTTACCACATTTGCAGCTCGCGTTTCATCAGGTAAGGCTTAAGGTTTAATTTTTATGCAGTTTAATATGAACTTTAATGTTTTTTTGCGACTTCCCTGTTGCTGTCTTCGCTACCTGATCCGCTTGATCGTTTCTTTCTATGCCGACACGTGCTAGGACCCAGGTCAGCTATATTTTGTGGTCGAGCTTTAAGATGAGTTGTTGAACTTCTGTGACCTAACCCAAGGTTGTTTGATGCATCTTTAATGCTTCAAAGCTACATATGTTGTCTGTGGCAATTACCTCAAGTGGCGACTTATGTTGCAACATCCATTTAAGTGCCTGTATTATTGCGTTAAATTCTACCTGGAAGACCGCGTTCTTATTTGTAATCTGTGCATGCGTTAGCTTGTTGGCTGTAAAGATGCAGAGGGAAAGGTCTTTTTACGGAGTTTTTTAGTTTCTTTATGCGTAAGCTCTTCAATTTTGTTCCCCACATGCCTGTTACGTAACAGAGGACTGGAGGAGAAAATAAAAGACTGAAATTTTACCGTGGAGCTAGAACCTATTACGGTCAATTTCCAATTGAGAAAACTCTTTTCGGCGTTAAGCATCACACATTGTTAAAGAACTTATTTAAAAAATGGCGCAGTCTAGTATTAGTTTTCCTGCCTTTGACAGACTTAAATATTAGTTTTTGATCATTATCATTGCAGCTTTAAAAGGTGATAGAGAATCAGACTTAATTTCGGCAATTGTATCTAATTTCGATAACACGTAAAATTTTCACCCTTCAAATTGAAACTAATAATAACAACGACTAATAACTGAATTAGTATATGTTGAAATCAAACTTTATTTGAAGTCTAATACGAAGGAATTTCAATAAAAGCAGTCAAGAAGATCTATCATTGTCTCATTCATATCATATAAGGGGTATGTGTAGAAGAATCCAAGGTCCTCAAGTTAGATTTCTCATTACCATGTGTATACTATATTATAATCACATGGAACTCACTTCATAACTACTCTTTTATTCGATTCTTGCTAAACTTTTTATTGCAATCATTTTTAGTTCTGGCCAATTCAGACTCAGGAGCAAGATAGTATCTTGACTGTCAATAAAAATTAAAAATGCTTTTATCGGTCATGGTACAGAGGACTTTGCCTATGCCGAGGTCAAGGCACCAGTAATTTTACCATTAGAGTTTGTAGATTTCTAACATCTGCCGAATTGTCAGGAACTAAAAACTTCATCAGAGGAAACGGATTTTGTAAAGCCATTAGAACAAATATGCTGCCAGTAAAAAGAGACTGTAAGGTATGAGTTGTTTTTAGTGTTTTGAAGTATAGTTCATAATCCAAAGCGTCTGTTTAGTTTAGCTTGTTAATGAGCGTTAGGTTACATTATGTGGATGAACGATAAAATCCAAGACTCTTTCTAAATGCCATTAGAATTACAGAAGATGAAGGTTCTCCTTCTCTGTAATTTAATCATCGGGAACAGTAAAGTTAGTTGTGTTTTAAGTATTGCTTACGCATGTTTATAATAATTATCTGGAACTATTTTAAGTATTTTCTATAGAAATAGGTGGATCGATATCTGTTTGGGGATTTGGATCCATATAAGTTAGGAGTGGATATACAAACTTCAGTAATTTGTCCAAGAACATAATTATATACCCTTTCAATTCTATCTGTGATATATTTGGAAGTTGTCATAGAAAATATCGCCCATATCATGTAACTGGTTTTCTAAAACTTCTCCAGATCATAACAATCAATCGTTTGAGAATACAAAGTCAAAAATGTAATGAAATAATATTTTTCTTCCAACAAAAATATGGTTGAATAATATTTATAAAGTTATTTTTCGACGACGTCTTTAGTACTTTATATTACGCTCCATTATTGCCAAATATCAGAGTTCCAATTAGTTTTCTCTCAACTGTTTCATTACGAAATCGTCTGGAAAATCATTTAGAACAAAATGAATCACAGCAAGGAATTCATTTGACGTACATAGAACAAAACCCATAAAATTGTATTTTTATCTGCTGCCGGAAACTGTAAGAAACTAAAGAAATGTTCAATATAGTTTCCTATAAAGCGTTATTGTTACGCTATAAAGTTAGTCTGGTGAAAACTATGAAAACGGTTTTATTTTGTCTTAAAGATTGCAGAATATATTTTATTGTAGAAATTTTATGCCATAAGTTACATTATGCTTATGGAATATTTTAAATCAATTTATAAAAGAATAGTATCAGTCTTGTCAAAAGTAATTTCTCAAAAATTAATAAAACCAAATCAAAACAATAGTGAAAGGAACTGAGTAGGCGGTTGAGTAGTCCGAAACTAAATCGCTATGTAAAATAACATGAATTATGTCTGGCAAACATACATCTCCTTTATTTTTAGGACTTGATAGATAGTCTTCTATCTGATTGTTATTTGTGTCAGACTTTTACTATAAATTCTACACATTGGCTAATAATCGATGCACAAATTTAAACCATTAATATATCCAATTAAAGATCGTAGCATGTAGATTTATTTTCAAATTCGGCCTCAGAATGCCTTTTGTGAAATTTTCAATATTTTTCCTTTATCAAAGAATTCTAAGATGGAAATCGTATAACGTTTTTTCTCTGTTAAGTTTCATTTTCAATCTTTCGTTGAATGAAAGTAATTTTTTTATAAATAATATTTTAAAACGTTTTATTTTCACTGCCTACACTGTATAATATACAGAGTATTGCGCCTGGTTATAAAATTCGAATTTTAGTCCTTAATAGGCATTTGCCCATATTTTTCAGAAACTTGAAATTGTGTTGAACATTTTTATCAGTGATATTTGTCTTTCTGTGCATGCTGGGATGATATTTTCAAGTATCGTTTAAACACATAACAAAATAACTCACAAGAGAACCTCAACTTCCGACTACTTTTAGCTGGAATTGTGTGGAAACGGTAGATACTAGTGAGAAATGTCCCTGAAATATTTCTTGAATTGAGCGTGGAGATCTGTAGAAAAAAAAATCCCAAAGTTTACATGGATTAGAATGTTTGGTAGCTCTTACTTGAAGTATAATATGTATATTTATATAGTTTTTACATTATTATATTATTTACATTACAAGTTCCTTTAACTTTATTTCATGCCCATTAACTGCCCGCAATTGCCTCTCATCAGTGATGTTGTACTCTTCACATAACAGATTAATAACATTCATAGGGTGTATCCTCACCATTGTGATCTACAGAAATTATATACATTATACCTTAATTATATACCTTATTATATACAGAAATTATATACATTATTAGCATAATGACTTCCATTAATTAGTTTTGTACCAGCCATAAATGTACATTCAAACGTGTTCAGAGTAGTAAAAAGAGAAGAAGAAATTTTTCTCATGCTAATCCATGTAAACTTTGGGAATTTTTTTTCTACTTATCTCCGTGCTCAATTCAAAAGACATTTCAGGGACATTAGTTTCTCGATAGTATCTACCGTTTCCAACCAATTCCAGCTGAAACTAACCGGAACAAAAGTTGAGGTTCCCTTGTCAGATAAACGAAACCGAGGCGATTCAAATGGTATTTCATATGAATATTGCAATCTTGAAAATGCTGAAATTTTAACGATTTTACGTTTCAGTCCATAAAAATGATCTCAATGTTTCGAATTTTGTTTTTAATCATAAGATTTCACAGACAGTCAACCGTATTAAATAAACAACTATCTTAGGTATATACTTTAATATATACGAGCAACTAATATATTTTTCAACTTTAATATATACTCGTATAGCAAAGATAACCAACTTGTTTGGTAAAAAAGTCTTTCATATTAAGATAATTAATTATGCACTTTAAATAACTAATATATCCAGAGCTCTTTCGAACGTCACTACGTCCTTCATCAGTGGCAATAGAAATTGTTTAATATGTGTCGAATATAAGCTCTTTGCTACATCTTAAATAATTTATATTGCCACTGATGAAGGACGTCGTGACGTTTGAAAAAGCTCTGGATCTATTCGTAATTTAACGTACATCATTAATGGTGTTATTATTAAATATCTTTTTACCATACAACTTGGTTGTGTTTGCTATATATGTACTAAATTGGCTTGTTTCCATTCTTATTGATATTTTAGGTATATCACAAGGAAAATCCGTACGCTGTATACTTCATATTTTTACGTTGCTTTACAGTTGAGCATTGAAATTAAATCTGGCACCCATATAGACTAACTTGTACAAGTAAACTAATTAAGACTAACTTGTAACTTGACTAACACCCTTACAAGCCTTACAGACTAACTTGTTCAACCATTGTTAGGTTTTAATGAAATATGATTTTCTATAAAAGTAACCAAGTTCCTTTGGAATGATATACCTATAAATTACGTATTCTATGCCCCATTGAAAATTAAATAGCCTGTTTTCGGCTAGCCAAAAAGAGTCTATAGATGATGTTATCTGCAATGGGGGCATAATGTAATCTTTGGGAACGTCCCAATAGGTGCATTCTGTGATTAAGAACTTAGCTATTGTGTAGTCCGAGTTAAATTTTAAAGAAATTGGATGGTAACTTAGGAATGTATTTCTTATCTTTCACAAAGGATTTAAAATTTTTTACGCATAGCATATTTTCTTGCTGCTACTGCAGAAATGTGACTGTTACATGCTGAAGAGCGCATATTCATTGTAAAACCATGTCATAGACGATGTTTTTTTGCAAAGAAAATGTGATTATGACCTTATAAACGCCCCTTCGAGCTGGGTTCTGTAACTGCTTGTATATCAGGGTTATTCAGGCTTCAGTCGTCTACTGCTTCTAACCTCCAAGATTGAATTGCATGGGCACCAGTTTAAAGCATGCATTTGTTGGAAATTGAATAGTTGATATATCCGGCTAACCAGACTATGCTCTGTCTGTTGATATATTGAGGCGAGTACCTCTTTCTCTTAATTTAAAATGGACCCAAAAATGAATCGAATAATTAAAAGATATTTATATGCATAAAAATGTCAAACGATAAATTTTGCTTTCTGATGCAATTTGCCTTTTAATATCATTTAGCCGTTCTCGTAAGGGATAAATGAAATTTATTAAGAGCCATTGCACTCTTGCAATAAAAAATTAATTAATTCCAAGTTACTTTCATTAGGACTGATATCCAATGCAGATTTTCGTTAATGAATTTCCTCGTGATGGTTAATGAATTTATATCCATCAACAGTAAGTGGGAATGGTTCTAATGAGGAAGCATGTTTGCATACGAAATTGATAAATTGCTGCTAATATGAGATGCAAGAGTGGTTTCTTCGAAAGTTATTGCGATAAAATATACTATGTATTTATCTTTATAGTTCTGGAAGTCCATAATTTTTTGCAATTCATTCATTTACTTGCAGATATACCTCACGTTGCTCGTGCTTGGTGCAAATAGTAATAGTATTCTAAAAAATTAATTAACTTCTTTAAAAAAATGAATTCACTTTCCCTATAAAAATGTAAAGCATTTCTATTTACATTAAAAGTTAACTAGAGTGTGACTCAACTCAAGTTTTTCATACCAAAATCCATACACCAAACAGATAGACAACACTCCAAAAACAGTCAAACCGTGTTTAGGAGGTCTTAAAACATATATTGGTATCAAAATATCGAATTAAAAAATTTTCATGAAAACAATACTTCCTCTATGCTATATATTACATAGTATGAAAAAGTAAAAATTATCTAAATAGCAATTTTTTCCTGTTGCGGATGTAACCCAATTTGCAAATAAATATAGAACGTGACTTTGCGTACAATGAATAATAAACTAACTTACAACATAAAATGCAACGGATATAAAGTTAAGTAAACAGATGAATATAAAGTTAAGTAAACAGGAGGATAAAAAGTTAAGTAAGTAGACGGATATAAAGTCAAGTAAGCGACTCATGTTTACCATTCTATTAAATCATGCTCTACCTCTAACTTATTAAAGTTTGAACTGGATCGCTTGAAAGTTGTTTTCTTAGATCGTAGATTCTCGCTAAAAATTGTTAATAGTGCTTTTCACAGATTTTCTAAGCTACCTTAGAGGACGGAAGATCCAGTTAAAACTTAGGAAATATTATTTGCCTCTTTTTCTATGATAAAATTAGTTATAACATTGCTGGAATTTTCAGTCAGTTTTACTTACTTCTATTTGACATTCTCCCTTATCAGTAGAATAAATGCTACTTCCTTTAAGAGTCCTATTTAAAAGTACAATAATTGGGACATTTATTAAATACCTTGTCATTGCGGATTATCTTATATTGATCAAACTAACCGTGACTTAAAGCACTGCTCTAAAGAACATTAAAAGTATGTCAAAAACTAAAAAATTATTAAAATTAATTCAATCGCTTATTATTGCAGAGTGACCAGTCACTAGTTTAATTTTTCTTCTGCCTCTAAATGTGCTCTTGATGTGCTCTTAAATGTGCTCTTAGTTTTCGATTTGGATTTATTTAAAACTTTTTATAATAATAGTAATTGCAGCAATCTGGTAAAATGATTCGTTAATGACGCTCTATTTTTCCGAGGTATGGCATAACCACATCAAATTTTTTTCTATTTGATTCTTTTTCTGCTCTTTGGGTTCACATACTCTCTATTTTGCCTATTTTATCTTGTTTACTTTTATAGTTCATTTACCATTTCAGGTTTTGGCTTGTTCAAACTGCAGAAGGAGATCCAAAGTTTGCCGAAACGTATGTTTGCTTACTTTGTTTTTGCTGCAATTTGCGTTGTAATTTATCTAGTTTATCATCAATTTGCAAATTTTTTAAGTTTGATTAACATAATATACCCAAATGAAGATGCTGAAATTGAAGTAAAACATTTTTGTGTATCTTTTTCCAGTTTATACAGTTCAGTTATACAGAATTGGAAATAATTAATTTGAAAAACCTTTGTTAGTATGAAACGGAAGATAGCATAAGAAATTGGAAATAAAGAATTTCAATAATCTCATTTTATTATATGGCATTACATAATGAAATATAATCCAAAATAGCTTCTCCGGTTATTAAATTTATTTTTCTTCCAATTCCTTTGCTACTTAGATCATATAACTTACTATTGGAACATTTGACTAATAAAACTATCGTATCAAGGCAATTTGATTCCGTTGCGAGGTAATACGATACGATATTCGTCTAAAGAAGTTTTTGAAAAGATGTTCTGTTTATTGTTATTTCAGCAGCAATATTCAAAATTTGGCATCAATAAATAGTTAAGCTTTGATAATGATTTTGCATACAAGCTCGAAACTTTTCTCGGAGGCATTGAAATTTGATTGAAGACCTTTGATAATTAACTATTTGTAACACATTAGACCGATAATAATAGATAAATTAATTTTGAATAATTTATGTAGGAAATATTCTTTTATGTCTTTAGAACTCCATGGATACGGTGACTCTGATGAGCTTATGATTGTTTTCGTCCCTTGTGTAAGGCTTGCAAACAGTCATTTATCAAAGATTAGAGCGATTTCCGTCATGTTTCTTAGTTTAAGAAAAGTAAATCTTTGTACAAACAATAAAAATATATGGACTGTGAATCTCCAATCGAATTTCTCATACATTTAAATTTCACAATATTAAGGCCTATAAGCACCGAGGGATATGACTCGTACTGGAAATTAGTGAAGTACCCAGGTGAAGATAAATACTACCTTTAAATTACTAGGGAAGGGAAGAAAGATCAAATAAAAGGGATTTTACTAGACTGATAGGGATTTTGGGGAGGAGGTACGATGTCCCATTGATCACGATGTTCCTTTTCCGAGTCTTCAGAAGATGAAGTAACTGGGGTATAAACATAGTACCTAGTAGGGTGAGAGAGAAAGGGAAATATAGGGAAGGAAATCCTGGGGGCGTAGAGCCTTGAGTGAATTTTTTATTCCAGCATTCTTCCAGAAATAATTCAAGAACCACTAGATCCACAAAAGTAGTTTTTATACCATCATATGCAAAGAAGTTTTGAATTTTGTTAATTAACTCTGTACATACAACAAATCTCGAGATATTTTAATTTAGAGTTATAGCAGACTATTTTTTTATTATATTTTATAATTCAATTTTTATACCATTTGGATTCCATTTCAAACATACTAACGGAGTTACAATAGAGTTAGAGAGAAGGAGATAAAACTACTGTGGATGAAACACTTGAAAATGTTACAATGCTTTGAGAATTATATCTAGGTACACCTTGTGTTAGTAAAGTAGTCACTATTGTTAGTTAACACAACAGAAATATAGTATATAGTATATGTATTTTTGATTATTTTTGAATTAAGGGTTCCTTAATTATGAGTATAATTAACCAGTAATTTTTCATAGTTGTGGGATAGAGTACAGACCATATAGATTTAAAAATAAATTAAAAGATAAAATAAGTTTGAATACGTAGAAATACTCTTTATTGTTTCAATTCTAATTTGCTTTGTGCTAATAATTTATTTCTACAAAATTGACAGTTTCAATAAATGTTTTAGACCTTTAGCCATAGAAATTAATGCAAGACTACTTCTCTTACCCCAGCGACACCTGCATTATTGTTTCACACGATATTGGTGTTTCATTAAAGTTTTAACTCTTTACTGTTGTCTTCATGAAAGCTACTCTTCAAATATCGAAATCATCTGCTCCATTAAATTTTTAGGCTAAAATGCTTGAAAACTTGGCAAAAATGCAGTGGTCGCAGATGTAATATTGCTATACGTACTGCAATTTACATGAGCGCGCCATTTTTATGATTAATTTGAAACTGTTTTTGATATTCAGAATTATTATTAAATGTGGTAGGCGTCACACTGAGTGACAAAGCGCGTGTTGAAGCCCCAGATCGTCCGACTTATCCTGAGGACTTATCCTAAGCAACTATTTAAACGGCCGGTACCCAGCGCGTGTGTAAATAATCAGTTTAATAAAAAAATCTGATGTGGGCAGCACATGACTTTCCTTATATAATGCAATGGATTTACTACTTTTACAGTAAAGAAAACGTAGATTATTTTTATAGTAGTTATTTATATTCTTTCCAAGATATTGAATTTTCATCAATGAGTTGTCATTTTCCATGTCGTCATCATCAATGAGTCGTCATTGATTTAGAGTCATTTTTATCCATTTGGCGAGTTTTTCGTTAATTGAGCAACATTTAAAAAAGTCGCCAAGTTGGCGATCCAAGTTGGCATTCCACCACATTCGTCGCCAAAATCTCGCCAAGCGTTATGGATGAAGAAATAAGTTATTTTTACAGCAGATAAATGACTATTGGCGTTCAAATAAAAAAGTATTATTTAAGGTATCTTTTTCCATGAATGGAACGAGCTAGATCCACGAGAATGATGTCACCAAATTTATCGCATGGTATTACATATGAAAAGTGAACATGTTTCTCAATAGGAAATATATATATTTTTTATTTTATATGACCTTTTGATAATTTTTTTTGAAAAATGTACAATATCCCAAGAACGGTTCATGTTAGCGGTCTAAAATTTATGCCGATCGTTTTCTAATGAAAAATTACATAAGAAATGTCTATTTGCGTAACTTTATTAGCGGTTTGGATTTTTTGACGATTTTTTTAAAATTTCACTCGAAAATTTAGGGGAGTTCCGAATATTCGATTACGTATAAAAACAATAAACTTCCAGTGTTTACGGATTGTGATTTTTGTACGAAATTTCGTTTAAATCGGTCCATTCGTTCGTGAGTTATCGTCTCCACAGATTCACTGACACACACACACACACACACACACAGAGACATCACTCCAAAAATGTTTGTTTCGTGATCAGAGATGCTTGAAACGTGCTCTCCCGTCGAAAACTCGAATTCGAATTTTCAACCCCGTCACAATACTTTCCTTATACATTATGTACGTATATAAGGAAAGTAATAATATGAGAAACAATGTTTTTAAGTATTATATAGAAATATTTTACTTTTAGTTTAAAGTATTACTTTCAGTTACAAGACTTTGTGATGGATGTTGTCTCATTTTTACTTTCCTTATATGCATAGTATAATGCATAAGGAGAGTATTGTGACGGGTCGAAAATTCGAATTCGAGGTTTCAACGGGAGAGAACGTTTCAAGCATCCCTGAACGAATCAAACGTTTTTGAGGTGATGTCTGTGTGTGTGTGTGTGTGTGTGTGTGTGTGTGTGTGTGTGTGTGTATGTGTATATGTGCGTGTGCGTGTGCGTGTGTGCATGTGTGTGTGCGTGTGCGTGTGTTTGTACGTGTGTATGTGTTCGTGCCTGTGTGTGTGTGCATTTGTGTGCGTGTTTGTGTATGTGCGCGTATGTGTGTGAAAGTATGTGTGTGGATGTCAGTGAGACTGTGAAGACGACATCTCACGAACGAAGAAATCGATTCGAACGAAATTTGGTACAAAAATTATAGTGCGTGAATACTGAAAATGTACTGTTTCTAAATGCAATCGAATGTACAGAATCCCCTTAATATTTCGAGTGAGGTTTTGAAAAAAATCATCAAAAAATCAAAACCTTTAATAAAGTTACGCAAATAGACATATATTATGTAATTTTTAATTAGAAAACGATTGATATAAACTTTAGAACGCTAGCATGAACCATTTTTGAGATATTATACATTTTTCAAATAAATTTATCAAAAAATTCCATAAATTAAAAAAGAAGTATTAACTGTTGAGAAACATGTTCACATTTCATGTGTAATATCATGCGATAAATTTGTAGACGTCATTCTCGTGGATCTAGCTCATTCCAGTCATGAGAAAAGATTGAGTAATACTTTTGTATTTGAACGCCATTAGTCATTTATCTGCAATAAGAATAACTTATTTCTCCATTCATAACGCTTTGCGAGATTTTGGCGATGAATTTAGCGAAATATCACCAACTTGGCGACTTTTTAAATGGTGGCAAATTAACGGAAATGTCACCATACTTATAAAAATTGCGCTAAATCAATGAAAATTACGATTAATTGGCAAAATTTAATATCTTGGAAAGAATATAATTATTTACTATAATAAGAATAACCTATTTTTTCCGTCCGTAACATTTGGCAAAATTTTGGTGACGAATTTGTCGGAATATCTCCAACTTGCTGACTTTTTAAATGCTGCTAAATTGACGAAAATGTCACCCAATTGATAAAAATTCGTCAAATTGGTGAAACCGACGTCAAATTAATTAAATGATGACTAATTGAGTTCAATGTCTTGGAAAGAACATAAGAGTAGAATGTAAGAATAACCCATTTCTCCGTCCATAATGGAGAGAAATTTAGCGGGATTTCGCCAACTTGCTGACTATTTTATATGTTGTCAAATTGACAAAAATGTCATAAAATTGATAAAAATGAAGACAAATGCGAAGTAATGTTTCGCGAATTATGATTTCCGTGATATGACTGGCATAGTTTCTAGTATATAAGAAATATTTTTCTCTCCGTTTGTCTGTAACACTTGCTGATGTATTTTGCGAACTTGGCGAATAATCTAGCGACGTATCGCCAATTTAGCGATATTTCACCCCAGATTGACGAAAATATCGACAAAATTGCCAAAATGAAGCTAAATTAATGAAAATGACGCCTAATTGGTCAATTAATTATTAAAATATTTTAATATATGAACTATGTCGCTTATGGAGGATGGTATCAATATTGCTATTTGTTTATTTAGAGTTGAGCGAAATATAATTTAATTGGGTATTTAGAAATTGTTTTGCATGTTGTCATCCGGAAAATCGCCAAATGTACAGTTCAACCTTAAAAGCACAGTGCCGTGGAACTTATACTTTATTTTTTGACTGTAAAAGGAGTAAATTCATTGTAATAAGGAAAACCATGTGCTGCCTCCATCAGATTTTTTTATTGTTATATATACATTCATGTGAGCTAGAAAAACAATCTTTAGAATTCCTCTCTTTTACCAGTAGTGTATTAAGTATATTTGAAATATTATAATTTAAAATGACGGTTAGTGTTATTAAACGGAATATGATGGGCTACCTGCCACTGGAATGCAACTTAAATTGGTGCAAACCAGCACCTTAATATGTGCAAACCATCAATATGTGCAAACCAGCAATATGTGCAAATCAAAGTAAGAGCAATTTCTATTTGATGTTATATTTCTTTTTTATAGAGACAATTCTTACTTTTTGAAAGAATAATCTATAGAAAAAAATATTGGGACTAAGTAGAAAATTATCGAAAAGTTTTCGATGGATTCACACATTTAGAGCTCGATTCGAATGTTTTTGAGGTGATGTTTATGTGTATGTGTATGCTTATATATGTTTGTATGTGTATTTGTGAGTTCATGGAGACAACATTTGAAGGTTAAATGAACCAATTCGAAGAAAATTAAAGACGGTTAATAAAATTTGTGAGTATTTGATTTGACAGCGATTTAGACTAACCGAATAACATTCTTTTCTTACTGGTCTATTAAGTTGAAAGCAGGTAAGTGACTATAAATTTTGGTGGCAAAAAATTGCCATTATATTGTTTTTGTGAAATTTTTTTTGTTGAAACATCAGTTTCTCAGTATTTGCTATGGGTAGAGATCAGATAATTACTGATATGGGATAAGTTTCAAATTTTGGTGGAGATTGGAGGTTCAATAAGAATTTTTGACGTCTGGATTGCATATAGATAGAACTTAAACAATAGTTACTGATATGGATTCAATACAAAATTACAGAAGGGGCAAAAAAAGACTTATTTTATGCTCTGGATATATGACTTTTGATTAAAAAATGCCCGTTTCGTTAAACATCTATCTCTCAGAATCTGCTATAGATATAGCTTAGATGATGACTGAGATGAATTCAGCATCAAACTTTCGAGATGCGTTTTGGGGTTTACTAAGGATTTTTATTTCCGAGTCTGAAGATTTCATTTCGTGTTTGTTCAAAATATCTTATGGATGTGCGAAAATTAAGTATTTAAAATAGAATAAAAATGCCTAATTGTTCCGCAAAAATGAAGTATAGATACTATTTGTCACTACATGAAGACACCACCATAACATTTTTGTTCGTCCAAATTGAAATTTCGTTACATTTTATTAATGCATTAGAACCAATTTTGATGACAGAACTTAATCAGTTGGAAATATGGCACTCAAACCGGGGAATTTGGATAAAAGACAACCTGCTGCCAGAAGTAAAGTGTATACGTAAAAATATGTATACACAGATGTAGTGTGGGATGAAGAGAGTCAGACTTGTATAAGCAGAAGGTTTTGTTCTTAAACAAAGAATTTTTTTTATCTAGAAATATTTTTTCTAGAGAAAATATATTATGTTTTGAAAAATGGCCAACTGTTACAAAAATCATCTGAAGAAAGTGTACGCAATTAAGCTATTAAACGGAAACTTTAGAAGTGAGTACGCTGACAAGAAAAAAATCTGATGTGGACAGTACATGGCTTTCGCTACAGACTTAAATTCATCATCTCTTTATTTCTTTAATAATTCATTAAATTGAATTTAATTGATCAAAATAACACTTAATTTGCACTTTTAATTCAATTTTCGTTTTTATTTTTTACCCGGACATATTTTTAAAGGTGGCGTAGCAAAAACGCGAAAAATCTAAAATATCTCTAGAACTGTTAGACCCAGAGTATCGGGGTTGCTGTTATTCTTTTTATAGCTAATATTTACGTATAAATTAAACATTTAATTGATACATTTAACCATACGTAGTCTTTTATTTTAGACATTGGCGATTTTTGCGGGCTATTTAACAAAAAAAGGCAGGATCTTTTATGCTGAATCGTACCAAAATCTAATCAGTATCAGTGTTATACAAAAGTGACTTACCTACAAAATTTTATGAAATTTGGTCAATTAGTTTCTGCGTTAGAGTGGATATATACATTGCATTGACTCGCTCAGAGACACATAGACAGACGTAACACTAAAATAGTTTTTCGTGTTCTAGTGGTACTTTCATGTGTAGATCCGTCGAAAACTCACGTTGCGATTTTCAACATAATTCCAATACTTTCCCTATACATTACTATGTATTGCAGGGAAAGTAAAAATAGGTAAGCGATTACTATATATATTTGGGAATGTATTTTCTGTTTCGTAATAAAGAAATCACAACACAAATGCATGCGTAAATTTATAAATGTGAAATTTGAATTCTGCTTGGCGTCTGTCTAAGTATTTAAATGGACGTTTTTTGAAAAGCAATATCGAAATTTTGAAATGCAAGATTTTGCACATATGTTAAATCACGAGCAATGCCGAGTATGTCTGTGAAATGATAATAAGCGGACAATTGTTTCTAAGATTGTATTCACACAGCGGTATATAAAAAGTTTCGCAAGTAAATTTGCTTCGCAAAAAATAAATTTAATATAATGATACATATAAAGGTTTTGCGTAACAATAAGTAAATAAATCCCAGCAAAAATATTGAAATTTCTTTATTTATGTGTTACTGCGCAATGTCATATTCTATATTTGCTATTCTAAACCATTCTACCATATTTATTCTAATTCGCATTTTCTTTCATAATGAGAGAACTCCTATTTCACTAGGCATTATTCTGACGTTACTCTAACGTGAAAAGACACCTTGTCTTTCATCCACGTCAACCCCGTTTAGCAGTATGCGCTTCATTCCCTTTGCTCCTTTATTAAAGCATAATACAATGCTAGCCGTTCTGATGTCATTACACTGTTAATGAACTGAAATTTGTACGATTCCCCGAGAGTTTATATTAAATTTTCATTATCTCTAGCCTGTTTAAGAGAAGTGTCTATTGTTGAATATAAGTTGGGATCGCAAGTACATGTATATTGGATTTGTTAAAATTGATCGATTTGCTGAATTTAAATATAACTGTTTTTGATAGGGATATAGTTTTAGAGTTTATTTCTGCCTGTTATGATGGTATATAATTTTCGTGGTAGTAGATAAACTTTATTTGTTATTTTCTCTATATGCATAGAACAATGTTTAGGGAAAGTATTGGGACGGAATGGAAAATTCGAATTCGAGATTTCGAAGGAAGAGCAAGTTATCAGGTATTCCTGAACTCGCATCATCGAACATTTCTGAAGTGATGTGTGTGTACGTGTATGTATGTATGTCAGCGCATATGTGTGTGAATGTGTGTGTGTTAGTTTGTAAGTCTGTGAACTCAATGTGTTATGAATAAATAACGTACAAATTGAAATTTTGATACAGTTTATGCAGTTTTGATACAGATTTTTTATATAGTTTATACTGCAAGTAAAGCCCGTTACTGCGCACAATTATTATTGAGCTAGTTTCAATTATAAATGAACAGATTTACAATGTAAAATGCAGCGCAAATTAAGATAAATAAGCATACGTACGATTCGAAAATTGACTGAATTGTTTTTATCAGTGCAAAAGTATGGGCCTGAATGCCCAAATAAGCGCAAAACTATGCCAGCCAAGCTGAAATTGCTGATGTCCTACAGCCACGAGTTTAAGAGGTAAAGTCCAGACATGTTGCACTGATAAAGAGAATCCCGTTGATTTCTGAAACGTACGTATGTTTATTCATCTTGGTTTGTACAGCATTTTACGTTTAAACTAGTTCAGCATCATACTTCCTTAGACATAATTTTGATAATTGAAATAGATAGACCCACGAGACACGAACCCTTATCAGTTGGAGACTCGAAATTGGATATTCTGATGAAAAACACCATTGTCAGAAGTGGAGTCGGAATGTATTCAGGTCAGTAAATTATATTTACACAGCTGTTGTGAGGGATTGCACAATTAGGATTCTTTGTATAAACAGAAAGCATTTTTTAGATGAACGAAACCCGATGAATATGTAACCATGCATTTCAAAATGACGGCAAAACATACGTTTTTGAAATTTTACATATAGACTTATATGAATTCGTAGATGTACAAGATGACCTTAGAATTCCTATTTAAGCCTTATCAAATTAAATTTTAATTAATTAATTTAGAATTGCCAGTATCGACAAAGATTTAATGAGTTGATCCGACTTCTTTGCGATTGGCTGCTGGCAGAAACGTTACAAAGATAGCTGACGACAATGATATATATGATTTGTTGTTGATTTTTATAGTGGGTTTCGCAACTACGATTGCCATGAGCAATAAACATTACAATTTAAACATTACAGCAGTTAACAGTTATACGTCTTATTGCTAAATTTTTTAAACAATACATAAAGTAATTACAGAAATTAATTGCATGATTTCATAAAGGAAATTTACGGTCCTTCAACGAAAAAACCTTTTTCTATATATATATGATTACAGGACAACTTAAAAATCAAAATCCTTAAATTATATGGGAAACACTAGCTGCCTGCATCTAACTTTTTAGACTGTAGATAATACGCTATGACTCGCATTAATATGCTTTGCTTTCAAAATCGTGCTCTTAAAAAAATTCTGTAACTTAATATTCAAATATTCCGTATTTGAATAGTTCGACTTCCTCCAGTATGTCGCTATCAGAGCGTGTTTGGTTATTCACTGGAATAAATCATAAGCAACAAATATCCGTCAGGCAAGAAAGTTCATATCCAGAATGAAATACTGAAATATTAAATTTAATTATTTTGCAGAAAGTGATATATTTCTGAATAGCAATTCTGACATATGATAAAAATGCAGCTGAAGTCTAAAGCTTTACTCGACTTTCCTGTTACACACTCATATTCAATATGGTTGAGATCTATTTGTATCATAAACTAGTATTAGATACACAATAGGAGATTATTTTGTCAATTGTTCGATTCCCGCCACTGCCAAAACCGCTGCCGTGTTCACGCGGAGTACGATCACGTTAAACATGTTGGACCGTAAGTCCTTCCGAGAGGTTGGTGGTAGGAGAAGGAGGGTACGGTCCCTGAAGATGCCTCCCCCACTGGGTTCCGGTCCAAATTGGGATGTTTTAATTATGGATATTTGAATTTATAGATATTTTAAATGGATATTTTAATTTTATGGATATTTTAAATGATGGAACGATTGAACGAGGATGATGGAATTAAGAGCTTAGCTTATGGTCATTATAAAATTTAAATTAGCGCGCGAGAATTGCACTCGGTAGGCCCGGGTTCGATTCCCGCCATTGACGCGGAGTACGATCACGTTAAACATATGGGTCCGTAAGTCCTTCCGAGAGGTTGGTGGTAGGGGAAGCAGGGTACGGTCCCTGTGGATGCCTCCCCCACTGGGTTCCGGTCTAAATTGGGTGAATAAAAAGAAAGTTATGGAGATTGTCGCGGAGGGCGCGGTAGCCCAGTGGTTAGCGCGCGGGAATTTCACTCGGTAGGCCCGGGTTCGATTCCCGCCACTGCCAAAACTGCTGCCGTGTTCACGCGGAGTACGATCCCGTTAAACATGTGGGTCCGTAAGTCCTTAAGAGAGGTTGGTGGTAGGGGAAAGAGGGTAGGGTCACTGTGGATGCCTCCCCCACTGGGTTCCAGTCTAAATTGGCCGAATAAAAATAATGTTATAGAAATTGTCGCGGATGGTGCGGTAGCCCAGTGGTTAGCGAGCGGGAATTTCACTCGGTAGGCCCGCGTTCGATTCCCGCCACTGCCAAAACTGCAGCCGTGTTCACGCGGAGCACAATCACGTTAAACATGTGGGACCGTAAGTCCTTCCGAGAGGTTTGTGGTAGGGGAAGGAGGGTACGGTCCCTGTGGATGCTTCCCCCACTGGGTTCCGGTCTAAATTGGGTGGCACTTCCTGGCCTTCCAAGCAGTTACCTTACCCCTTTCTGGTAGGTCGGACGGTCTGGGTCTCAACAACAACAACAACACCAAACCAAGCATTTTTCATCATAGCTCATAGGGTCGGAAATGAAACGTAAAGACGCCAGCGGGCGCTTAATGATGAAACTGATGAAAGGAGGTGTGAAAACACAAGAATGACTTAGAAATTATAAAATTACATTTAATAAACAATAATTATAGTAATGGCTCAAAAGAGTGAAAGCCAACCTGAATGCACGCCTCACAGCGGCGATGGAGGGATTGGCGAATTCTCTCAAACGTACCAGACATGTCCCTTATTTTGGCAGTAGCGGCTGAAATTCTGAAGACGAGTTACTCTTTAGATTCAAGAGGAGTGTTATAGATGAGACTCTTGAGATAGCCACAGAGAAAGAAGTCAATACACAACAGATCGGACTATCGTGGAGGCCAAGCTATGGGACCTCCTCGTCCAATCTATCGGCCCTTTAACGCCTTTACGTTTCATTTCGGACCAGTAAACTGTGACGAAAAATGCTTGGTTTGGTGTATACTTCCACCTCGTAAAGTTTGCCTCATCTTCTTTTAAACACGCTGTATAAAACGTATTTGATCTTTGATTTCAAGGAAAATATGGATTATAATTGAAACTAAGATTTATTTATTTATCTTTCTAAACATTTAAATTCATTGAAATGTTGATATAATCTTTACGAATGAGATATTAATCTACTTATACTCATGTAAACTTTCTGTACTAAGAGTATTATCCTTGTAATTTTTAAACCCCGATTATGAAAGTTTTTAAAGTGTTCAATTGATTTTTCCCCACAGTCTAAATTATTTAAATGAACATTTTAGGACAAACTTTGAGTAACGGAAAATACATTTTATTAAAATGTTTTCGAATAATTCTTACAATAGCAGATTCAGGTTTGAAAATCTTAGGACAAGTATCAAGAGTTCATTCAGTTGTTAGATTACTAATGCCATGTAATTACTCTTTACAATGTGTTTGGTAATTTCGCATTAGTTTTAATCCCCTTATCTTCATTCAGGATTATATGCAAATTTAGATTGATCACATTAATTGTTTCAATACATTTTTGAAAAATAATGCTTAATTGCTTTTTTAAGCATTCCTTTTCAAAAAATTCTCGAATGCTTAATAGTTTCTTTAAGCAATTAAGCATTGGAGTGAATGCTTAATTATTTTGTTAAGTAATTAAGCATTTGCTACCAGAGCGTGGTTGCTTATTTACCAAAGTAAATTGTAAGCCACAGATATATATATATATATATATATATATATATCCGTCAAGCAAAAAAGTTCATATCCAGAATAAAATACTGAAATATTGAATTTACAGAAAGCAATTTTGACAGAGGATAAAAATGTAGCTGAAGTGTAAAGCTTTATACGACTTTTTGTTACACACTCATATTCGATATGGTTGATATCTATTTGTATCATACACCAGTCTTAGATAAAAAATAGGAGCTTATTTTGTCGAGTTATGTCAGTTATGACAAAAAGTGAAAGCTAAAGGCTTAGTGATGCCGAAGGTAATAAAAATGATATTTTTTAGTCGGGGTTTAAAATTTTTATAACGTCACCAGAATATTTTGATCATTTTTTTTCTTAAATATATACCTTTCCTCGTTTTATAATACCTTTCTGATTCAAACCAACCTGAAGCAAGTTTCTATCTCTGCTATTTGGGTTCAGGTCAGGTACCTTTGGAAATGTGTCAGATGTTTCCGTTCACAATTAATTTTAGAACTACGGGAAAAAAATAAACTTAACGGTTTGTAACCCACTTCTATTTTAATGACCACAAAAATTGAAGAAAATTGCGTTTTTCTCTTAATTCTAATTTGTTTTATCATTTTGGTACATAATTAGATTTTATTTTAGTGTTTTTAATTTCCATCTTTCACATTTTAATATGATCTGTTATTATAAAACTGGGAACATATTGTATTGTTCTTAAAATACTTTTTAGATGTACTTTTCACTGTATTGCCCACAACTAAAAAATATATGAACCAGTGTGAAAAGGTATATATATATATAATAATAGTAGTTTGAAAATCCAATGAACGAAAAGTAAGAAGATGTAACACGCACGATAAACCTAACTTTTTAAAACACCCACAGAATAAAATATAATACAGCAAATCATCAATCAAATGGATAAAAAATACAGAACACAAGCTATCAAATTACAATATATATATATATATATATATATATATATATATATATATATATATATATATATGTGTGTGTGTGTGTATGTATTTCTATTATAGCTCTGATTGTATATTATCACTTTTTCTTGCCTTTTCGCATTACTGTTATTTATTTCTTACGAATGACAACAGTAGATCATTTCTTTTTCCTTTGTGAATGGCAACACTGGTCTCTTCATTCTGGGTTCTCGGGTTCGACAGGTTCGTGCATTTGTAGTGTTTTCTCCAGGTATTCTTGTTTCCTTTTATTTTTTTCTTCTTTATGCATGTTGTCCAAATAGAAATAGTTTATAGTTATAATCAATCTATTTCTTCAGAAACATACATTTTTTGTGTTTGCTTAGACAAAATACTTGGACCCGATGAAGAGTTCTGAAGAAGTGAACAAATCCATTATTTAGGTCTAGCCCGTGTCCACGTGTATAGCTTTAACGTGCACTTATTTTTCTTTTATCGATTCCATACCTTTCATTTTTGATGATTTTCTTTAACTTGATGATTCGAAATTTGTATTTTTTCCATTTGATTGAAGATTTGCTGACTTATACTTTTATTTTGTAGGCTTATTAGATTGTTAGCTTTTTCGAGTTACAGCTTCTCACTTTTCTTTCATTGGACTTTCAAACTATTATTATTATTGAAACCATTTTATTTATAAGCTGCATTTGCGCAATAAAATAAATGTATTTTGCATTCCTATATTTTGTCATTCCTATTTACTCGATATCTTTATTTTTTTACATTTGCATATTTGCAAAGTATCCTAAATTTTTGTAGTATGCTACGGTATTTATGATTTTTTTTTTTTTTTTTTGCAATCTATTCAAATTTATGCTGCATTTGTGCTAAATTTAGTAATAGAATTTGTTATATTTTAATTTTACTTTCGTCCAATGTTATTAGAGGAATTCTGCTGCTCGTATTCTCCTGATATGTTTTTCGGCCACTTTTTAGTCTATGTTTATATTTTTTATAATACTTTTATAATATAATTATATGTATTATAATTTGTCCTTATCCATACTGATTATTATTTTGTTAAATTCTTTTGTTTTAATTAATGTATTGCTTTCATTCTTATATTAACTTATAATTTACAAATTTTGGTTCTAATCTAGTGCTGCCATCTATTGTTAATCCTTCTTACTTTTATTACTTTTTTCGATTTTTGGGGTAATTATATATTTGCGTTTAGTATTATGTATTGATGAATTATTGAAGCTCTTTCAACTGTACTTTTCAATACAATTTTTACTTTATTTTATTTTATTATTACATATTTGGAATGGATTTTAAGTGCATCTAATTTTTACACTTTTCGTATTATTTAATACTTAGTGTTTTATTTAATCTAGTTTAGAACTAATGTATCTGTAACATGACGTTTTCTCTTATTTTGTAACTAGCCGCCTTTGGCGACCAGCCTGTTCGCTACCCTTGAAAATCCTGACAGTGGCAAGCTTGCTTTTGAACGATGCTGTTCAGCAAAAAAGTTTTTTTTTAAAGATTGTCCCCACCACCACCCAATGCATAAATGCACCGCGACAATCTCCATAACTTTCTTTTAATTTTTTTTTATTTCTTGAGTGTTTAATTTTTTTCATTGTGGTCCCAACCACCACCCGATGTAAACAATACATAGCCACAATTCAATCCAGCACAATGAGCCAGAAACCTTATAAAAAGCAAAGACTAATTCGGTTTTTAATTGTGACTAGGCCAAGAACCGTGTAAAAACAAACACTTATTCGTTTTTTAATTATCCTTAGGCCAAAAACCGTATAAAAAGCAATCAATGATTAAGGTTTTTCGTGGTGGTCCCGACCACAACCCGAATTAAATAAAATAATACATCGTAATTAAATAAAATAATACTGTAAATATTAAATAAAATAATACTGTATGTAATACATCACCACAATTAAGTTTTTACAATACAACAATAGAGTACGCCACAACAATACATCGCCACAATTAAGTTTCTTCATTGTGGTCCCAACCACCACCCGATGTAAACAATACATCCCCACAATGCAATCCATCATAAACCTTATAAAAAGTAAACACTAATTCGGTTTTAAAAGTTTTTATTAAAGATTGTCCCCACCACCATCCAATGCATGAATGCACCGCAACAATCTTCATAATTTTCTTTATATTTATTTTTTTATTTCTTCAGTGTTTAAGTTTTTTCATTGTGGTCCCAACCACCACCCGATGTAAACAATACATGGCCACAATTCAATTCAGCATAATACGCCGGAAACCTTATAAAAAGTAAACACTAATTCGGTTTTTAATTGTCCCTAGGCCAAAAACCGTGTAAAAAGCAAATACTTATTCGGTTTTTAATTGTTGCTAGGCCAAAAACCGTATAAAAAGCAACCAAACACTAATTCGGTTTTTAATTGTCCCTAGGCCAAAAACCGTATAAAAAGCAATCAATGATTAAGCTTTATATTGTGGTCCCAACCACCACTCGATGTAAACAATACATCACCACAATTAAGTTTTTACAATACAACAATACAGTACGCCACAAAAATATATCGCCATAATTAAGTTTTTTCCTTGTGGTCCCAACCATCCCCCGATGTAAACAATACATCGCCACAATCAATCCAGCATAATGAGCCGGAAACCTTATAAAAAGTAAACACTAATTCGGTTTTTAATTGTCCCTAAGCCAAAAACCATGTAGAAAGCAAATACTTATTCGACATTTAATTGTTGCTAGGCCAAAATCCGTATAAAAAGCAACCAAACACTAATTCGGTTTTTAATTGTCCCTAGGCCAAAAACCGTATAAAAAGCAATCGATGATTAAGTTTTACATTGTGGTCCCAACCACCACTCGATGTAAACAATACATAGCCTCAATTAAGTTTTTACAATACAACAATACAGCACGCCACAAAAATACATTGCCATAATTAAGTTTTCTGATTGTGGTCCCAACCACCACCCGATGTAAACAATACATTGCAAGAATTAATACAGCGCCACAATTAAGTTTTACAATACGGCAACTCTTGACACCAAAATAATACATCGCCTCAATTAAGTTATTTCATTGTGGTCCCAACCACCACTCAATGTAAACAATACATTGCAACAATTAATACATCACCACAATTAAGTTTTTACAATATAACAATACATCACGCCATAATATATTGCCACAATTCAATCCATCATAATTCAATAATTTAAATTTCATACCAGCACCTAATGCATCAATGCTCCGTGACAATCTCCATAACTTTCTTTTTATTTATTTTTTTATTTCTTCAGTGTTTAAGATTTTTAATTGTGGTACCAACCACCACCCGATGTATACAATGCATCGCCACAATTCAATCCACCATAATTCAATCATTTAAATTTTATAATGACCATATGCTCAGTTCTTAATTCCGTCATTTAAAATATAACGTTTATCATCATAGGTGGATATTCCTATTTTAATTTGCCTAACAGTATAAATCTGATGGTCTTTACTTGCAATTTTAAATTGATCAACTCCATTATATCTTCGCCTTGTTAGACAGATATAGTAATCCTGATAACAGATTATTTTTTTCACAGCATTCTTATTAACACCTTTAGCAGTTATCTTCTCCATGGAAGGTGTTTTCAAACTATACATCTTTGATTTCAGGCCAACAAACTCCAGAGCAGGGTTTCCATTTTAAACTCCATTCATTCCTTTAGTTCATTTTAGATTTTGATAATTTAGAAAATGAAATTTTGCTTCACTCCCGTAGTATTTCCTTATACACGATATTTTGTGTTTTCCCATCTGGTGCAAGTATAAATAGATTCCTATTATCCCCAACTCTTGAGCATCCAACATAAAGTTGTCCATGGGAAAAGCAAGGCCTTTGTAGGTTGAGTTCAACGACTTTCAAACTCTGTCCCTGAGATTTGCTTATACTCATTGCAAAACTGAGCCGAACTGGAAACTGTAGGCGTTTAAACTCAAAAGGGAGGTTTGGAGGTATGATAGGGATGCATGGTAGAAAAACGTGACTTCCAGCAGAATGACCTGTTATGATCGTTGCCTCAAGGACATTAGGCATCATTTTCTTAACAATCAATCTTGTTCCATTACACAGTGCCGGTGGATCTAGATTTCTTAAAAGCATAATGTGTGCTCCAATCTTTAGTTCTAATTTATGTGAGGGCACACCAGAAATTTCCAGTGAATTAAAAAATTCTGGTGAGTACTCGACGGCCTGATTTTTATCTATTACAGAATCTGCAGACTTATATGTGTGAACAGAAGCAGGAAGTTTCATGAGTAGTTGTCTGTTAATAACATTAACCGCTTCATTCGTGGGAGCAAGAATAGCTCTTTCACACAGCCACTTAGGGTCTAGGAAGTGACGCTCAATGTTGGGAAATACACTTTATTTTAGTTCTACTGGCGTTGTAACAATATTTCCAATAAATCCCATCTCTATTAATCCCTTGTCATCAGCGGTTATGTCCCCGTTTTCAAGTCGCAGTAGGTTCTCTGCAAATTCTTGAGCAGCGGCATGACCTGTCATATGAACTCTCATGTTCGTTTCTAACCTGAGTCTTTGAACATTTGTCCAAAGGCAAGATGTTTTAATTGATGCATCCGCTTTCGTACCACGTTGAATTACTGGAAGAGTCTGCCTGAAATCCTCAGATAAAACCAACGTTACTCCTCCTATACGTCTTGTGTTATGAAAAAGGTCTTGCATGGTAACGTCAAGAGCTTCCAGAGCAGCCTTGTTTGACATTGTACACTTATCCCAGACAATAAGCTTGCATCTTCTGAGAAGTGCAGCCTTATTCGAACTTCTTGAAATGTTGCAAGTGGGATGTGTTCAACACTTGCTAGATTTAGAGGTAATTTAATCACTGAATGAGCTGTTCTTCCTCCAGTCAAAAGAGTAGCAGCAATTCCCGAAGAAGCTACAGCAAGGGCAACCATACCTCTCTGTCTCACTTTTGCTAAAAGAAGATTGATCAGATAAGTTTTCCCTGTTCCACCGGGTGCGTCTAAGAAGAATATTCCACCCACTCTATCAAAAACAGCAGATGTAATTAACTCAAAGGCTTGTCTCTGATCCTCAACCAGATTTGGCTCATTTGATTGGACATACGTTGTTAGTTCATCTATATTGTAGCTTGTCTCCCTCATTATTTCGTAGTTGAGACTGATAGAGTCGCCCCTTTGTGGCTCAGGAAGTCCGAATGCTTTTAAAATCTAACCACCTAAAGCCTTGATCTTATCTTCGAGAAAGATCAATGCTTGATTGAAGATGACATCGTCATACACTAACTCAAAGTTATTGGTCCTAACTCTTGCCTGGTGCAAAATGTCTTTAGACATATTTTCTTTCTGTAAATTCTACAGCTCCAGAGGATTTGACATGGAACATGCCTGCAGCTAAAGTACAAATAGATTACGGAGCATTCCCGCTGATCGAGTGGCAGTTGCTTCTTCCAGTGCATTTTCCCATTGTGAGTCATCTTCGAGAAGGCCTCTTAGCTGGCAGGCTTGCTTGAAAGTATCACATACTGTTTCGCCGACAGTTTTTAAAAAGCTGAAGGATGTAGGACCTTGTACTTTGTGAAGCAACAGTCGAAGATGAAAGCATTCAGAGTTAGTTGGATGAACTGTGTAGACACGACCGAGTGCATCGCTTGATATAATACCCGAATGTTCCGGTACAATTTGACCAGACTTACGACGGAGCCATTTTTTTCTGCTTGCATTCCACGTGTAGTACTTTGGCAACTGATGGTACAGCAGAGTGTGAGCGAACTCGTCACTTTGGCACAGGGAGAAGAAGGCAGTAAATGTTGTATCTGGCGGGGACTGTGCTCGGGCTCGTGCATTCTCACTTGCGAAGTAAACTCTCTTCCCATTCTCAAGATGAATGCTCAAATGAGTGACTGTGGGATATCTCTCGTGAATGGGAAAGCCCATGATCCTCCAAATGGCCTTATTGCTGCTAATGTAACGCCCAATTTCATACTACTGCACCTCATCACGCACACTTTCACCACTCGCCACTTGAAATGCTGCCATGTCAGACCCCTTATTAACATATTTGCACACATATTTGATAGACTGAACCGAGCTACAGTATTCCACATTAATGTGAGCATTGAATGCCTTCGATAATAATGGACAATACGGAACAACCCACCTATTGTCAACCATGACATCAGAACCTCGTACTTTCTTGACTACCGTAAATCCCCCGTCTTTTGGATCTCTGCGACGATAGAGCGGATATCCGTCACGGTCTGTCCGCGTATTAATCAAATTTTTTCATGGGTACTTCTTCGTACATATCGAGTCTTTCATGCAAGGAGAGCGTGAATTAATGTTCCCGCATGGGCCATGAATCATATGTTTTGTGACTATGCCATACAAAAGTGGGTCAATTTCCGGATTCGGTATTTCCGCACTGATGAATTCGTCTACTCTGTGAACATGGATTCTGTCATGAAGTCAGAGCAAGATATGTGCATGTGGAAGACCCCGCTTCTGCCACTCCACCGTGTACATGAAACAGGCAACGTCACCAAGTATCTTTCCTTTATTGAGGAGGTTGGTCAGAGACTTCAATTTCTGGCGGAAGACTCTGGCAAGCAAGTCGTGTCGATCCTGACCTTTCTGTCTGGGCATTAATTCGTTTGTTACTTCACCCCACTGAGGATTACACGTAAACGTTATGAATAAGTCAGGCCTACCAAAATTTCGGACATACGTAATGGCGTCTTGAGTTCTTTCGTGCATGTAGCGAGGACCACCTGTGAAGCTAGAAGGTAAAATTATAAGTTGGCCTATGTCACGAACATTACCATCACTGTTGACAGCATCCCTCAGATGAACATAATCTTCTACCCGTAGTTTCCTCTGGTTCAAGCGTATGAACCTCAGACGTTCTGATTCAATCTTTACATATACGTCTACGGCGAACTGGTGAAATAGTGTCTTACACCTTAAAATGATATTAAAGCTTGATGCTCGGTACATCATCCTGAATGCATAAAAGTCCATTGCCGAAATCTTCTTTGAAGTAGCAATGCCTGTTGTGGGATTCGTTTCTCTCATTTCAAAGTGGTACCCATCTTCACCTTGCCAAAATATTAGCGGATACTGAAGTGCATCATAGGATCTATGCGTTTCTGCAATCTTTTGAATCTCATCACTCCTCAAATGAAGTTTGATGTCTCTGCGGCCGTGTTCATCACCAGCAAGAATAACCGCCACTTCTGATGTTGTCGGTGCGTTAAATCTTCTTTCATGTTCACCCGAAGGTGTTTTATCTGCCCGAATAAGAACCTTAAATTCGGGAGTCATTTTCTCCATAGCACACTTAAAACTACTTACTGTTGTGCTCATGAAGCATGTCCTGTAACTCTGCTACTATATTTGGTTTGGCCTGCATCACATTCCTGCAACGTTGCCTGAAGAAATTTTGGCTCGTCATTTGTTTGGGGTTGCAGACTCCCTATTCTGTGGTACACTTGACCCTGCACTTTAAATGTAGGCATATATCCATCTTCTTTAATCAGCTGTGTGCAACCAAATGACGTCATTTGAAAACATGAATTATATCGTCTTATGTTTTTTTGGAAATGCCTTGCATCAGGCGAGTTGGACGTAAGCAATGTTGAAAGAGGTTCCGCAGGATCTCGAAGTAAAGGCAGGCGAATTTTCCCATTGCTGCAACACATACCAGGTGTGTCCCCTTTCCATTTAAGTGCGTGGCAGAAGTTGCATTCGACTGTCATTCTGCCTACTTTAATCATTTGTTCAGATGCATAATCAATAGTAAAATCATAACTGAATGCAGCATTTTCTTTTTCCGACCAAACTTGATATCTAACTGCAGCCCTTCTCTGTGCATCAGCGACCTGTCTTTCTTCCTGCTGTTCCTGGGTTTCATTTTCCCTAACTGCAGTCATTCTCTCCGAGTTAAGCATCTGTCTTTCTTCCCGTTGTTCCTGGGTTTCATTTCCCCTAACTGCAGTCATTCTCTTCGCGTTAACCACCTGTCTTTCTTCCCGCTGTTCCTGGGTTTCATTTTCTCTAACTGCAGCTCTTCTCTGTGCATGAGCGACCTGTCTTTCTTCCCGCTGTTCCTGGGTTTCATTTACCCTAAGTGCAGCTCTTCTCTGTGCATCAGCGACCTGTCTTTCTTCCCGCTGTTCCTGGGTTTTATTTTCTCTAACTGCAGCCCTTCTCTGTGCATCAGCGAGCCGTCTATTTTGACGCTGTTCCTCACTTTTGGAGGCTTGAGCAGCGGCACTCCTTTCGCGGTTTCTTCTTCGGTTTGTTTTGCTACTTAAGCAGACTTTTTTTTTTTGGAGGCATTTTTGTTTTCAATAAAAGCACGAAACAAAGTTATAAACACTCATAATACCAATAGCTGATTGCTAAAATAAACTCTAAACTGAATAAATTGTTTACAAATTAAACAAAAATCTAAATACAATTCTAGAATATGACCTGTTAATAAACCACACAAACCTTTTAATATGACCTGTAAAATCAGAACAATATACAGCCCCCGGTTTATAAATATAAATAAAAAAGAGAAATAGTGTTCTTAGAAGAACAAATTAAACAAAAATCTAAATATAATTCTAGAATAGAAGTCGAAAATAGCCCCTGTTTAAACACAAATGAAATACACTTAATACGTAAAAAAAAAGAAAGAAAACTTTATGTTCTTTAAAGAACACGAAACGAATGGCTTGTTTTAGTTTAATGACGTTAAAACTAATAATTAAATAAAGCTTTTTCGTTTTTAATTAAAACACGAAACAAAATTATAAACACCCATAATAACAATAGCCCATTGTTAAAATAAACTCTAAACTGAATCAATATGCTTTTGTAAAAAAGATCCTAGCCAAAGCTCTGTAAACTGATACACAAATAATAAAGTAAACAAAAATAATAGCGCTAAACAATATGTTAAATCAGAACCCCTGTTTAAATAAGAACAATTTTAAAACATAAAACAATATAAATAAAATACACTATAAACGTGTAAATACATTTAATACGTAAATGTTATAAAATAAAAAGCATGTTCTTAAAAAAACAATAAATTCAGCTGTAAAGAAGTTTAACACAACAGAGAAATATTTGGGTTGAGTTGTAAGAAAAACTCACGTTTTTAAAAAAATAATAAATGCTTTTAAAATGAAGAGTAATTTAATAATAATTTATTCCAATAAAATGGATGAATAATTTATTCAAATGAAATGGATGGTTTGTTTTAGTTTAATGGCGTTAACACTAATAATTAAATTGAAAAGTAATGTATTTCGAATATCGAATATATTCGATGATTTCGCTATTGCGTATTATTCAGAACCGTAACGTCCCCAGCCACCACCTTCCCTCCTTCTGCGGGGAAGAAACGCCGGTGAAGAAATGCTTTAACGGATACCGAGAAATTGAAATTCGGAAAATCTTAAAATCCCGATCCTGTGGGCAATACGGAATATTTCTTGACCAGATTGGACTTGTAAGAATGCCAGATATTTGACCTTTCTAAAAATGTAAATTATTAGTCGAAATTCTGAGTACTTTTTACTATGCGAGAATTTAAAAACCAAAAATCGTTTCTTTTTAGTCTAAAGTGACTTTTGTTTTAAAATCATAAAAAAATATTAAAATTTGTCCCTGAGATTTGAAATTGATATATTTTTACTCAAAATTCTCTGCTCTTTTCGATGGTGTGATTTGTTTTTTTCTACAATGTCTGGATCGTGGAGAAAAAAAGGCAAAAAAGACAAAAAACGGTCGAAAACGCATAAAACATTAAATAACAAAAACAATAATTAAAATTTTGAAAATCGGTATTCACGTGTCCCCTTCCCACCCCCCGGGTCTCCGATTGCCAAATTTCGTAGCTCTCCGAAGCGCGGTCGCTGAACGTATAGCGTATAAGACAGACAGACACACACACAGACATTGCCTTTTATTATTTAAGATTTCCTCCTGTTTTTCATTAGGATTAGGTTTCACATAGACTTAGTTGTTTATCCTTATATATAAGCAATTATTTTATTTCTATTATTATTCTCCCTATGTTATATTGTCATACTAATAAATTTACTTATACTATTATGAATTGCACTACTATGATTTAGTGACTGGCAAACATATTTATATTTATTATTATATAATTTGATAGAAAATGCCATTATTTTCAATTTAAGTTGGGAATTGTTTACATCGATATTACATTACCAACATTGTGCCATGGATAGTTTTGAATATAATAATTACCCCAGTAAAAATTATAATTTCAATAAATGTAAGAATAAGAATTGCAAAACCTGCCCATCTGCTTCTAAAACTCAAATTATTAACCAAAGATAGCCATATGCTTTTCTGTAAAAATTTTAATTGCATCTATCGATTATCTTATAACATTTGCAGTCTATCATATATTGGACAAACAAGTAATCCCATTCATCTGCGTATGAATGTCCACAGAGATCACGTCAAAAAATATATTCTCAATAATAATTTTCTTCCTACTTCCAATAAAATAGAATATAAACACTTTGTTAAACACGGTTTTGAAGATATCACTATACATATTTTGGATATAAAAACAAATACAGCAGATAGGATTTATTTTGAAAACTACTATCTTTAATCAAATTGTACTCTTTTTTCATATGGAATAAATCAAATATATCTAAATGGTAATATTGTAAAAAATAATTTTGTAGATAATAAATATCCTATTTTTAATCACTTTTTTTGAAACCCCTTTTAAATAATATTAAATCAGTCAAATTCATAAGATTTAAACGTGGTAAAGGAAACACCTTACAACATGATTTTAAAGCTGAGATAATTTGTTTACATAATCAATTTAATAACACTTTTCAATGGAAATTAATAAAATCCTGGGTTTTTGCGGTAAAGAAAAAACATTTAAATAACGTTTATGCAATTTTCTTAAAATTAAATCTTTCTAATGAACATTTTAATCATATTTTCTGTGATTTGCTTATTACAAGATCAAAGTATTTAAATTTAAAACTTAATCAATTTTTATCATAATAATATGACTGTTAATTCTTATTGTGTAATCTCTTTCAAGCATCCTATTTATAATTCTATAAATTTTGGTTATCTATTTAACAAGTTCAAACATATAATACCTATTGGAGATTTGAATGTACCAAAGACTTTTGGATACAACAAGCCTATTGATAGATCTATATTTAATTATAAGGAAATTTCACAATCTCTCTCTATAGATCATGTTTCTAAGTCACAGAAAGAAAATTTACATTCCATTAATTTCCAATTTACATTCCATTAATAGCACCAAAATTGAAAATTATAAATATGCGTAGTGATTTAAATATTAAATATAAATTTCTTAAATTTCCATATATAGTACTTATTCCTAAATTTCATAAAAATCCTATTAAATTTAGAACAGTAACTAGTGGTCATAATACTTACTCTACTACTGCGAGTAAATTACTACAAAATTATTTTAAATCTAATAAATGATAGTCTACGTTAGACTAGCAATAATTACCTTATTCTATATAATAGTAAAGAATTAAAGAATAAATTAACATCACTTAGAAAACTAAAAGGATTTCAAACTTTTGATTTTAAAAATCTTTTAAATAATAAAGATCTCAGACCTGTATGATGTAATTTTAGCTCTATATAATGCTTATATTACTAACCTATCAACTCAAACCAATTTTATAAATTTTCCTAAACTTCTTCACTTTGTTATTTTCAATAATTATATTTTTCAAGGAAATAAATTATACTTACAAGTCTCAGGAGTACCACAGGGTGGCTGCAGTAGCAGTATGTTGGCAAATTTATACCTTATCATTATGAACAGTATTTTACTTCAATAGATTATACATTATACAGATATGTTAATGATCTGATTTGCTTAGTATATACTGAAAATCATGTCATAGATATAGATGTCTATCCAGATAATTTGGAATTAATTCCTAATGAAGCTACTATTAGTAATAATATTAATTTTTTGGATTTATTATTGATCTTATTATTGAACCTTCTAATAGAATTGTTATTAATTTATATGCTAAAAAAGACTATTTTAATTTCAACATTAATAAAATCTTACCATTTAATTCCTGCATCTCGATTCTATTGTTTAGAAATATTATACTTAATCAGCTTTTTAGAATTTATAGATTATCTGATAAAAAATTTAATGATATACATATAAATAATCTAAAAATTACCAGCAATTTATATAAATATCCTTCTTATTTAGTAAATGGTATAGTTAAAAAATTTAGATTAGCTGGATTTTCATGAAATCTATTCATAGTTTTTTATATTAGCCTGACATCTCCATTCTCTTGTATTAATAATACTTTTACTTTTACATCCTCTTAAACATATGCCTTACTATTATTAGCCCCACTTTTTTGTAGCTCTTTTTGTATATTATTACTTTTTCTCACCTTTTCGCACTACTGTTTTTTATTTCAAACGAATGGTAACAGTAGATCATTTCTTTTTCCTTTGCTAATGGCAACACTGGTCTCTTCATTCTAGGTTCCCGGGTTCGACATGTTCGTGCATTTATAGTGTTTTTCTCCAGGTATACTTGTTTTCTTTTTTTTTTTTCTTTATGTATGTTGTCCAAGTAGAAATGGTCCATAGATATAATCTATCTATTTCTTCAGAAACATACAATTTTTGTGTTTGCTACAAAAAAATACTTGGACCCGATGAAGAGTTTCGAAGAAGTGAACAAATCCATTATTTAGGCCTAGCCCTTGTCCACGTATATAGCATTAATGCTTGGATTTCATTTGTTTTTCTTTTATCGATTCCATACCTTCGATGATTTTCTTTAACCTGATGATTCGAAATTTGTATTTTTTCCATTTGATTGAAGATTTGCTGATTTGTACTTTTATTTTGTAGGCTTGTTAGAATGTTAGGACTTTTCTTTCATTGGACTTTCAAACTATATATATATATATAGCTTATATATATATATATTTATACATATATAGTAGATACAAATGTATAAAGCTGATACAAAAAGAAATATAAAAAAGAGATGGGGGTTGTACTTGCAGGTAATGTATGAAACGGCCAAACGGTATTGCGACCCCTTGTTCCCGGTTACAACATGCTTTTACACCAAGGAAACACTAGGCCAACGGTCGTACCGTGCTGAAAACACCGGTTCTCGTTAGATCACCGAAGTCAAGCAGCATCGGGCGAGGTTAGTACTTGGTGGGTGACCACCTCGGAACACCGCGTGCTGTTGGCCATCTCGGGTGCGGTATCCCCGTGGTTTGCGCACTAGATTTGCACGCTACCACAAATGCCGCCGTGTTCATGCGGAGTACGATCACGTTAAACATGTGGGTCCGTAAGTCCTTCCGAGAGGTTGGTGGTAGGGGAAGGAGGGTACGGTCCCTGTGGATGCCTCCCCCACTGGGTTCCGGTCTAAATTGGGTGGCACTTCCCGGCCGTCCATACAGTTACCTTACACCTTTCTGGTAGGTCGGACGGTCTGGGTCTCAACAACAACAACCAAGGAAACACTCCCGGAACCGATACCTTCCCGAAGCAACCCTCCGTCCGCCATCAAAACAGGAATCTCAAAAAGCCAGAATCAAAAATCAAAACCAGAATCCCCAGATGGAGATTCAGAATAAATTCTCTTTTCAAATACGATGAATAAGTAAAAGGGATATGGAACGAAAACGCCTATCGACCACTTTCTTACAATCACATATTGATATGACCCTTAACTATTTTTGTAAAATGCGTATCATTCGCAACTTTTCTCGTATATACCACTTTATACTATCAGATCGTTGACATTTGTATGTTGTTCTTTTTGTTTTTGTAAAATGCATTATAATACTGCCTTAGAAAACGTGTTGGATATTGTTGTTTTATGGCTTCACTGATTAAATTCCTTTCGCATTTTATACGTTTGCAGTTTATACGTACAATGTGTTTGGTAATTACGTATTAGTTTTAATCCTCTTATCTTCATTCAGGATTATATGCAAATTTAGATTGATCACATTAATTGTTTCAATACATTTTTTGAAATGGAATGCTTAATTACTTTATTAAAGTTTTCATAAATAGTTAGAAAAATGTTCCTTTGTTGCTGGAGATTTAAAATGAGAATCAATTTTATTCCACCTGTGATTACATTCTAAATATTCTTATTTTATTGCTGTAATCTGAATATAAATGTGTAATCTATCGTGATTGGAAGTAAATATTTTATAAAATCATTACTTCAAACGTTTTATCGCTCGGCACACTCTAAAATAGCAATATTCTTTCATTCTTTGTAGCAATAGATTTGCTAATTTATATTTTAGAGTGTCAATTTCAGGTCCATATGTTCACAGAATTTACATATTTACATATCCATCACAGAATTTACATATTTTAAATCTCAGGACTCCCTTAAAATAAATAAATTTGAGAACTTTATTCTGTCTTTTGTTTTGCCAAATGATCCAATTTTTACTAAATTTTAACCGCCGTATCCAATTTAGAAATAACAGTCTTCTGCTTTCCGACATTTGGAACGATTTAGTTTATGACACCCTTCAAATTAAATATTTCTTCTTAAACAGACATTATCCATGTTAGTTTACCGTATATTATACCTTTGTGACAAATTTCAAATTATATTTTGAATAGAAAAGGTATTTTACTGCCTATTCTCAATAATAACATTTTGGTCTGCATTATCCCCACAAAATTTAAGCTTTTGTAAATTAGCTTTATTAGCAGACATATCTGAGATCAAGCCTATGGTAATGTAGATTGAATGAAGCAAGATAATGTTTAAGTTGTTTAAGTAAGACAATGCATATCTTGTTTAAGCAAGACAATGCATATCTTGTTTAAACAGTATAGTAATTAATTAGGGCGAATTATACTGAAATATTTGGTAGGTATTTAGTTTAAGATTCCCTACGATGTATATTTATTGTTTTAAATGAGTTTCAAAACTATTGGAACAGACTTTCAGGGGTGATAGAACATATTGAAACAAACACTTTTCATCATAGATTGCATGGTCGCAAGTGAAGCGGTTACGCTCTAGAGGTCTTTTTCGGGAACGCGTATAAAAGCGGTGGTTATAAGGTCATTAGCGACTTGGAATGGATCGGTATATCAATATGGAGAAGGCGGACATGCATTTTGCCTGCGGTCTCATCAAAGGTAATGGCAGGATGGCTGGGAAGCGCAAAGGCCTTACCGAGGGCGCTTGCCTAACAGGCGTGTTCCCGATCACGGAATGTTTTCTCGCTTGCACAATCAACTGACTGAAAGGGGAAACTTCAGTGGTGCCATGCATTTATTTTGACTTACATTTAAAGCTTTGATTTGATGTTTTTGCCAGTATTGTTTTTTAATTGCGTAAGACTGCGTGTGTGTGGAGAAATGGAAAGCGCCCTCTAGCGCGTAAGAGCTTAACTTGCGACCATGCATTTTATGATGAAAAGTGTTTATTTCGGTATGTTCTATCGCCCCTGAAAGTTTGTTTAATTAGTTTTGAAACACTCTCTCTCTCTCTCTCTCTCTCTCTCTCTCTCTCTATATATATATATATATATATATATATATATATATATATATATATATATATATATATATATATATATATATATATATATATATATAACTTTCTTTTAAAATTAAAATATGTGGTTATTTTAACTTCGCTTTCTATGAAAATTGAAGAATATTATATCATATGAAATCTCCACTTATTTTACCAGTCGCTAAAAATAACCTATAATATTGGAATAGAGCTTAATAATCACATAACTGATGTTTACCTTGGTTAAATGAATGTTTTTACACATATACAGGATTATGCATACTTTCTTTATACCACTGATCCATACTCGCTTCACTGACATTATATTCTTTCAATAATAAACCAAATTTATAATACGATCGCTTCTCTTAGTTAGCTAAAATTAAGAGTAATATACTCAATAATTATTCATATAATTAATGAATCTCTAAGCTTTAGAGTTGCATACGTATTGATCAATTCAATATTTATAAAAAATAGCTAGTTTCGAGGGAGAACAGGGCATTGTTCACTGAATATATTTATATTGATCAAAATGGAATTGCTCACCCCAAATAATGTTGATAGTTGCTCACAGTAGATGGTTAAGGTTATTCGCGCAGCTGATCTCCGTTCCATGTTACGTCTCAGATAAATTTTCCATGATTTTCACCTTAGATTTCTCTGGACTCAATGTTTCACAAGACTGGTTTTGGTGTGTGTGTGTGTGTGTGAGGGGGGGGGGGAGGTCGATTGCATCCCACCTTATGTGAACCCTCCAATTACCATGCTATCATGGAATATTTAATTTATTTATTTGTTTGTTATCTTAGATAGGAACTGAGTTTGCTTTTTCTGAACTTTAATTCTGGATTGGTGGCTTGACTTTTTGCAACTGGATGGAGGGATTATGAGATTTTAGAGGCTCTCATCTTGGCTCAACCTCTATGTCCCTGCGGTTTTGCAAGAATGATGGATTGTGTAAATCATAAATTTGGGCCATATAAATTCCCAAAAGTGTTGTGCTTGTTACTGCAGGAATTAAATATTTAAAGCATAATTTCAAATTTAATCCTTAATTCTGGCTGTATTTTTTACACTCTCTAACATCAAAAGTACCTTACATGCACTTTTCCACGTTTATCGTACTTGGTTCCTTCTATATATCTCCTCCCCTGGGGTTAAAAGAGTTTGCATTTTATTTATATTCTGACATCAAACCTGTACTGCAAATTTTCATATTTACCTACAACTTTCTCCGTTCCTTGAAAGAAGTTTATGTTAGTTGGTCTATCAAGAGGTTTACTAACTGGGAACCTTTAGCGTGGTTTCACAGCAGGTGGTGGGTTCCTTACCTGTTTTTAAGTCTCCTCTTTAATATCTTCCACTTTAATCTCCACCCCGGGATGTGTGGATTGTTCATCCACTTCTGGTACCTGAAAATCTTGATCCATTTCATGAGTTACTCCAATAAAAATTGATTTACTACAATGAAAAACATTGATACCAAGTCGAATCTGTCGCCACACATGAATGGGTGCAATCGCTTTACACACTATAGCCTAACTATTCCATCCCACGCAAGTTTTGCTAAATTTCTATATCTTTGCCAATACCCGGGTACCAGAATTGCAATTGTGCTAATGTCTTCATTTTAACAACTTCAAAATGTCCATGATGCTATTTCTTTAAAATCTTATTACTTTCCTTATATACATAATGTATAAGGAAAGTATAATGACGGGGTCGAAAATTCGAATTCGAGTTTTCCGTGGGAGAGCACGTTTCAAGCATCCCTGATCACGAATCAAACATTTTGGAAGTGATGTCTGTGTGTGTGTGTGTGTGTGTGTGTGTCAGTGAGCCTGTGGAGACGATAACTGACGAACGAATGGACCGATTCGACCAAAATTTGGTACAAAAATCACAATCCGTAAACACTGGAAGCCTATTGTTTTTATACGCAATTAAATGTTCAAAACTGTCCTAAAATTTCGAATGAAATTATGAAAAAATCGTCAAAAAATCCAAACCGCTAATAAAGTTACGCAAATAGACACTTCTTATGTAATTTTTCATTAGAAAACGATTAACATAAATTTTAGAACGCTAACATGAACCATTTTCGAGATATTTACATTTTTCAAAAAAATTATCAAAAAGTCATAAAATAAAAAAAAATATTTCCTATTGAGACATATGTTCACTTTTCAAACGTAATACCATGCGATAAATTAGGTGACATCATTCTCGTGGATCTAGCTCGTTCTATTCATGAAAAAAGATACTTTAAGTAATACTTTTGTATTTGAACGCCAATAGTCATTTATCTGCTGTAAGAATAATTTATTTCTTCGTCCATAACGCTTGGCGAGATTTTGAGACGAATTTGGCGGAATGTCGCCATCTTGGCGACTTTTTTGAAATGTTGCCAAATTAACGAAAATCTCGTTAAATGGATAAAAATGACGCTAAATCAATGAAAATGACGACTAATTGTCGAAAATTCAATATCTTGGAAAGAATATTTGTATCTACTATAAGGAAAACCTATTTCTTTTACTGTAAAATTAGTAAATTCATTACATTATATAAGGAAAGTCATGTGTTGCCCACATGAGATTTTTTCTATATGTCTTTGAAATAACTACTTTGTGCTCGTGAAAAATAACTCCATTTTGTTCACTGTATTCATCACCCTTCACAGGCTAAGTTTGAATCCTCCACGCTTTCCCTTTTAAACAAGCGAGAATACAAACTTTTTAAGCTAGGATTTATTTTAGTAACGTTTGCTAAATCGATAACAGTTTTAGTTCGCATGTTTTGTAAGTAGGTCACTTCATAAATATCTGCGGAACTATAATTTGTTAATTTTTTAAATTTTAATGGAAGTTTAGAAAATGCATCTGCATTTACACATTTTGTGGTATCTTAATATTTGATATTATAATCAAATCTACTTAAAATATACCACTATACTAAAGTAGTACGCTTGCACTTAGTATTACTAAACCTTTTTTTCGGATCGAATATTTGCACTAGAGATTTGTGATAGGCGATTAATGCTAATCAACGGGGCAAATAAGTATTGATGAAAATGTTTAATTGCTCAAACAATTAAGGAACGCATTTAAGAACAACTGAAATAATAACATAGTAATAAAATAATAAAATAATAATAACATTTTAACTTTTTATAATTTGTTTTGTTATTATGCTAAGAACATGGAAACTATGTTAAAAAACAGAGATTTAATAAATTTTCAATTGCTCAACCTCACTATAATTTTGATCACCATTTTAAGTTTTCTTCAGATCATATAAAAATACACGTCGATATATGATCTTCACTTTTCTGCAGACTTCTGTATCCAGAAAAATTCTAGTAATTTAATTTATAGCATTTCCGGAACTCCATTTTTGTTCTTCGGTCTGAGGGAGTGCCTGTAATATTTTTCTTTTCTTTATATTTGCCCCTATTTCTCAGACTTTGGAGCTCTTGTGTGCTGTTTTGACTTTTTTTTTGTATTGTTAGGCCTCGTTTATTCCTCTTCGGTACTCTTCTTTTTGTGGTATCTCTATTATGTTTTGGCGCACGCCAGTCTTGTGTATTGCATTGTGTTTTCGTTTCGCATTGGCTGAACTGCTCTTTATTCTGCTTTCTGATTGGCTCTCTCATGTGAACTCTTAATCCAGTCCTTGTGAATATAAACCTCTCTATTTCTTCTATTTGTACTCATGTCGTCTTTATAACTTCGGATTTGTCGGTTTTTTGCTCTGATGGAAAGGATACAGCCTATCCTCGAAACAACTGTATGCTGAATTATTATTTAATGCATGCTTAAATACGTTGCTCAAATTTTCTTTATTTTTTTGCGCACAGAGCTTTTTGCTAATTGATGCCTAAACAAATGCTGATGATCCCTTGTCAATTTTATTTTGCAATTTTTAAGTTTGTGTCAAAGTTCGTGACACAAAAGCAATGGCTTTATCTGTACCATTTGACAAACTATGCAAAATGACTGATTATAGCCCATAGGGTAAAGCGTAAACAGCAATAACAAATGGTATTTCCGGATTACACTCTAATCAAAAACATAATGTGAATCTGTTTCTTGTTCAACTTCGTTAAATAAAGACTTTATGACATGTTTTATTCCAACGAAACTTCACATTTTCCTGCAATAATTCATTGAGTGGTTGAAATACAGTAGCCAAGTCTGGTAAAAATTTTCTATAGTAATTTACTAAACCCTAAAATGCTTTTAATTATGTGATATTACTGGGTTTCGATGCACACATAAATCCAAAAACTGCTTTACTAGGTTGGTACTATAAGAGTTCAAAGCTTCAGACTTCCAGTTTGCCGGTGAGGGGGGGGACCTCTGTTAAGTCTGGAAAGACAAAAATACGTTAAACATGTTAGACAATTATATATAATGATGTATGTAAGTTGTGGGTACTATAATTTAAGAACGAATTGATGTATTGCAATTAAATTTTATGTCTAATTGCAACACAATAACCAGAAAATATTGGAACTATATAAAACTGTCTACAATTCGCTTCATTAAAATGTTAAGTATTTGAGATCACATATTTCCATGACTTCCTTTCTTTGAGAAAACAGTAACTTCTGAAATAATGTAAGTAGTCGATTAAGGAAACTCAATTCATCATGTATGTTAAAGCTAAAATAAGACAGGCAAATGTTTTAATGTTTTTTATTTTCCCTACATACCTAGCTTAATGTATAGGGAAAGTACTATAATAGGTTTGAACATTCGAATTTGAGTTGTAGACGAGGGAGTATCCCTAAATTCGAATTAGATATTTTTGAAGCGATGTATGTGTGTGTGTGTATGTTAATCTGTATGTCCATGAGTCTGTGGTAGCAATATCTCATGAATGACTGGAGTTTTTTGAATGAAATGTGTTATGATTATTGCAAGTAATGCATACTGGAGCCCTATTTATTTTAAAAGCAATCGAATGTTAGAGAATATCTCAAATTTTCCAAAAAATCTTTGAAAAAAAATCATTCGAAAATCAGTACTCTTCAATAATGTAAGATAAAATAACCATTTTTAACGTAATATATCAATAAAACACAAATAGTACTTATTTTAGAACGCTAGCGTGAACAGTTCTCTATAGATAGCACGTTTTCGGACAAATTTATCAAACCAGTTACATATATTTAACAAGAAAGATCAATCATGCATAAGCATTGATTATGAAACACTTTCCAACTGAAATGCAATTTCATTTAAAAGTCTCTAAAATGCGATACATTTAGTGATGATATCCTTTACATTATCACAGTACTACAGTAATTTATTATACTTAAATATTTAAAACTTCATCGAAATATAAATTGTCTGATTCTCTATGCAAAATCGATAAATATTTCATTCATATAACTTGTATCCCAGACTCCAGAGCTAAATAATTCTGCTTGAAAAACTTCAGCAATTCTTATATAACTCACCTTAGTATATAGATATTTATTATAAAATATATCTCTTTTATTTCTGGAGGATATAGCAAGAGTCAGAATTTAATTTCTCCCTATATTAAATAATTTTTATTTAAAAAACTAGCTAACATATTTTACTGAAATTTTTTTATATATTTTATGGGATAATTTTAATATTTTCTAAAACTTTCGAAGCAATTTGTGAATTTTAATTTGCTTAAAAAATGTTTGAAAAATTAGGTCCCGTAGGGTTCAATGTATTTCATTTTTACAATCGGGGTTCAATCCAAAACTAATTGGGTGATATTATTCATTTATATTCCCACAGGTTCCACAGATTGTCTGAAAAACATACTAAAATTTCATTTTGATAAAGTCATTTTTACGGCAGTTATCGTGTTAACGGACAGACAGACAGACAGACATACACACAGACAGACAGGCAGACAGAATGACCAAAGTCATAAACACTTTTCAACTATGTTGTAAAGTGTTAAAAAGTAGTAAGTGCCGTGGTATATAATGACCTTGGCGACAAATGTGGTGTCCTTTTGAAAATGTCTCCGTATGGAGAAAAGTGTCGCCAAATGGACAAAATGATGCTAAAATGATGAAAATTCAATATCAAGGAAAGCTTAGCGGATGGTAGCAATATTTCTTGTCAAGTTAGATTTAAGCAAAATATATGACTATTTGGTACTTTAATCGAATTTGTTTCATACTTTGTAATCCCGAAAATCGTTAAATGTAAATGTACCATTCAACGTTAAAAATATTGTGTTGTGAATTTTGTGAGTCATTATATCATTGAGACAGCAGCTAAGTCCTTGCATTATGTAGAGAAAATCATGTGCTGCCCACATAACGTATTTTTTCATATTTGTAGTCTTAAAATATTACGCGCAATTCAGACTATAAATAACAAATTATATTTTACCAAGTATCGACAAGTCATGTTTGCCGGGTCAGATATAGTTTATTGATATTTCGTTTTCATTAAATAACACACTTTAATAAACCTTTGCAAATTAATAATTTGTCCTTTCATACTTGCATTCAATTTGGTGATATGACATCCGTTAATTAACTTTCATGGCATCAATTACTTCCGAAATAACACCTATTGAGAATAGAGAGTCATTTACCTGAGGTGTTCGTTCTTTCATTGAAAAGATCAAATGAGGTTTTATCTTGTTACCACAACTTCTCATTTTTCTCTCTATGGAGTATGATTAATTGATCTTTTTCAGAAGTTTTACATGTTTTGAAAAGGATTAAATTCATTTCATCAACCAAATATTAAACGATTTTATTTAGTTTCATAAGTAAATTTTTATTTTCTGCAAAGAAATATTTTAATTAGAAACTTTCTAATTTTAAATTTTTCTCTTAAATATTTTATATGGTGCACATTTGAAAATATAGAAGTTAGTTAAACACATTGCGTTGATAATTTAAAATGCCACTTAAACCCGATATTAAATCTTTGTGCGAGTTCCAGGAGTAAAATATATTAACATAATACTACACCATTGACTTTAGCCATGTTAATTTTAAAATAAACATTATTTATTAAGAACATTATAATCATAATTAAATTACAATAACTATACTGATACAGAAGTGTAAAGTCAGAATGGGACCAACCTGTAAAGTCTGAATTCATCCAATTTGTAAAACAGGAATTTGTAAAACAGTCTCCGATTTGAAGGTGCCAGATTTTAATATCGGAAGCAACTGTAAAGGCCGGACGTATCAATGTGTAATAGTTTTTCATAACTGTAATAACTGAAAGTATCCGTAATAGTGGTTCATACAACCCAGTGGTTCGTCTTTCCTGGTGATGGGCGCCAGGACCCACCAATGGCTGGAATATTAAAATATGGCAGGGGAGACATGTGCACAGAATGAATACCAGACTTTGATGTTAATCTGTTAAATCATATACATATAAATTCAAGAGCATCAGAACAAATGTACATCAATTAATTATCAATTATATTCTCTCAAATACTTTTAACCAATTTCTCTCTTGGTTTCATATTTCGTTAATACATATATTCACACAGAAACATATTTTCAGGTATATTCATTTCTCGAATTCATTTGAAGGTATTTCATAATATTAGCAATTTTAAACTTAATATCATTTCTTCTTGGTCTGGAACTGACATCTTATGAAGGAAAGATATTAAAGAGTCTCTTGAGCAAGTTTAATTCGATGGGCATAGAAGCCGAATATTCCTTTATATCTCAGATTTACTAAACAATATTATCTTTATTTATGTTGAATCCAATAATAAATGTCATTTATACTTCTGGTTAAAATTCAGGCCGGTATAGCTTATAGTTAAAGCCAAGTCTTTTTAAGAAAAAATCTTTTCTTAAAATTGTTAAATTTTACAATAATATCAGATGATTTTAGTCCTCTTAAAATTATGGCCAATGTGAGATGGGATTACAATTTAAATTTTTATCTTGAAATTTTGAACTTTATAAAATTTAGATCGGACCTTCGGTAGCTCCATCTCGAACGCTCCCTTTGTTCCATCTCCGCGAACAGATAGCGTCCTTTTTACACCGCTACCATCGTGATGTCAGCCAAACATCACGCACTTCAAAAATTTCCTCTCCAGGGCGACAACACGTACCGCCTTTCAAACCGAAGCGCCGAAAAAGAATTAAACAAAAACTGATACAGCTACACGCATAACGAACTCATACATAACGTTGTGTCATACGTAAATTTTACTTCTTTTCAGGACTGTCAGAGCTAAAATGACCCCTGATGGGACTTTTTTAAACCTATATATTTTTAAAAATAATACTTTATGTGTGTTTAGAAGAGAATCTATATAAATAAAATTGAAAATCAGTTTGTCTCTCTGTCTGTATGTTTGCATCATCATCATGGGTGAACGACTGCACCGAAACTAATGGAATTTAGTGGGTAGCCGTGAAATAGCCCCACTTAAAATTTAGTACAAGCTTAAAGTTTCTAGGATCAGGGGTTGTCGAGATATAAATAAAAAACCCATAGTTAAACTTTCCTTAGAGTTATTATTATGCAGGCGTTATTTTTTCCGCCAATTTATTTGAAGAAAATTGTATCATATATTTTGGGAATGGCTTTAAATCCAATGTGTTTTTGTGGTTGACTATATTTAACACTTTTCAACGTAGCTGAAAAGAGTTTATCACTTTGTTCATTCTGTCTATCTGTCTATCTGTCTGTTCGCACGATAACTGCCGTAAAAATGATTTTATCAAACTGAAATTTTAGTATGTTGTTAAGATGGTCTGTGGGATATATTGGAATGTAAATTAGTTTTGGATTGAACCCGAGTTGAAATAGTGAAATACATTGAAACCTATGGGGTTCAACTTTTCAAACATTTTAAGCGAAGTTAGAATTCACAAATTGTTTCGAAAATTTTAGGAAATATTCAAATTATCTCAAAAAATATAAAAAAAGATTCAACAAAATATGTTCGGTAGTTTTTTAGATAAAAATTAAAATAATAATTAAACTCATATTTTATGAAGAGATTAAGTGAGCCACTTCAAAATAAAATATGGCACCCATATTTTTTTGGTCAGTGTAAAACTCGTGAATTTTCAATTTCTTTTAAATTTATATTTAGTGTTGTATCCTTCCAAAAACCTTTTTATTTTTGCGTATTTTCTGTGCATCTATATTCTCTGCCAACGCATTTACAATATTTTTGAGTTTAAATGATCATCAAACTTTGATTACTTCTACAACGAAGCGTAATTTTAATGGTTGCAGAATGTAAGCAAGTGATTGTAAGATGAGTTGTATAAGAATTGCTGAATTTTTTCCGCGCAAAATTATTTAACTCTGGAGTTTGGAATAAAAGTGATATAAATGAAATATTCTTTGCTTTTAGATAGAGAGCCAGACGATTTATATTTCGATGACGTTATTTGAACAAAGTTCATTTTTTTCGATGAAGTTACATGTTTTCAAATATTATAAAATTATTGTAGTACTATGATAATTTAAATTGTATCAGCGCTGAATGTATCGCATTTTAGAGATTTTAGATAAAATTGCATTTCAGTTGGAAAGTGTTTCATAATAAATGCTTTATGCATGATTGATCTTTTTTGTTATTAAATTTTTTCGGATTTAAATAATAAAGAAATGTATATGAAAATGCTTGTAATATACAGAAATGTTTCAATAAATAATATCGAAGCAGTTTTGACTAGATTACATCAGTTATGGGCTTCAAGTTTGAAGATTACGAGGATTGTTGATGTTTCCAACTATTACGTCATCTGTTTTATTTTGGCAAATATTTTTAAAACTAATATATTGTAGTACGGTTAATCTTCTAGTAATACACGGGTATATCTTCTAATCCACGAGAATATAAGTAATACCTCACATATAATTTTAGCGCTTTCATTGTGGCATATATTGATTCAATTTCATATTTTCTGTAAATTTGTTTACAAGCGGGACGAGGGTGTTTTATTCTTTAGATCAGCCTGTTAACATAATTTTGTATATCGATAACATATATTCTTTTCCTTCGTTTCAGGAACATTAATTTAAATAATTTAATAGAATATTTTGAATAACAATGTCATTTAGAATATTAAAGGAATTTGAGCATGATCGTGAATTTTTAAGTTTCTTTATAATGTATATTCCACACGAAGAGCAGAATATACATTATACTGCTAGTATTTATTAAATTGACTTTAGGTTTATAGATATTTTGTGTATGCTAAATGAACTTTAGGTTTATAGATATTTCTTCTTTAGGTGTATAGATATTTTGTGTATGCTAAATGAATTTTAGGTTTATAGATATTTCTTCTTTAGGTTTATATATATTTCGTGTATGCTAAATAAACTTTAAGTTTATAGATATTTCTCCTTTAGGTTTATAGATAGTTTGTGTATGCTAAATGAACTTTAGGTTTCTAGATATTTCTTCTTTAGGTTTATATATATTTTGTGTATGCTAAATGAACTTTAGGTTTATAGATATTTCTTCAAAAGGCTCTGTAGAGGTATATATTATTTATGGTCATTCAGTCATCCTGTAATAACGTTGCTTAATAGAAATATCTTAAATTAGTGTATTCCTTTTAACACCCGTTCATTAACTTCCCGAGCTCAATTACTTCTAGAATAAAACCTTTTTCAAAACTGAGTGTCATTTACCCTAAGTTTTTTCTATGCGACCATTGATTTAATTTTAATCTTGTTGCCACAGACAGTCAAGAGCGATGCAATTTACCCCAGGGAATATGATTAGTTAATGCACCATGACTTGTTTGAACTTTTAGAAGATTATTAACATCTCCTACAAGTCATGCTAAAAGAATTTTTCCAAATGTAAATTATGTGTTTTTATTCAATAAATATTTGTATTTGTTCATATTAAAGTAAATATAAGACACTGTTTAACACCAAAGCAGTTGACTTCGATATTATGAAGAAAGTAAATGTTTTCTGGTCTTCAGAATTCGTTTTAAATAATTTTGGAATGGTGGCTATTTGAGTTTCTTTGTCTCTGTATGTATGAATTGGTGTGCATTTTTTGTGTGTCTGTGAAGTAAGAACACGAAAACGGGAAAACTAACACACGGATCGTCATAAAATCTCGTATTGAGGAAGATTGTGTCAAAAAACTAGCAATAAAAAATTATTTTTCAATGTGTGTTATAAGACTTTATATACAAAATTTAAGACTTTTAGTAAGGCAGGAGGTCCCAGGATCTATGGCCCAGGATCTCAATATGACTCATCATTGAATTTTCGTGTAGAGTTCGTCATCTTTTTTAATAAACTAAATCTTCATGACGATATAAAATAAGCGCCTGCAGGCCAGTTGAATTCGTGTTAAGTAGGTGACGCTATTAGCAATTCTAGTGATATTTTCAGAAAAAATATGTCTTATTAATTTTAAAAGTAATATGACGTATCATTATGGCGTAAAGTAATATGGCGTGTAAGTAATATGGCGTGCAAGTAATATGGCGTGTAAGTAATATGGCTTGTAAGTAATATGGCGTGTAATTAATATGGCGTATCATTACTTTTGTTAATAGTTAATCTAACGTAGAACTGAATATTGCAGTTATGGTAACCTATTTTAAGATGAATGGGTGTTTTGATCATATCTGATTATTTTAGCCGTCTGCTTGGGTGAAAACAAAGAAAATCAGAAGAGCACATTATGGCCAGGTTCCTATTCCATCAACTTTAAGGAGGGTCACTTATAGATAAAGACCAAGATCTATTTTCTTACCACAGGCCATTGTTAAACTAGTTGATTAAAAAAAATTAGATGGTCCATGTTACATGCATGTGTCTTAAAGTTCAAATTTTGCAACCAATTTTGAGTTCCATGATAATTTACACAGTGAATCATTTTGGCAGCCTGCTCTTAATAGGATTCACGTGTCACTTTTCTTATTTTAGATTTTGCATATTTTAAGGTGATAGTCACAAAAGTCAAATATAAATATTTTTTTAGTTTCTCATTTAACCCTTCTACCTGACCGCTTTGTTATTTTTACAAAAATATTTTGTAGCTGGTAAATAAGCTAAATATTTGGTGGGCTATATTTGGACCTCTTGCCTTATACAGATTTCTATAAGGAAAGGATAATATATAATTCTCAGATGTAGTTTTCCCAGGAAAATGTCAACTTAGATTTTATTATATTATTTAAGAGTATTAGTATGTATTACCACACATCGTATGAAATTAATATAATACAATGGCTTCACAAAATCGTTGCCAACGTGATTGTTACATTTCCTATTACATGATAATGTATATGTGCAGTATACAAATACGGTCGAAAATTGGAACTCCACTTTTCGACTGACCTGCATGTTGTGAATTATACACACAACCATCTTTATTAAGTAAGATTTATTTTATTATAAATTTTTTTGTCATACTAATATAATATCTTAACCAATTTGTCACTGGATAAGTACCTCTTGTTTATTTCAATGTATCCCAGTTTGCTAAACGGTGTTATATGCAATCACAAAAAGATCTCATTTATAGATACATTATAGGCAGTCAAAGCTATAAATTTTCAATTTGAAGGTGTATGGTCCATTACGAATATAGAAAAAATATTTATCGCTTTGGTAGTTTAATTGACAAAGTAACGGGATATATGTGGTTCGCTTGACCGATTAGAAAATAATTCTCAATATAATATATTAATACCTTGTTCATTGCATTTCTAAATAATACCTAACTATAATTAGACGATTGCAATTATCTAATTATTATTATTCCCATATTTTTTGTTAATACTACAGCTTTATGAATAACTAGCAGCGATTACACGGCATTGCTCCAGATTTACGACTCAAAACTCTGATAAAAATTACACCGGAACATACAAGGTCGTGAATCTTATACATTGTTTTTTCAATGTGAAAGATGTAAATTCATTGCATTATGTAAGAGAAAAAAACATTTCATTATATAAGTCATAGCTGCTTCCGGCACAACCTTCGCAGCTAGGCCCTCCTGGCAGCGTCTCGGAATGTGATTATTAGGTGTCCACAACTGATGTACAGTCAATATGTACAGTTTGAAATATGTACAGTTAGAAAGGAACACTAAAATGACTCTTAAACGCTAAGCAAAAATGCAGATGTTAACAAATTAAATGACAGTATCCTAATTTGTTAGGTTTTACCGCAATCCTTGCTTGTAAACCACATTTTTTGATATTCCACCCGGAGTTAAAATATACAAATTTTATGCTCTTGAGCATGCCACATACAATTGGCCATGAGAGAAGCAAGACCGTTCTAAATTTACGCCTGCAAACTTAAGGGTTTGTCCTTGAGCTTTATTGATGGTCATCGCAAATCTCAGTCTAATACCGTGGCTTCTATGACATTTGGTAAAATATTTTTGACACAGAGCCGTGTTCCATTTCATAGTTTTGGTGATTCTAGATTCCGCAGAAGCATTATTGGGGATATTTTCTTTAACTTCAAGGTATGAGAAGGTATTCCAGGTGGCTCAAGGTAGTTCAGAAATTCCAGCGGGTAATTAACTGCATCATCGATGTCCACTGCAAAGTCAAATGACTTGTCACGATATAAAGTGCTGATAATTAAATAACCATTTTGATTTCTTAATACTTCTCGTTGTTGAGTAAGCCTGTGAAAAATAAACCATGGTGATAGAGTTTCCATTTAAATTCATATTCCAAACCTGCGATTTTTAAAAGTGACTAATACGTTCAATAAACTCCCCCAAAACTCAGCGATTTAATTGATTTTCACGTTTTAAACCAACGATGTCCAACCTTTTTCGTTGGGAATCATGGAGTTCGAGAGTAGGACTCCTAGGAAAGAGTTTCGTTTTCCATTAATATCTGGACAACTCCTGATTTTAGAAACTCGAAACTTGGACTAAATTTATGAAAAGATACTTTAAAGCGGCTCACAAAATTTCATTAAATTCGGTGCAGCTGTTCCCTCGTGATGATGAGACAAACAAAAGTTTTGTTTTTCACTAATATCTCGAGAACGCCTGGTTGCAGAAAATCGAAGCATATACTAAATTTTGAGTGAATATATTTCAAGACTACCCACCAAATTTCATCAAATTTGGTTCAACCGTTCTCCCGTGATGTTGGATCATACATATATAGACACATACATACATACATACATACATACATATTTTTCTTCTTTGTATATATAGATATTCTTAAAAACTAAAATATATAACTCGTTCATTGTTTAATTTTCTTAAATATTAAGTTAGTTTAATGGATAAAACATGCATGTTATGTTCTCACGATAAAACAGTTTATTTTCAGAAATCTTTCAGAAAACGCTTAAAGTAAATAAAATATGCAATATAGATTATGAAACTGAGTTGTCTATGGACATAAGAAAGTAAACAGTGTATGGATTATTACTAAGACATACATTTATCTTCTTTATTTTAACAATTTATTGTTTGCTATTTTTCATCACAACATATTATGTTATCAGTTCGTATACGAGTGTTGCCATACAATTTAAATTAATGAAGAGAAATATAAGAAATTATTAAAATGCGAAATAGGGATTATTTATTCATTTTTTTTTGTTTTAGTGAACGTTGTTGTTCATTTAAATTGAGTGTTACAAATAGATGGATAGTACATACCTTGATAAATCTAAAATTTAATTTAGTTTTATTTAATATTAATATAAATTATATATCTGAGTTTCATGCATACATATAGTTATTTTAAGCGTATCAGAACAAACATGGTAGACGTTTAATGAGACGAAAGCATGCATGATGAGTAATGTTATCTGTGAAACTATTTAAACTAGCTCAGTGTTTATCAAGTGCGACACCTGCACATTTAATATATGTTCTGAATATCAAAAACAGTTTCAAATTAATGCATAAAAATGTACATATTTTACATGCTGTCGCTGTGGTGAGGTGAATTTTACACATAAATACAATAAACTTAACACATAAATACATTAAAGATACTCACCAAATAGTTCCACCAGGCTCAAGCGCGTTAAAGTATAGTGGGGTCCGATTGGACCAAAGTACATTGCGTTTACTACAACAAAATAATCACTCCCATTTTTGTGGCCAACTACAATTTATTTATAGAACACATGAAATCTCAATTTTAAACATTAATATACAACTACACAATTACAAAAGAGTTCCCAAATTACCTAAACTTGACCTCGGGGTGCACAGTTTATTTTGCATTAATTTGCATATTCATAAAAATCCAAATTTGTAATTAAATTACTTTTGTTAAGAACACAATATATATCTATTCAATTTTGCAAAAGAAACACCCATTTAGCATAACCTTGCCCTCACACGATTTGATTACATCAGTTACTTAAACATTCATGTATACATTTTAAATCAATATATAATTTCCATACCTTCATACATAGGACTCTCACTGAGTGCTGTAGCTGACCTCTGCACGTAGGAAAGGGTGGCACAATTAATTGAATGTTTATTCATTTATTTGAATAGTTCATGGGAACACTGCCAGTCTGATCACACAGTGGCGGGTCATCAGGTGACGACAATTTTTGCCAAGTATTTTTGGAGATGGGCACACCGTCCACTTTCCTTCTCCTCCTCTTAATTTTGGCTTCAGTCCCAGCGGCTCTTGAGTGAGCATGCGTACAGGCTTTGCCAAATATATACGTTTTCGTAGAGGCTTGTCTGCTGCTTAGGATCCCGGGATTGATGCTCCTCTATCACTCCATACACGCAGTGTTACAGTTACCACGGCTTAAATGCAGCTAAAGGAGCAAGGTCCCACACCGCGCCGTTTTGGTGGTAGAGCTGTGTGTACTGCAACTAACAAAAACAAATTGACGATGGGCATACTGCTCACTTTCCTTCTCCTCCTCTTAATGCGGCTTAGACCCAGCGGCTCTTGAGTGAGCATGCGTACAGGCTTTACCTAAAGAGTGGAGATCAGATACTTTATTTGTAGAGATTGGCTGCTGCTTAAGAAACCTGGATGAACGCTCCACAAATATTCCGTGCACACAGTATCACATTCACCACGGCTTAAATGCAGCTAAAGGAGCAAGGTCCTACACCGCGCCGTTTTGGTGGTAGAGCTGTGTGTACTGCAACCCAATAAAACATGACGACCTTCTTCCCTTTTCTGGTCGAACTGCCCGAAGAAAATGCGCCCTCGCGCTGAGTTAGGCTAGGCTCGTCTTGGCTACGAGTCGCCTTCTATACCGGACTCACTACGTCGGCTCCTCGGCAAAGACATTTGCCGCCCGAGATAGGGACCGCGGATGCCCGGTCAGAGATGCATCAAACATACGTGCCGGATCGGGCTACACCGAAATACAAGTGCCCCGCACTTGGAGTGCTCTCTACTCGAGCTCAGAAAAGCAACTGACTATTTTTTACATTTCTAAAACTTCCAGAATTTTACAAACAAGGGGAACGACAAAAACAGGGAGGAAATCCCCCCAACTCTCATTCGCTGTTCCCAAACGCTATAAAAAAGGAGGAGGTCCAAAAATGCTTCACCATTGGTCTTTGAAGCGACGCTAATTTTTTATGCGTTCCACTAAAAAACAAGAACCAGAGGGCATTCTCGAGAACCGGGTGGTCCCAAGGAGGTACCCCGACGCGAGCCACACCTGACAGGGCTATAAATTTTCAAAGATTTGTAGCTCAACTTTGACATTTTGCTGCAATTAAATCTCTGAATATTTACAATCCATGTCAGTGCGCACACAACCCAACGGCGCCAAAAAATCCCAATTCCGTCTGTGCAAAGGCCTAGCTATAAACATAAATAAAAAAAACATAGTATACATTTCAATATATTTACACCATTCCCTTTTTCCAGGGTTACGTATCAAGATATGTGATTACCGTATCACAGTCGCTTTATATGCTTATCGCTATATGTTTGAATATGCTTATCGCTATATGCTTGTATATGCTTATCGCGATATGCTTGTATATGCTTATCGCTATATGCTGTCTGAGCTGCTGAAACTGCTGCTGAGCTGCTGTCTGAGCTGCTAAGATATATACAGTTTTCGAATAAAATTTCAAGATTTTTAATTTTTTGCATTACTTACAGCTTATGTCCCAAGTGTCTGCAAAGTTTCAAGTAATTCTCCCAAACAAAACCTTTTTAGGTTTATCGAATTAGTCAAAATTCAAATTATTAAAATATTGAAATTATTTGTATATAAAATTATTGATTTATAAATAGAACCATGTTTAAGGCAAAACAAGCAAAAATTGCTTATATTTTTATCAATTATGTTCAGCTATATAAGCTCCCAAAGTGTTTACGTTTCAGGTATTGTTTCGATTTCTGCCAAAGACACTCCAACTGCATACGTCATTCATGTCAGAAAGTATTACAGTTAATTATTATCTCATAAATTAATTACCAAATGCATTAATACTATTGTGTAAAAGTTCAACTAACATGTAACTAACATTAAAATCTGGTACATTGTAGATGTTTACAAATAAATACATATATACTAATTCTTAAATGTAGTTAAAATAGTAATCATGCTATTTTTTATATTTGAAATTTTTTTTATATAATTTCTATTGTAAGATACTTGTTACTATATCATTTACAATAATATTTTTCTATGCCTTTTGTGCCCTTTTGTATATCTATGGAAAATAATACACCAGTAACGGATATACATAGTTTTTTTTTTCTAAGAAACAGTTCTAAAAATCTGATGTGGGCAGCACATTACTTTCCCTGCAGACTTATATTCACGTTCTATTTATTTAAATTAAATTTAATTCATTTTTAATTCAATTTTTGTTCTCATTTGAAAACTGGACTTATTTTCAAAAATGATGTAGGAAAAATACGAAAACCTAAAATATCTCGAGAACGGCTAGTCCTAGTGTAATGGGGTTGGTCTTATTCTTTTCTTCGCTAAAAATTACGTATTAAATAAGCATTTAATGGCTATATTTGAGCATACGTAGTTCTTAAGTTTAGATTTTGATGATTTTTGCGGGCCATTTTGCAAAAAAAGGCATGTTATTTTTTTTCGAATTATACCAAAATCTAATCAGCACCAGGGTGGCCTACAAGCGACTTATCTACCAAATTTTGTGAAATTCGGTCCATTAGTTTTTTAGCTAGAGTGGATACAGGCTTTTGCGGGCCATTTCGCAAAAAAAGGCAGGTTCTTTTACTTCGACTCGTACCCAAAACCAATCAGCACTAGCCCCGCCCACAAGTGACTTACTTACGAAATTTAGTGAAATTCGGTCCATTAGTTTTTTAGTTAGAGTGGATACAAAATCTGCACAGACAGACACACAGACAGACAGACACACAGACACACAGACAGACACACAGACACACACACAGACGTCACGCTAAAAATGGTTTTTTCATATTCTAGAGGTCTCGAAACGTGTAGATCCGTCGAAAACTCGAGTTGCGATTTTCGGCATGATTCCAATACTTTCCCTATACATTACCATGTATTGCAGGGAAAGTAAAAATGTTTTCTAAAAAAAGAGCGAACTCAGTAGATTAGGGGCAGTATCAAATGGAGCGTGGCTCGGTGTCAAACCAACTTTTGATTTTATTGTTTTTCAAGTAAAGTTTAATTAACTTTTATTTATTTATATTTATAATCCGTTTTCTTAACGGGACAAGTCAATTTGAAAATAATATAGATGTTTAGATCACTGACAATTTGCAATAGCCCTTCCTTGTTCTTCCTTCAATTTTCTCTCAAATTTTCCACCCCCAAAATTGCCCCACTACTGGATAAAATTTAGTTTTACTGGGCCTTATATGGACATTGCATGAATGGGATTTATACCAAAATATCTTCTTTAATTCATTTTAATAACTTATAGCTTTATGAAAATTATTAAAATGTAAAAAATAGGGGAAACACTGAAATATGTGAATGCAAATTTCATTTCATTCTGTTCTTTTTTTTTGTGTGTAACCCTTTTCAGTATGGCAACACTATATTTTGTTTTTGAACTCAAAAATACTGAATCATAATATTTGATATTTTAAAATTCTGTTTATTTTTCACATTTTATCAATCTGAATGCAAAACTGCTTATGATTGTGAAATTACACTTTGAAAGGAAAAGCAAATTAGGAACTTTCGAGGGACTTCAACCATGTATAAGTGTCAAAGAGATTGAATGAAAATACATTCAAGAGGTTCAAGGAAACAGTTAGTGTTCAAATAAGGTGCAATAGTAGAAGAAAAGTGAGTGAATGTTCAAACTAAAGAAATAATAAAATCTGTACGTCAATGATTTCACCCAAATCCTTGATAATCTGCCAGAAAAAATATCACGGGAGTGACGTTTGTAAAAAAAATATGTCTGGAATTATCATTAAAGAAGATTTAAAATAAGAAACTTATATGAAAAAGGTTCTCAGTTAATCCATAGGATTAACTGAGAAAAGTTAAAACTGCTATTAAAGAAACATTCTGTTCATGGTATAGTTTTTCAGACGAAAAACCCTTTCCTCTACAAACATTTCATAACAATCAAAATGGCACGATTTACGCAAATTAGTTAAGGATATTCTTTCATGTAAAGGAGCCTTTCAAAGGTTCTCAAAACATTTTTCTTTAATGGTGTGGAAAGGCATTAGCAAAAGAGATAAACTGCCTCCTGTCTTCATAGAAAAAGGAATAAAAATCAATCAGAAATACTATTTAGAAACTGATTTAAAAGCTCACTGTGGCGAAAACAATATTTGGTTTAAGGCTATTTCAGTTATTTTGTTATTTTAATTTGTTTATTTGCATCAGCAGCTCTTTGACCTACCGAAAACCCAGACCATTCGACTCGCCCTAAGGCATGAGCAGCAATTTGAGTGGTCGGACTCTGTGACCCGTGTCATAGATAACACCTCTTTAAATTTATCCCCATGAGTTGTGGTGGTATAGTTTTCCTGAAAAATCATTTCTAGTAAGTTTGCAGCTTTTACATAGGGTAGTTTAAAAAATTGAACAATCAAATGTTATGGTGTTCATGAATTTTCTTTACTTCTTAAACGATTCCACGTTATTATCCAGGAAATACCTGTCCAATTTCAAAACTTCAAAGAAATGGAAAGTACATTGATCTAATAAAATTTTCAAATATTTTGTTGATCATCATTTATGGTTAGATCTTTTGCACGCATCTGAAAGATTTGCTTTCTCGACTTTGAAATGTATTCTTGTAAATGTGTCACCATCAGACTTGCCGTTTCTAGGGATACCAAATCTGAGAAAAAGCCAAGTGTGGCCATTGCTTGGCCCCACTACTGAAAATAACAATGTATTGTTGCGATTGCTTTCTTTGATATAACTTCAATATAGTTGGAAAGGGATCTAAGTAGTTTGAGGTCACTGATAGGCGCATAACAGGTATTCGTGCATTCCATCCAAGCTCTCACGTAGATTAACACAATAAACAAACCGAATTCAAGGCCGGATTTGTTCTAAAGATTTAAAAGCTTGAAATTTCATGATTTATTGGTAACTCTAAATTGGTAACTCTTATTGGTAACTCACGATTTATTGGTACTCTAAAAATTTCCAATGGCTTGTCAGTGAGGTAAATAGTAGATTTAGAGCGCGTTTCAGCCATAAGAGTATTAGTCAATTTCCTGAAACAAGTAGTTTTCATCAGTAAAAGGTGACTAAACTTCAGAAAGATTTATAAACGTATCAAGTAAATAAAAGTTTCAAGGTAAAATTAGCGTGCTAAAATTCATGTTGTCTGTTTAATAAATGCATTGTTGAAAAAAAGTGGACGAAACTTGAAACATGATAAGGCAGTTCCAAATATAATCCGTTTGGTTTGAAAGTTTTTGTTCGCTGTTTACTCATTGTAAGGAACAATATTATTCATGAGCACAAACAATTTATGAAATAAATAAGTTGGTATCACGTCTGATTTCAAACAAATAAGATCAAGCACACAACTTTGGTAGAAGGTCTTTATTACACTTCTTATAAGACGTACAAAATAGAAAAAGGCCAGAGCGCTTTCTAGCGTTAATACGCTCTTCATCCGGTCTATATAATAATCGAATGTTCATTTACTAATTGTATTTATGCAAATTTGTCATCTTTACAGGTCTATATATGAACAACCTTTTTACTTTCCATGTAGCCACTGATGAAGAACGTATTAACGTTCGAAAGCGCTCTGGCTTTTTTCTATTTTGTACGTTTTATAAGAAGTGTAATAAAGACCTTCTATCAAAGTTGTGTGCTTGATCTTATCAATTTATGAAAGTTGATTTTGTGGGTATGGCTTTTGAATCACCCTATTCTAAAGATTCACTACAATTTTTTGGATTTCTAACCCGATAGACAGTTGAATAGCATCTAAGAATTTTGAACTTTATTTTCTTCTCTATAGTCTCCATCAATGTACTAATTTATTTCGAAAATTTTCTTAGCCGTATTTTTAATTTTATTCGTCAAATTGCCAACAAGTGTTTGTTTGATGGCATAGAAATTGCCTGCTTCTTGGAAATGCTTGTGTTATTTTGTAGTATTTTACATCAACATATTTGTAACTTTTTAAAATCCTCCTCTTTTTTATTTCATTTTGGTTTATAATCTTAAGAGCTTTACTTCTTAACTGAATTTATAGAAACATGGATTTATTCTTACTAGTCAATTTTGTCAGAGTAGTAAGTTTCCTGAGCCGGCCAACAAAACACTGAATATCTTCTTTTTAACTCTTCACAACAAAGTTGAAAAGTGTTTATGACTTTGTTAGATATTCTTCTTGGCGATTTTTGTTTATTTTTCTTTAGTTTTGGTGGCATCTAAGTCAAATTAAATTATTCCTTCCAAAATAATCACACAAAATACATTAAATAATATTACAATAACACAATTCCATTGCTTTGCTTTTTTAACACTTTACAACAGAGTTGAAAAGTGTTTAAGACTTTCTTCATTCTGTCTGTCCGTTAGCACGATAACTGCCGTAAAAATGACTTAATCAAAATGAAATTTTAGTATGTTTTTCAGACGGCCTGTGGGACCTATGGGAGTATAAATAAATAATATCACCCAATTAGTTTTAGATTGAACTCGGGTTGAAAAAATGAAATACATTGAACCCTATGGGATTTAATTGTTCAAACATTTTTTAAACGGCTTTAAAATTCACAAATTGCTTCGAAAATTTTAGATAATATTCAAATTCTCCCATAAAATATATAAAAAAAATTTCAGTAAAATATATTCAGTAGTTTTTTAAATAAAAATTAAAATAATAATTACTCCTCTTATATGCAGCGATCACGTGAGCATTATATGAAGAGATCACGCGACCCACTTTAAAATGAAATATGGCATCCATCTTGTCCCCAAATCGTGGTTTTTAAAGTACTTTTTAATTCATATTGAGTGTTGTATCCGTCCTAAATCCGCTTTATTTTTGCTTAAATTCTGTTTGCATCTACATGCCGAAACAACGCAATAACAATATATTTGAGTTTAAATGATAATCCAAATTTGATTATTTCTACAACGAAGCCTATTTTTCACTTATGTAAAATGTAAACAGCAAAATATGTAGAATGAGTTGTATAAGAATTGCTGCATTTCTTTAACGCAAAATTATTTAGTTCATAGAGTCTGCATAGCTGATATGAATGAAATATTCATTGATTTTACAGAGAGAAGGACGATTTTTTTCGATGAAATTTTAAGCATAGAGTTTAATATCTTGTACATCCATGGTCTTAATTTTTAAATAAAATAAATTATAGTATTGTGATGAATGAAATGAATGGGAAACTGTTTATGAATGAAATGCTGCTTTTATAGAGAGAGACAGGCTTGTTATATTTCGATGGAGTCATTTGAATAAATTTCAGTTGTTTTCGATGAAGTTTTCAAATATAATAAATTATTGTAGTATTATGATAATGTTGAAAACATTACCGAGGAGCCAGGCGATTTATATTTAATTGACGTCATTTGAATGAAGCTCATTTTTTTCGTGAACTTTTAAGTTTTCAAATATAATAAATTAATGTAGTATTGTGATAATTTTAAAAATATTACCGAGGAATGTATCGCATTTTAGAGATGTTTAAATAAAATTGCATTGAAGTTGGAAAGTGTTTCATAGTCAATGCTTTATGCATGTTTGATCTTTCTCGTTTTCACATTTGCTTATGCTTTTTGTTATTTTAACATATTTTCCTGATTTGATTTCAAGTTGGGCTCGAGAAGACACATGTTAGGGTCCTGTAGATAATACTTTTAAATAAAAAATACACTTTTAAATAAAAAAATTACAATTAAAATATATCTATATGTAACATATTTTAATTTTTGACATATTTTAATCTTGAATCAGTATGCATCTGACGCCAATCAATTGAAATAATCGCATCAAATACCATTCAAAACGCGTAATTGTTTCAAGAGACATTATGGATACAAACACGGGAAAAATAGCTGATTCGTGTTTTGACATGCTCAAAACTTATAAATCCATCTAATCCAGAGTTGGATTTTTGACTTGATAATAAAACTTTATCTTTACGCATATCGTGAATTAGAGAAAAAAATGGAGAAATCTGCAGTGACTGTAAAAGCAAAAATAGTAACGGATAAATTCCTTTGGTCATATTATATATGACCGAAGGAATTTAGAAAGATAAAATACCTACAAGAATTATAAAATACTTGCAACATTTAAATAATGTAAGTATTTTAATAACCGAGGTAATGAACAAGAATCTTCCGCAGGATAAATTTCTATAAACATGCTCTTAATCCGAATTTATATTACTTAACTCTTAAAGAGTTTGGACTGTCAATTAACAGGCAACTGCTTCCATTACGCGGTGTATGATTCGCTTAACGATCTTTTTATTACGTTTAATTGCGTGTTAATCTGATACATTTCATTCCGAAACACTTGCGCATTTTCCCCTGAAAACATCCATTTTTCTTTAATGGGTAATATGACAGAAATCCAATTAGAATATTTTATTCATGCGCACTTATCATTGAATGATATGCCCTTGCTTGTTTACATTAAATATGAACGCTGATGTGACGTCTAAAACGTTCTTCGAGCGTGCTCCAAAGAAACTGCATTCAAACACGCGATATATATTTATAGAATGAGTTTGTGCCCAAGAATCGTCATAAAGGGCAAATTCCGAAAATAAGCAATACCGTTTTTTTTAAGGCTAAGGCCTAAAATTCGTGAGGAAAGCTTTATATGTAATGCGTGAGGAAAGTTATTACTTGAAATATGAGATTCAATGTTTAGATGCTAATACTTAAATGTATAAAATGTTATTGATTCGATGTTCAATGACCATCTGACTTGTTTCTGAGCATGGCATTCGTGTTATTTATATCGAATGAACTTACAAATGTAAAACATACTGGTGAAAAAAACTTGGTTACTCAACTCGACACTAGGAGCTTGCAATTCCGGTCCAGTAGCTGGCAGAGCTTAGCAGAAGCTTAAAAAGATCATATGAGAATTTTTTCTTTAATTGTGTAACATTAATTAACTTTTTCTGCATAAAAATAAATAAATGTTCACAAAATTTTTATTAATTTATTTTTATTTTATTTATTATTTAATATGTTACCAATTAAAAAAAATTGTTTAGAATGAACTTCATCATAGTATAAAGATACTATGATGAAGTAGACTAAATTATTTTTACATTCTAAACTATTTTTTTATGATTTGATAATCTAATTTATGATTTGATAATCTGAAATAATAATAATAAAAGAAGCCTTTGGTTTCAAAGCACTGCAAAAATATATTTACTATAAGGATCATCACCTTACTCTTCCATCATAGCTAACTCTTGGTTAATTTTGTAAATAACATTTGTTTAATTTTGTAAAATATTTTTTTTAAATTAAACAAAACATGAAAATAAGCAAGTTCAATTTCCTAATTGTGCAATAATTGGAGAATGGAGATGGATGAAAAATATGGTTGTGGGTTTTCAGCAATGCGTAGCAATACAGAATAAATTGCGCAGTCATACTCTTTGGGTGAAAACTGATTTCACGAACAAATTTAAGTTTGTAGGGAATGCCATGAACTGGACACATCAGATTTTTTATCCAAACAAACACTTCTTCAAATTTTTCTGAGCCGGAATTAACTGGCAGAGATAATTCAGCTGATCAGTAAGAAAATTCGTAGTTCGATTACCGGTTGGGGCAGCGAGGTTTTTCACACGATATGCAGTTCGGGCGCGGTAGCCCGGTAGTTTGTGCGCTGGATTTGCACGTTGCCACAACTGCCGCCGTATTCATACGGAGTACTAGCACGTTAAACATGTGGGTCCGTAAGTCCTTTCGAGAGGCTGCTGGTAGGAGAAGGAGGGTACGGTCCCTGTGGATGCCTCCCCCACTGGGTTCCGGTCTAAATTGGGTGGCACTTCCCGGTCGTCCAAACGGTTACTTTACACTTTTCTGGTAAGTCGGACAGTCTGGGTTTCAACAACAACAACACGATATGCAGTGTAATAGTATACTCTTAAAAGCCGGGTTTTAAATGGAATCACACATTTATCTTATTGCCTATTATAGGTTTTGAGTAAAAGGGATCACAAAATGCATTAAAAGGCTCAATTAAATGGGAATGGAAGATGGACGAGCAAAACGATAATAGGCAGATCAAAAATCTGATGTGGGCAGCACATGGATTCCCTACAGACTCAAATTTAATTTCTCCTTACTTCTTTAATAATTAATTAAATTGAGTTTTATTGTACAAAATAACAAGCATAATAATTACACTAAATTTGCACTTATAATCCAATTTTCGTCTTTATTTGGTATCTTTATTATCTGTGTATCTGTGTATTATCTGTGTATCTAAATTCCGTGCCTACGCAATTACAATAGTTGTGATTTTATTATCTCTAAACTTTTATTATTTCTTCAACGAAGCCTAATTTTAACTTATGCAGAATGCAAATATCTCAAGCGATTGTAAGGTGAGTTACATAAGAATTGCTGAATTTTTTCGCACAAAACTATTTAGATCTGCAGACTGGAATACAAGTTATATGAATGAAATATTCATTGACTTTGCATAGAGAATCAGATGATTTATATTTCGATACAGTTTTAAATATTTAAGTATAATAAATTACTGTAGTACTGTTATAATGTAAAAGATATCACCACTGAATGTATCACATTTTAGAGATTTTTAAATGCAATTGCATTTCAGTTGGAAAGTGTTTCATAATCAATGCTTATGCATGATTGATCTTTCTTGTTCTAATTTAATGTTTTTCGTAACATACTGCATATCCAATATGGTAACGAGAGAACTCTTATTTGTAAAATATTTTTTTCTTTTCGATCTTTTTAACACTTTACAACAAAGTTGAAAAGTGTTTATGACTTTGTTCATTCTGTCTGTCTGTCTGTCTGTCCGTTAGGACGATAACTGCCGTAAAAATTACTTAATCAAAATGAAATTTTAGTATGTTGCTCAGACTGTCTGTAGGACCTATGGAAATATAAATGAATAATATCACTCAATTAGTTTTGGATTGAATCCGGGTTGAAAAAATGAAATACATTGGGCCCTATAGGACCCAATTTTTCAAACATTTTTTAAGCGGATTTAAAATTCACAAATTGCTTCGAAAATTTTAGGTAATATTTAAATTGTTCCATAAAATATATAAAAAAAATTTCAACGAAATATATTCAGTAGTTTTTTAAATAAAAATTAAAATAATAATAACACCTCTTATATGAAGCGATCACGTGACCATGATATGAAATGTTCACGTGACTCACTTCAAAATGATATATGGCATCCATCTTGTCTCAAAATCGTGATTTTTAAAGTTCTTTTTAATTCATATTTAGTGTTGTATCCGTCCTAAAACTACTTTATTTTTGCTTAAATTATGTGCATCTACATACTGAAATAATTCAATTACAATATATTTGAGTTTAAATTCTCATCCAAATTTGATTATTTCTACAACGAAGCCTATTTTTCACCTATGTAAAATGTAAACAGCAAAATATGCAGAATGAGTTGTATTAGAATTGCTGTATTTCTTTAACACAAAATCATTTAGTTCATGGATAGTCTGCATAGCCGATATGAATGAAATATTCACTGATTTTACAAAGAGATGGACGATTTTTTTCGATGAAGTTTTAAGCATTGAGTTTAATTACTTGTAGCTCCATGGTCTTAATTTTTAAATAAAATAAATTATTATAGTATTGTGATGAATGACATGAATGGGAAATTATTTATGAATGAAATGTTGCTTTCATAGAGAGAGCTAGGAGTGTTATTTTTTCTATGACGTCATTTAAATGAATTTCAGTTGTTTTGGATGAAGTTTTCAGATATAATAAATTATCGTAATATTATGATAATTCTAAAATTATTACCGAGGAATGTATCACATTTTAGAGATGTTTAAACCATGCAATTTATATTTCAATGCCTTCATTTGAATGAAGTTAATATTTTTCGAAAGTTTAAGTTTTCAAATATAATAAATTAATGTAGTATTGTGATAAGTTTTAAAATATTACCGAGGAATCTATTGCATTTTAGAGATGTTTAAATAAAATTGCATTGAAGTTGGAAAGTGTTTCATAATCAATGCTTTAAGCATGATTGATCTTTCTTTTGTTTTCTTATTTCTTTTCTGCTGCGTTTTTGTCAAAAATGTAATAGTTTCACATTTTTAGTTTAAAATAACCTACATTTGACTGGGCTATAACCTAGATAATAAATATTTTTTAGGGAACCTGTTTCATCTCTTTATGACCATATCTGAGCATTTTATCAAAAATCAGATAAATTTTTTATATATAAACATCATCGGAATAATAAAAAGGGAATCGTAAAATAACTACTGTTTTCTGAAATGCAAAAGACTGCATCTTCTTTGCTTTCAAAGATATAGAAATGCGAATTTGGAATAAAATTCTAGACTACCATAGACTTGTATAACGAGTCATCTAAATTATTTTAACCATTTTAGTTTTAGAGCTTTAGGTACAGTATATGCAGCTAGAAATAATTCCTGTCATATAATGTCTTACAGTGCTCTAGGTCCGCGTAACTGCCGTGACACGTAATAAAAAATGGGTAAAAGTACATATAAAATAAAACAGAAACAAACAATCTGGTGGCTGTTTCGTTGATAGAATAAGTCATATTCATCATAATTTTCATCTAAATTAATTTCCACTCTGCTCGCCTGGACGCCATTGAGATTACAAGCCATTAACACTAAATCTATGACTATTGCTATAACTAAAAATGAACTTTCAGAGCATAAAACATAAAATTCCTATAATTACTGGTTAAAAACGACTAAAGTTTAATCTTAAATCTGTAAACAGCCTAAAAATTACATTGAATCTATGAAAACACGGTTTTAAATATAAAACTTTATTAGACGTATGTACTTGCTTCTGAGCCAACTTAAAAGAGACTTTATCCCAGAAATTGGTATACTTTAATTACGATAGGTGGCAGCATATTGGAGATTATTAAAAAAAGCACATGGATACTTTATCCATTCATCCCCTTTTAATTCTGATACAAATGGACTAATATATGGAAAGTGAATGTATGCAAATGTCGAGTGAAACCTCATACTCCAGATATTAAAAATATATGGAAAATAAGAAAAAATCTTTTTATATAAACCTCATCCGTATTTTCTCTTATTTTAGAATAAAAAATGATATTGAAAATAGTAAATATTAAAAGAAAATAACCAAATATTCATAACAAAAGTTAAAGTTCACTCAGGATCATTCAAACTCGTTTTAAGAAATTATGGAATAAGGCTGAATTTGCTAGTACTTTTGAAAAGAGTGATTTCTCATTCAAACCCTCTCAACCATTTATGTAAGTTTAAGGATCTTATGAATGCGTATTTTAATTAATATCAAAAGAAGAATTTTGTAATGTAAGTAAAAATCGTAAGAGAAAGTTCAAAGTGAAGATTTTAATCAATGCATTGGTAGAGAAAAAATTATTTGAGACTAGTTCCTTTAAAAAATAATTCTTTCGGAAATCCTCCAGAGAGAGAATGTTTAGAATTTTATAAAACATATTAAATTTAATGAAAGGTACTCGAAAAATTTCACAGAAATGTTAATACGAAATTCCCTCGCATGATGCATATATACTTTTGAACCAAAATAATTTTATATTAATCATCTAAATTTTACCTACTATCTTATGCAATAGCGATTCCAATTTTAGGAAGCAATTCGTTAACTCAACTTGTTTTATATACTATATCCAAAAATGCATCGGACGTTATAATTTTCACAATCGCTTATATTTATATAATACTTTGCCGAAAATATTTTTCATTTTAAGATTTTAAAGATAAAACATATTTTAAGACCTGACGCATTTCAATTAATTCTATAAATTTGGCATATATTCCTATTTGAGGCCGTAGAATCCATGGACTGGTTTCGCGCTTATTACTGGCTCGTTAGCATAAGACATTTAATTTAATTTCATTTAGTACAGCAGCCACAATTATACCTCATTAAGATTTACTATTAAAAATTCGCGGCTGTTCGTCTACCATCGAGTAACGGAGAGCATAAAAAATCTGAAGAATAAATATAACACCGAGAAGACACAAATATATGAGAAATATTCCACACACAGACACATTGTGAGACCAGGATACACTTAGACAGGTTTATATGTGGTTTTATGAGTTCTAACAAGAATAGAAAGGGACCAGACAGGCAGACGCCAATTTACAGTAACCCTGACCCGAGCGGGCAGGAAAACCATTAAAAAGGGGGCTAAATGTGAAACCATGGCATAGTTTAAAAGTTTAACCAAGGTTTATATGTGAATTTACGAGTTCTAACAGGAATACAGAGGTTCCAGACTGACAGACGCCAATTTACAGTAGCCCTGATCCGACAGGTCTGGAAAACCAAAGAAGGGGGGGGGGGGCTAAAGGTGAAACGATGGGATTGGTTAAAAGTTTAATCAATGAGAAAGTGTTTGCGCGTCGCCTTGAGGTCAGCTAATGATCGCCGAAAATTCGTATCAGACATCAGGCAAAAAGATATGGCAACCGATAGAAGGTTCTATAGAGAGATCAGTAATAGTTGAGAATTGAATTAAGAGAGTGAGAGATGTATAGAGATGGTGAAACAGCTAAGAACCGCATTGAAATAGTCATGGAGCTACGCTCTTCCAGTGATGATGAGTCAGCGTTCAGCGAGAATCAGTAGTGTGCCGTCATAAAATTGAGGGAATAATTGCCGAAGAGGCTACAATGTGCAATAGAAAGTTTTGGGAGTGCCTATAATAAAAAGCAATAGGCTGTATGTCAATATCCAAAGAAAAAAAGCAAGAAAGATCAATCATGCTTAAAGCATTGATTATGAAACACTTTCTAACTTCAATGCAATTTCATTTAAACATCTCTAAAATGCAATACATTCCTCGGTAATATTTTAAAACTTATCACAATACTACATTAATTTATTATATTTGAAAACTTAAACCTTCATCGAAAAAAATGAACTTCATTCAAATGACGGCATTGAAATATAAATTACCTGATTTAAACATCTCTAAAATGTGATACATTCCTCGGTAATAATTTTAGAATTATCATAATACTACGATAATTTATTATATTTGAAAACTTCATCGAAAACAACTGAAATGCATTCAAATGACGTCATTGAAAAAATAACACGCCTGGCTCTCTTTATAAAAGCAGCATTTCATTCATAAATAATTTCCCATTCATGTCATTCATCACAATACTATAATCATTTATTTTATTTAAAAATTAAGACCATGGAGCTACAAGTAATTAAACTCTATGTGTAAAACTTCATTGAAGAAAATCGCCCTTTGTAAAATCAATGAGTATTTCATTCATATCAGCTGTGCAGACTCCATGAACTAAAGGATTTTGTGTTAAAGAAATACAGCAATTCTAATACAACTCATTCTACATATTTTGCTGTTTACATTTTACATAGGTGAAAAATAGGCTTCGTTGTAGAAATAATCAAATTTGGATGAGCATTTGAACTCAAATATATTGTAATTGCGTTGTTCCAGTATGCAGATGCACAGAATTTAATCAAAATTAAAGTGGTTTTAGGACGGATACAACACTCAATATGAATTAAAAAGAACTTTAAAAATCACAATTTTGAGACAAGGTGGATGACATATATCATTTTGAAGTGGGGCACGTGATCTTGTCATATCATGGTCACGTGATCGCTTCATATAAGAGGTGTTATTATTATTTTAATTTTTATTTCAAAAACTACTGAATATATTTCGCTGAATTTTTTTTATATATTTTATAGAACAATTTAAATATTACCTAATACTTTCGAAGCAATTTGTGAATTTCAAATCCTCTTAAAAAATGTTTGAAAAATTAGGTCCTATAGGGCTCAATGTATTTCATTTTTTCAACCCGGGTTCAATCCAAAACTAATTTTGTGATATTATTCATTTATATTCCCATAGGTACTACAGACCGTCTGAACAACATACTAAAATTTCATTTTGATTAAGTCATTTTTACGGCAGTTATCGTGCTAATGGACAGACAGACAGACAGAATGAACAACGTCATAAACACTTTTCAACTTTGTTGTAAAGTGTTAAAATGGTATGTATGTGCTTATTAACATATGTAAAATGTCATTATGCTGTTTGAATAAAATACTTGGTCTCACATACTTAATCTCTTCCTTTATTATATGTGATAAGAATAATTATTGTAAATAAATTAGGAATATAATGATCTTATTAAATAATGTTATTTTAAAGTTAAAATGGGTGCAGTTAATTATGTAGTATTATGTTAATATATTTTATTCCAGAAACTCGCAATTCAAAATTAATGATGGGTTATTAGATACATTTCACAGTATCAGCGCTATGTGTTTAACTAACTTCAACAATCGTTCTTAAATGTGCACCATATTTTGGCTTCAGGACGACACTTTCTGATTGGTTAAACTTTTAACCAATTCTATGGTTTCACCTTTAGCCCCCTTTTTTATGGTTTTCCTGACCTCTCGGGTCAGGGCTACTGTAAATTGGTGTCTGCTCGTCTGGGCCCTTTGTATTTTTGTTAGAACTCATAAATCCACGTACAAACTTTTCTAAGTGAATCCTGGTGTCACACATATATTAAAAGAGAACATGCTATCAAAAATATCTAAGGTTGCTAGGGATAATAACGATATAAAATTTTCGAGGTACAAAAATTGAAATATTTCAAACATAAGTATTCCTTATTAAACTTAATAAACGATCAAATGTTTGTAAATCGATTGAGCCGTTTTTAAGCTTTAAGTAGTTATTGTAGACAAACAAAATAGAGTTCCTATTCTCGTTGTTTCAAGGAAAGGTGAAGGAGGATTAAATTTATATTAAAACTGTCAGACTAGAAATTGTTCTCACGTTGGATGAGACACTTTTATGTGTGGAATTTATGGTACTCGAAACGGCAAACAAAGTTTGCAGTCTGGCTGGTACCAAAGTTTATTGCGACGTGAACCTAAACGTCAAAGGACTATAAATTTAGGGGTGCCATACCAGAGGGGCTGAGCTGGGCCTTACTAAATATGGAATGATGCCATTGGGCAAAGAAGAACCAATGAGCGCCAAAAAGAAATAAAGGCGGAGTTAGCCCCCCCTCCGAGGGAACCACAGCCTGTGACCCGAGAACGAGAGAGACGATGATGGAATTTTGACTTAGAAGTATGCGAGAAAAACTATCACGATTTTGACTTAAGAGCACGAGTAGAGAAGAATGAAAAAAACAACAGATTTGCAGAGTGTCCCGTAGCGGTTCCAAATTAATGGAGATAGATCAATGTGCGAGTGCATTCAGAGTACGAGGAGGAGCCACACACCAAAGAGTTGGGCAGTACTAAGATTGATGCCTTTGAGATATGACAAAGCCCAAGACTAATTGGAAGGTATGTGCTCAGCGATTATCACAGGTCCTAGACACGATAGTAATGTTAATAACTCTGGTCGCATATGTCCCCTCCGCTGCAATAATTAATAAAAATAATTGTTGTCAAGCATAACTAATAATATGAATAATAGTGTAATTGAATTTAATTAGGATTTATGTTGTAATAAATGTTTTATTGTTTAAGTTTAAATGGTATGATCAATTTAGCATTTTATTTAATTAATTATTCCTTTACAGGGCTCGCACGAAAGGTAAAATAATTGGTGGGTTTATAGCGGCACAACAAAGCAATGTACATTAAATTAATTCCCCTATATGAGATTAACGGCCATGGCAAATTGATGAATATTATATTAAAATAATAATAATTATTTTTAAAGAATTTATAACTAAAACTTCAACATTAACTTATTTTATTTCGGTTGCCACAAAAACATTTCCTGGTTTCGGTCTTATTGTTTGATATTTAAAAAAAAATTAGATTGCTTCGTTTAGGAGATATCTATTTTCTATGAATATTCACTTTTATATACTAAAGTGGTACATAATCGTAAATGTTTTCTAATAATAAATCTGTTTGTAATTAATATTAGCAAACCAGTGACAAAAGCATGTAAAGGAGTTGAAGCGTTCTCGAATATTAAGCTACCATGTCACGCAAATATACAGAGAGAGGTTTCTAATTCTCGTCATCCCGCACTGTAAAGTACACTAGAATATTTCACAGCAAATTGTGTCACAAATGCGTTTGCCCCAGATGCGTTTTTTTTTTCGTGTATTTTTCTGCCTTTTTGTTAAGAAGGATGTTGCTTTTTTGCATCTGAAATTGTTTGCTAAGTATCTATGATGTTAATAATGAAGAAATTTTTATCACCGATTAATGTCAATAGCAGTTTGATCGACTTTGTATACACATACAAGTTTATTTATTTCATGTGGTTAAGCTAACTTCTTCATTTAAAACCTCGAAAGTTGTGTACGTCAGTTGCAATTAAAGTCATCTCTACCCAATTTCATAAAATATTTATTTGTAATAGCTTTTAAGTGAGAGCATGATTGGATAAGTATACCTCCTATGATGCTCATTGAGTATATATTTAATGAAAAATAAAGGTTTGGATTTTAAATACTGTATTTCAAAATTGTATCTATCATGGATTTGATGCTGTAATGCCTGAATTATAAATGCCGCATTTCAAATAATATTATAATGCTTTTCGAATTGCAAAACAAACTGAGAAATACCATTTACTGTACCTATTCTGTACAGTTCTGTAAAATATAATAGGATTGTATATGTACAATCTTGTTATATGTTGCATTAAGATGAAATGTAACATATGGGAAATTTCGAAATATTTAATGTTTTTACGAAATATTAAATATCCGTTTCGAAGTGCAATTAAAGTCTTCTGTATCCAATGCTATAATAGTTGCTTAATTTATAATAGTTTTTGTGTATAAACATTTCCTAGGATGCTAAATAATATTTATATAATGAAATGTGCTAATCTATATAAATAAAATTAGAAATCTGTCTGTATGTCTGTCCTATCATCTTTATAAATAAAATTGAAAACCTGTCTGTTTGTCTGTTTGTCCCATCATCACGGGAGCACGGCTAAACCGAATTTCATGAAATTTTATGGGTAGCCTGAAAATAGCCCCACTTAAAATTTAGTATATCATTGGAGTTTCTACGACCAGTGGTTCTCGAGATATTAGTAAAAAACGAATCTTTCCTTTGTCTCATCATCACGGGAGAACGTCTGAACCGAATTTAATGAAATTTTGTGGATATCCTTGAAATGTTTCCCCATAAATTTGGGGTTTCTAAGACCAGGGGTTCTCGAGATATTATCTCGAGATACCGGAACTTTTTCCTAGGAATTCTACTCTCTAACTCCGTGGTTTATCCAAACGGAAAGGTTGAAAATCGTTTATTTGACACGTCCAAGATAGTTAAACCTTTATTTTTGAGTTTGATGGAGGATTTTTGCGCTAATTAGTCACTATCTGAAAGCATGAATTGTTTGAAACATTAATTTAGATGGAAAACCTATCTCCATGGTTTATTTTTCACAAGCATTTACTCAACAATGAAAAGTATAAAGAAATTAAAATGGTTATTTAATTTCACATTTTATGAGCAAGATTCTATCTTATATCATGTTGCTGAGCAACGCAATTAAATTAAATGCGTTGGTTAATATTTTTTTTTCTATTTGAATAAGTAAATAAATGTAAAAAATATATTTTATACATGAATGGTTTGACTTTTTTTTAATTATATTAATTGCGGACTACGTACATCACTTTCATTTATTTTGGCAAAGAGTTTTCAAGCTTATATATTATGTTTAGCTAATAAACTCATATATTGTGTTTACCCGATAAATTCATCTAGCCGATTGTTGAAACAGAAAAAGAGTAGAACGGGTATATCTTCTAATACAATTTTAGTATTTTCATTTAGTACATACAAACGGGATCAGGATGTTTTTTCTCCAGATCTGCAAATTCAGAGCTACGAACGTCACGGAATATCGCTATCAAAAGGAGCTAGGATGTTTTATTAACACTTTACAACAAAGTTGAAAAGTGTTTATGACTTTGTTCATTCATTCTGTCTGTCTGTCTGTCTGTTTGTCTGTCTGTCTCTCCGTTAGCAAGATAACTGCTGTAAAATTGACTTAATCAAAATGAAATTTTAGTATGATGTTCATACGGTCTGCAGGACCTATGGGAATATAAATGAATAATATCACCCAATTAGTTTTGGATTGAACCCGAGTTGAAAAAATGAAATACATTGAGCCCTATGGGACCTAATTTTTTAAGCATTTTTTAAGCGGATTTAAAATTCACAAATTGCTTCGAAAATTTTAGGTAATATTCAAATTGTTCCATAAAATATATAAAAAAAATTCTGCGAAATAAATTCAGTAGTTTTTTAAATAAAAATTAAAATAATAATAACACATCTTATATGAAGCGATCACGTGACCATGATATGAAACGATCACGTGACCTACTTCAAAATGATATATGGCATCCATCTTGTCTCAAAATCGTGATTTTTAAAGCTCTTTTTAATTCATATTGAGAGTTGTATACGTTTTAAAACCACTTTATTTCTGCTTAAATTCTGTGCATCTACATACTGAAACAACGCAATTACAATATATTTGAGTTTAAATGCTCATCCAAATTTGATTATTTCTACAACGAAGCCTGTTTTTCACCTATGTAAAATGTAAACAGCAAAATATGTAGAATGAGTTGTATTAGAATTGCTGTATTTCTTTAACACAAAATCAATTAGTCCATGGAGTCTGCGTAGCTGATATGAATGAAATATTCATTGATTTTACAAAGAGAAGGACGATTTTTTTCGATGAAGTTTTACGCATAGAGTTTAATTACTTGTAGCTCCATGGTCTTAATTTTTAAATAAAATAAGTTATTATAGTATTGTGATGAATGACATGAATGGGAAATTATTTATGAATGACATTCTGCTTTTATAGAGAGAGCCAGGCGTGTTATTTTTTCTATGACGTCATTTGAATGAATTTCAGTTGTTTTCGATGGAGTTTTCAAATATAATAAATTGTTGTAGTATTATGATAATTCTAATATTATTACCGAGGAATGTATTACATTTTAGAGATGTTTAAATCAGGCAATTTATATTTCAATGCTGTCAATTGAATGAAGTTCATTTTTTTCGATGAAGGCTTAAGTTTTCAAATATAATAAATTAATGTAGTATTGTGATAAGTTTTAAAATATTACCGAGGAATGTATTGCATTTTCGACATAATTAAATAAAATTACAGTTGGAAAGTGTTTCATAATCAATGCCTTAAGCATGATTGATCTTTCTTGTTTTTCAGATCTGCCCGTGAGGATAATTTTGTATAGTGAGAACAGATATACTTAAACTTCTCTTTAGGAGCAATAAATTTAATATTTTAACAGAATTTGTACATGATTGTGAATTATAAGTTTCTTTATTATATACTCCGTACGAAGAACGTGCATGCTGCTAGTCGATATAAATAACATTGAAAATCTGTCTGTCTGTCTGTCTGTATGTTTGTCCCATCATCTCGGCAGAACGGCTGAACCGAATTTGATAAAATTTTGTGGGTAGCTTTGAAATATACCCACTTAAAATTTACTCCAAGTTTTGAGTTATTTTTCACATTTATTTTTCACAACCTTTTGGTGGGAGATTTTTTGCTCTAATTAGTCACTTTCTGAAAGCATGAATTGTTTGAAGCAGGCATTTAAATGGAGAATCTATCACCATGGTTTATTTTTCACAAGCTTTTACTCAACAATGAAAAGTATTAAGAAATCAAAATGGTTATTTTATTGTTAGTATTTTATGAGAAATATTCTATCTTATATTATGTTGTTCGGCAACGAAATTAAATTAAATGCGTTTGTTAATGTTTATTATTATTTTTTCGATTTGAATAATAAATAAATGGATATTAAAATATATCTTATAAATGAACGGTTTGCTTTTTCTTTCAATTATATTAATTGCGGTCTGCGTACATCACTTTCATTTATTTTGGCAAAGAGTTTGCAAGCTTATATATTGTGTTTAGCTAATAAACTCATATATTGTTTTTAACCAATAAATTCATTTAACCGATTGTTGAAACAAAATAGAGTAGAACGGGTATATCTTCTAATACAATTTTAGTGTTTTCATTTAGTACATACAAACGGGATCAGGATATTTCATTCAGATCTGCAAATTCAGAGCTACAAATTTGGCGGGATTTCGCTAACTTGGCAACTTTTCTGAAACGTTGCCAAATTGACGGAAATGTCGCCAAATTGTTAAAAACGAAGCAAACCAATGAAATTTATTTTGTTTAGTTAGAAGAGATTAATGAAATGATGTTTCTTTAGCATTTGTCTGTCAGTTTAACTGTTTTACTTATATCACATTTAGTGAATGTTTTAAATGTCACCAAATTGATAAAAATGTTTGAAAATCCATAAAAATATTTTAAAATTGACAAAATTGCGCTAAATAAATGAAATAAATTGTGTTTTGTTATGGGATAGTATTGTGATGATGTTTCGTCAATTTATCGCCAAGTGGGACTCAGTTTTGCAGTCCCTTTAGACGATAAATTTGGCGATTTTTTAAAATGTCGCTAAATTGACAAAAATATCGCCAAACCTTCCTTAGAGATAGCATTATTCAGACGACATTTTTCCACCAATTTATTTGAAGGAAATAATATTATGTCGCTTAGCAAAGGATTTAAATCCAATGTGTTTATGCAGTAGGGGATTTTTATTAAATCTTTTCCGATTTGAATAATGAAGATACGTATATAAAATAAATTTCATTGCCATTGCATTTTTGACAATAACGGTCTTTAGGTTTAAACATTTTCATTATTGATACTTTCAAGGATTACTGATTCAGAGATTATCGATATTTTTAAGTTATTATACCATTGTTTTATTGCGGCAAAAATTGTTGAAGCTCATATATTGTACGTTGTACGAGTAATCTTCTTAAAATGCACGGGTATATATACTAATCTACGAGAATATAAGTAGTACATGTGTATTGACTTATATTTTGACATATATTGGCACATATTGGAATCAAGTACGGCCTTCTGGTATGAAAATTACGGATATTACTGATATTTTCAATATATTACGTTATCTGTTTTATTTTGGCAAATGTTTTTGAGACTTATATTGTAATACGGGTAATCTTCGACTAACACTCGGACATGTCTTCTAATTTACGACGTTATAAGTAGAACGGGTATATCTTCCCATATAATTTTAGCACTTTCATTTTGGCATATATTGGAACCAATTACTGCCTTCAGGTTTAAAGATTACGGGTTTATTGATATTTCAATTTTTACATGTAATCTACTAATACAGGTTATATTTTCTAATATTCGCTTATACAAGTAGTACGGTTCCCGTGCAATTTTAACGCTTTATTTTATATATATTGATTCAATTCCATTTGTTTTGTAAATTTGCTTAAGGTACCAGATTGTATTATTCTACAGATCTTCCCGTAAGGAGAACTTTGTACAGAGATTCGTAACCTTCTTTTTAGAAGCATTAAATTAAATATTTTAACGGAATATATTGATTTAAAATGTCATTTAGTATACTATATGAATTTGCTCATAATTGTGAATTTTATATTTCCTCATATTATATATTCCGTACGAAGAACGGGTATGCTGCTAGTCCTTAATGTTTCTAATAATATTTTTCTTATATATCAAGTGTCTTGAAATGTTTATTAATTTTTATTTTTATTCCCTAAATTATCATCTGACTTCGGCGCCCAGTGCATTTGAAAAGAAGCACTTTATGAAGAAGCTTTTAATTTGCTTTAGGTCTGAGGAAGCTAAGAGGTCCATCCAAAAGGTAAGCTATTGCAGCTATAAACTTTTGATTCGGTAGCTATTTGATAGCGAAGTTCGTTGTGCTACAATATATAAACATCCGGTGCCCTTTTGCTAAGCGGACAGGGCCATGCTTGCGATAGACAGATAGATTACTAAAATCGGATCGATATAATAAAAGGAGAGAAATATATAATTCGGCATATCCGTTAGGTTTGCCATCTGCTGTACTGCAGTATATGCGTGATTTATGAACTTGCTTGAAAATACTTATTTTACGAAATATTTATCTTACGGGTGTAAATTAATTTAATTCCCCTGTTCTTTGTGGTAATGAAACTGGAACTGTCAAAAGTTGTAAAAAACATGTTAAAAATTACCTAAATTAGGAAAATAAACATACACTTTCATTTCAAAACTGCATTCGTTGATTAAAACGCCTAGCGCTGAAAAGAACCTGATTAGACATCCTTTATGATAGACCTTTGACAAATTAATTAAGAAACAGCTAATTCAGATTCTATTTTGATATGTGTTTTGATATATTACGGCAACGGATTTACGACAACAATGAAAGATTTTTGTGAATGGAAACAGTCCTTCATTGAAATAATTTACTTCCTATTCTCAATGTTTATTAAATTGAAAATATATTAATTAGTTTTTAATTTTTGAATAGCTATCGGTCTTTTATTAGAAATATAGCATTCATTGATTAACAACAACGATTTTGAAGAACGTAATTAGGCTAATAAAACGCTAAACGTAGATACACATATGCACCACCATGCACAGTTACATAAGTTTTAGTAGTGTAGACTAGATTACTGAAATTACGAACTTGGTGAAAATGTTAATCAACTGTCTGTTTCATATAAGATAAACTGCCCGTTTCATATTATATAAGAAATGATGAAAAACGTATATTTTTTTTAAATCAAATATATCGATTGGATCGAAGATTTATACAAAACATTCTAATTCAAATCCAAGCAGAACAGATTTCGATTTTGCTTTAGACACACATCTATATGAACATACAACTAAACATACACACACTTACACACATATACATATACACACAGACATAACTCAAAAATGTCTGAATCTTGTTCAGGGATGCTTACAACGTGCTCCCCCGTTAAAAACTCGAATTCGAATTTTCTACCCCTGTCATAAACCTGGGGCGCCCATAAAATAATTGTATTTGGGCATTAACATAATTTTAAGGAACAATAACAGTGATAATATAGAAACGGCACATATAAGAATGGCGGATTGTTAAGTCAAAATTGTCAAAGAAAAATTTAAATGAATTGCATGTAATTATTCTTATATATGTCATTTCTATGTCACTTCCATTGCTCCTTAAAATTCAGTTCATCTCCAAATACAATTCCTTTATTGGCGTCCCATGGATTTATTTTGAGTTGCATATGACCAAGTATGTTGGCATAGTTACAAATTATTTTTATTACTTTTTAGTGCATTTTATTAATTATTGATAGCATTTATTGGATGGATTCCGTAATTCAGCAATGACTTCCTATTCGTTTACAGCTATAACATCTGTGGCAAACCAATTTAGACAAAAAAAGGCATAGTAAATACCACAAACCTCCGCTAAATTGTCGGGTTTATCTATTTAATGCTATAAAGAATTAAACAAGAAAGATTAATCATGCATAAACCATTGATTATAAAACACTTTCTAACTGAAATGCAGTTTTGTTTAAACATTTTTAAAATGCGATACATTCAGCGGTGATATTTTTAAAATTATCATAGTACAGTAATTGGAAGCTTAAATTTCATCAAAAACTGCAATGCTATAAAGTATCTAGATGAAATTAAGGCGAAAACTGAAAGTGCTACCTAGCTATAAACGGTCAGAGTGTATCTTACAGTGTTTTGAAAGTCTGGAAATAAAACAAATGAGTTTGAAAAATCGTATAAACTTTTTAAATTTTAGAGTGTTATTTTACAAAACGCAAACCATAGAAACCCATTTCGGTTCCATCGGACAAGAGCCACCGCCGATTTTTTATCACTACACTTTTCATTGACAAGCGTGATACGAAATATCAATATAAAAATTTCACTTATATTGGCTTCTGTGTGAAGTAATTTGTTACTTTCTGCTTCTTTGGTTCATGAAAATGTTTTAGAAAAAGATCTATCAAGTTGAGAAAAATAATTCAATAAAAATAGTCGTTGTCTTTGCTGGAGGTCCGTACATTGTACGAATTCCTTCTTTCTCTTTTAAGGAACGATACTGAAGGGTTTGCGTAAAAAACTCTTGTGAGTTAACCAAGATTTCAATTTAAAGCCTTTTTCGGACGAATTTTCCTTGGATTTGGTTTATTAGTCAAAGTATTTTATACTAGTTAAGATTATACTAGTTAAGAATATGTTTCATTTTATACATTTCATTCTGTAATTGAAATCTAATTACACTATTTAAATAGGGTACTTTATATAGCTTATTTCTCTAAAATATTAAAAAACTACTTTTTAACCAACCATAATGCATATTTTCGAATTCATTACAGACGATGCCATTACGATGGGAATAAGGTCGTATTTCTAAAGGGAAGTTCTTTTAAATAAGATTTTCTAAGGTTGAACGCCTTTGCCACATGCTAGGAAAAATGCCAAAATCTACGTAATAACTTTCAGGAAATTAATTAAACATATCGTAGAGTGCTCTATTTGAAGAGTCAGCTTGAAAATCATTGGACAATAGCTTAACGCCTGAAAGTTGAAAAGATTTGACGAGAAAAAAATTATATAAAACTTAATTTTTTCCATTCATTGCTTCGCCCATTGACCCACTCAGTCAATAATATGTCCATACCTAAATAGAATTATATTTTAAATTACTGAGTCTAAATTCAGTACCAAAGAAGCAATACCTTTCGGGAAAACTGTTTTTATAAACAAATCTAAGGGTCACTTACAATGCGCACACGAAACAAAGAAAATTTTAAATAAACTTTTCGGCAGTCAACAATGTATCGGTGACGTCACAATGAGCCTTCGGAGCCAATCAGAGATATTTATATTTTTCTCATTGTTTGGAGATCATTTTCTGATTCATTTTCAAGCTGCTAGCGTAAGAATACTGAAAACTCGTACTTTAAAGAACTAACGTGAATCTATTTCAAAGTGATGAAGATCTGGAAAGCGATCAAACGTTTCTTCGGAGGCAAGAAGTAAGTACATATAGATTTATAATGCTAATTTTTACTTTCCTTATATACATAATGTATAAGAAAAGTATTGTATCGGGGTCGAAAATTCGAATTCGAGTTTTCGACGGGAGAGCACGTTTCAAGCATCCCTGATCACGAATCAAACATTTTTGAAGTGATGTCTGTGTGTGTGTGTCAGTGAGTCTATGGAGACGATAACTGACGAACGAATGGACCGATTCGAACGAAATTTGGTACGAAATCGCAATTCGTAAAGACTGGAAGCCTATTGTTTTTATACGCAATCGAATGTTCAGAACCCCCCTAAATTTTCGATTGAAATTTTGAAAAAATCGTCAAAAAATCAAAATCGCTAAAAAAGTTACGCAAATAGCCATTTTTTATGTAATTTTGCATTAGAAACGATTGACATAAATTTTAGAACGCTAATATGAACCGTTCTCGAGATATTGCACATTTTTCAAAACAATTATCAAAAAGTCATATAAAATGAAAAAATCTGATGTGGGCAGCACATGAATTTCCCTGCAGACTTATAATAACCTTCTCTATATTTTAATTGAATTTATTTCACTTTTAATTCAATTTTCGTTCTCATTTGGTAACCGGGCTTATTTTCAAAGGTTGCGTAGGGAAAGTACGAAAAACTAAAATATCTCGAGAACGGCTAGTCCTAGTGTAATGGGGTTGGTCTTATTCTTTTCGTCGTTAAAAATTACGTATTAAATCAGCATTTAATGGATATATTTGAGTATACCCAGTTCTTTAGTTTAGATTTGGACGATTTTTGCGGGCCATTTTACAAAAAAAGGCAGGTCATTTTTTTCCGAATCGTACCAAAATCTAATCAGCACCAAGGTAACCCACAAGTGACTCTTCTACCGAATTTTATGAAATTCGGTCCATCAGTTTTTCAGTTAGAGTGGATAAAAGCTTTTGCGGGCCATTTCGCAAAAAAAGGCGGGTTCTTTTAGTCCGAATCGTACCCAAAACTAATCAGCACAGAGTGGATACAAAATCTGCACAGACACACAGACACACAGACACACAGACAGACACACAGACGTCACGCTAAAAATAGTTTTTTCGTATTCTCTCGAAACGTGTAAATCCGTCGAAAACTCGAGTTGTGATTTTCGGCATGATTCCAATACTTTCCCTATACATTACCATGTATTGCAGGGAAAGTAAAAAGATATTTCTTATTGAGAAACATGTTCACTTTTTAGTCATTTATCTGCTGTAAGAATTTCTTATTTCTCCGTCCATAACGCTTGGCGAGATTTTGGCGACGAATTTGGCGACATTTTTAATTGTTGCCAAATTAACAAAAATCTCGCCAAAATGATAACAAGAAAGATCAATCATGCTTAAAGCATTGATTATGAAACACTTTCCAACTTCAATGCAACTTTATTTAAAAAAGTCGAAAATGCAATATATTCCTCGGTAATATTTTAAAACTTATCACGATACTACATTGATTTATTATATTTGAAAACTTAAACCTTCATTGAAAAAAATAAACTTCATTCAAAAGACGACATTGAAATATAAATTGCGTGGTTTAAATATCTCTAAAATGCAATACATTCCACGGTAATATTTTTAAATCTATCATAATACTACGATAATTTATTATATTTGAAAACTTCATCGAAAACAACTGAAATTAATTCAAATGACGTCATAGAAAAAATAACACGTCTGGATCTCTCTATAAAAGCAGGATTTCATTCATAACTTTCTCCATTTCATTCATCACAATACTATAATAATTTATTTTATTTAAAAATTAAGACCATGGAGCTACAATTCATAAACTTTATGCTTAAAACTTCATCGAAAAATATCGTCCTTCTGTTTATAAAATCAATTAATATTTCATTCATATCAGCCATGCAGACTCCATGGACTGAATTATTTTGTGTTAAAGAAATACAGTAATTCTAATACAACTCATTCTACATATTTTGCTGTTTACATTTTACATAGGTGAAAAATAGGCTTAATTGTAGAAATAATCAAATTTGAATGAGAATTTAAACTCAAATATATTGTCATTGTGTTGTTTTAGTATGTAGATGCACAGAATTTAAGCAGAAATAAAATAGTTTTAGGATGGATACAACACTCAATATGAATTAAAAAGAACTTTAAAAAATCACGAATTTGAAACAAGATGGATGCTATATCTCATTTTGAAGTGGGTCATGTGATCGTTTCATATCATGGTAACCTGATCGTTTCATATAAGATGTGTAATTAATATTTTAATTTTTATTTAAAAAACTACTGAATATATTTAGCTGAATTTTTTTTTATATATTTTATGGAACAATTTGACTATTACCTAAAATTTTCGAAGCAATTTGTGAATTTTAAATCCGCTTAAAAAATGTTAGAAAAATTAGGTCCCATAGGGCTCAATGTATTTCATTTTTTCAACCCGGGTTCAATCCAAAACTAATTGTGTGATATTATTCATTTATATTCCCATAGGTCCTACAGACCGTCTGAACAACATACTAAAATTTCATTTTGATTAAGTCATTTTTACGGCAGTTATCGTGCTAACGGACAGACAGACAGACAGACAGACAGACAGACAGACAGACAGAATGAACAAAGTCATAAACACTTTTCAACTTTGTTGTAAAGTGTTAAAAATGACACTAAATCAATGAAAATGACTACTAATTGAAGAAAATTCAATATCTTGAAAAGAATATAAGTATCTACTATAAGAATAACATTTTTTTAACTGTAAAAGTAGTATATTCATTGCATTATATAAGGAAAGTCATGTGTTGCCCACATCAGATTTTTTTTCATTTTATATTTTTACAAAATATATTTAGCAGTAGTAACAGCATCGATAATACTATTACATAGTTAATCATTAATTAGTTCAATCTTATGTATTGTGTTCATTGTAAGTACACTACATTTTCACAGAATGAATGGATATTATTTTTAACACTTTACAACAAAGTTGAAAAGTGTTTATGACTTTGTTCATTCTGTCTGTCTGTCTATCTGTTAGCACGATAACTGCCGTAAAAATGATTTAATCAAAATGAAATTTTAGTATGTTGTTCAGACGGTCTGTAGACCCTATGGGAATATAAATGAATAATATTACCCAATTAGTTTTGGATTGAACCCGGGTCGAAAAAATGAAATACATTGAGCCCTATGGGACCTAATTTTTCAAACAATTTTTAAGCGGATTTAAAATTCACAAATTGCTTCGAAAATATGAGGTAATATTCAAATTATTCCATAAAATATATAAAAAAAAAATCAGCGAAATATATTCAGTAGTTTTTTAAATAAAAATTAAAATAATAATTACACCTCTTATATGAAACGATCACGTGGCTATGATATGAAACGATCACATGACCTACTTCAAAATGATATATCGCATCCATCTTGTCTCAAAATCGTGATTTTTAAAGCTCTTTTTAATTCATATTGAGTGTTGTATACGTTCTAAAACCACTTTATTTCTGCTTAAATTCTGTGCATCTACATACTGAAACAACGCAATGACAATATATTTGTGTTTAAATGCTCATCTAAATTTGATTATTTCTACAACTAAGCCTATTTTTCACTTATGTAAAATGTAAACAGCAAAATATATAGAATGAGTTGTATTAGAATTCCTGTATTTTTTTTAACACAAAATAATTTAGTCCATGGAGTCTGCATGGCTGATATGAATGAAATATTAATTGATTTCATAAAGAGAAGGACGATTTTTTTCGATGAAGTTTCAAGCATAGAGTTTAATTTTTTGTAGCTCCATGGTCTTAAACAAAATGTTTAAATAAAATAAATTATTATAGTATTGTGATGAATGAAATGAATGGAAGAAAGTTATGAATGAAATCCTGTTTTTATAGAGAGATCCAGGCGTGTTATTTTTTCTATGACGTCATTTGAATTAATTTCAGTTGTTTTCGATGAAGTTTTCAAATATAATAAATTATCGTAGTATTATGATAATTCTAAAACTATTACCGAGGAATGTATAACATTTTAGAGATGTTTAAACCAGGCAATTTATATTTCAATGCCGTCATTTGAATGAAGTTCATTTTTTTCGATGAAGGTTTATGTTTTCAAATATATGAAATTAATGCAGTATTGTGATAAGTTTCAAAATATTACCGAGGAATGTATTGCATTTTAGACTTGTTTAAATAAAATTGCATTGAAGTTGGAAAGTGTTTCATAATCAATGCTTTAAGCATGGTTGATCTTTCTTGTCTTAATATGGAGTTTTAACTCCTTATTTTTACCTAATCGTTTGAACTTGACGACATATTAGGTGATATACTACACACTTAGCGTCTGAGTGAGTTCTAGGAATTTCTCGAATTTTGTAAATTGGTTAAGAATTCCTCGAGTTATGTGTTTTTTCAGAGATTTCTGTTAAAGCTATATTTAAGTTTATCATCTTTCAGTAAATGGATGGCATAATACGAGAGAATTGTGAATACATCAGTGTCTTGAAAGGATTATCTTCTGTTCTGTAAATGCGCTGTGTATTTAATTGCTGGTTTATTGTATCTGAGGGTTGCTTTGGGACCTTGCAAAAAAGCTGAAGACCTATTATGTGTATATTGTTCTTGCTCACACTAATGAGGATTTATAATAAAGTGTTTCTAGAAATTCTAACACATTCTTGTATCTTGTGACAACACACACTATTCCAGAGGATAAATTGCAACAATTCACTCAAATTTCTCATGTATTTAGATTTTCTAGAGATTAGCTCCATTTGCACTAAATATTTATCAAATTGAAAAGAATAAGAATTATTTTTTTTTCCAAATTTTCTACTACGTTACTCTTTTAAAATAATTCGTAAAATTATTTTAGAGTTTCTATTCAAAAATTAACAATAACTTAGTGATGGCGACAAATTGAATGAATTTGGGCTTATATATGTTAATATAAACTACTGCGATACCATTATCATCCATAGCGTAATTAAAGCTATTATCAATCCCTCATATACTATACACTACCATAATTATTCTTAGAATTATCATTGATGTACATATGAAGTAATGCTCTGAAAATACTAATAATTCGATTTCAAATCGTGAGAAATTCTTTAAATTGTATCTGATTCTAATATAAACATAATCTACACACATCTACACATCTGTGTCAACACATATCTACACATCTGTGTCTACACATAAAAGTTCATAACGTTAGATGTAATCGTTCTTGAGTCATAACATCTGCACATAACCACACATTCAATAGTTTCTCTAGTATACAATAGTAAGGGAAAATAAAAATCATCTCATATCTGGAACAATCAAGCAACGCCTACTTGCTTAAACTAGTAATACAATTTTATATTCCTGTTCAACAAACGTAAAGGATTCTCAAAAATTAGGTGCGGGCCTACACTTGGCCTACACTGTCAGAAAATTGATTTTATTCTAAAATAAAATTAAAAATTTTCAATAGCAGATTAAATTTCCATTTTACCTTTATTCAAAAGTGAAAGTATTTCAAAACGTTTTATTATTTTTTTTTAAATTGTATAGTTCTGTATTTTAATTTAAAATTCATTTTTAAATTTGTATATTTTAATTTCTATAATATTGTAAAATTGAATATGTCCTTCGGTTCCAAAAGGGAATTTAAAGCGCCAAATACTTGAAAGGCAAATTTGGATTTTCTTCGGAATTCCAGGAATATTCTCTTAGATCTTTTAAGAGATTTTCTCGGAATATCCTTCTGTGTATTGTTCCAAGAATATTCTAATTCATGTTCAAAATGTATTTGAGCACTCTTTGATTACCAAGTCAAGTCAAATTAGATATGACATTTTTGTTTACTCAAAACCCAGAATAGATTAAATTAATATTTATTTTAGAAAGCCGGTCAATATTAATTTTCATTATTATTGTATTTCTCGAATTTTTTACAGATAAACCCGTGTTACGACGCCATGAATCCATTTTCAATTTGGAAAGCTATCATTTTGCTGTATACCCGTGTGTATATACGGGAAATGATAAACTGAAGTATGAACATGATAACTCAAGAAGAAATGCACCTACCGATATTAAATTTTACGTGTAGTTACATTATATGTGTAAAATAGAATTAGAAAGAAATTTTTGTGATCCTGATGATTAGAACTCAAATTATTCGGATTATAAAATTTTTGTGGTATTCATTTCCTATGTGATGGTAAGGATCATTTCAGAACAATGACGTTAGTTTATAGTATATACGAGAAATTAATAATTTCCAGTTTCACTCTATGGATTAGTATAGATAAGGCGAATGTACTCATAGTGATCACTAAGTTTTTAATCATGCAGCTCTCTCTACCAATGGTCTTGAAATTAGAAACTTTAAAGAGTTTGAATTATGCACTATTTTATAACAATAACTTGGGTATGATATCTAAAAAAGACGCATATTTCTTATCCTATATTGAAATGTATAAAAAAAGAATCGGAATAGTGTCGAAAATCAAGTTTTAGACAGATCTATAAGTTTGAGCATTTTAAAACATGAATCCACCATGTTAGCGTGATGTGTGTGCGTGCGTGTGTGCACACAATGTATCCACTATAGCTCAAGAACTATTTGGCGAAATGTCACAAAATTTGGTACGTAAGTCGTATGTAGATTACGCAGGTGCTGATTAGATTTTGGTACGATTCGAAAAAATAGAACCTTCTTTTTTTACGAAATGGTCAGTAAAAAAATCGTCAAAAGATGAAATTAAAGACTGGATATGCTAAAACTTTTCAATTAAATGTTTGATTAATGTATAAAGTTTGACAGAGAATAACATCAACCCCATTACTAAAGGCCGAATCTTTCTCCACACATTTAAGTAACTAAACTCAAAGTAGCGGACTTTGCTCGCTAGCGGTCACTAAATATAGCAACCTGTTCTAAGAGCAATACGTTTTAAGGCAAGTTCTACGACCGCTGCGCGGGCGCAAGAATCGCAAAGCAACGAAAGTGGGCTACGTTTAGAGTAAATAAATCGAGTTGGTCCATTGCGGAGTAGACAATACAACAGGAAAATTGCCTCAAAATTGGAGATTTGATTCAATTTTCAAAAACGAAGATTTTGAAAAGGGCTCCCCACCCCACGCGCTAAAGGCGTCCGCTTCTCTTCTACTATGCTCTTAAAATAGGTAAAAATGAGTATTTTAAAAGGGCTTCCTGTTTCCTCTCACAGCCATTTTTTCGGCCGTTACGAGCACTGCCCCCCCCCCCTCTTCAATGCCAATGCATTAGCAGCAAGCGCCACCTGATGAACTGTACAAGATAACTGATTTATTGTAACATACTGTTACAGAAAAGAGATAATTATATTTATGCAAATGACGCTTTCCTTATAATACATCGTAATGTACAAGAAAATTATGGGAATCGTGACAAAATCGTAATTCGAGTTTTCGACGGATCTAAACATTTTGAGACCTCTAGAACACAAAAATACTACTGTTTGCTTGACGTCTGTGTGTGTGTGTGTCTGCACAATGCATGCATCCACTCTAGATCAAAAACTATTCGAAGAATTTTTACAAAATTTGGAAAATAAGTCACTTGTGACGAGTTACCCTAAAGCTGATTAGATTTCAGTGCGACTCGTAAAAAAAACTAACCTTTTTTAACACTTTACAACATAGTAGTTGAAAAGTGCTTATGACGTTGTTCAATTTGCTTATCTCTCTGTCCGTTCGCACCATAACTGCCGTAAAAATGCCTTTATCAAAATGAAATTTCAGTATGTTGTTGAGACGGTCTGTGGGACATATGGGAATGTAAATGAAGAATATCACTCAATTCGTTTAGGATTGAACCCGGGTTAAAAAAATGATATATATTGAACCCTATGGGAACTAATGTTTCAAACATTTTTTAAGAAAATTTAAAATTCATAAATTTCTACAAAAATTTTAGGATTTATTAAAATTATACCATAAAACATATGAAAGACATTTCAGCAAAATATGTTCAGCAGGTTTTTAAATAAAAATTAAAATAATAACTGCACCCTTATCATATAAAGAGATCACGTGACCCACTTCGAAATAAAATATAGCATCCATATTGTGTCAAAATCGTGATTTTTAAAGTTCCTTTTAATTTATATTTGATGTTGTATCCGTCCTAAAACCGCTTTATTTTTTTATGTACATCTATATACTGACCCAATGCAATTACAATATTTAATTATTTTGTTCTGGAGTCTGCAATATAGCTGATAAGAATCTAAACATTCATGATTTTACATACAGAAGCAGACGATTCTATAGTATTGCTTTTTTGATAAAATTTTAAGCATGGTGTTAGAAAGTAATTTTACCTCCATGGTTTTAAATTTTTAAGTAAAATTAATTACTGTAGTACTGTGATAATTTTAAAAATATCGCTGCTTAATGAAAGGATATCAATATGGAATGATAGTTTATCAATGAAATATTTACAGCTTTTATAAAGAGAGCCAGGCGATTTATTTTTCCATGACGTTATTTAAATAAAGTTCATTTGTTTTCGATGAAGTATTCAAATATAACAAATTATTGTAGTATTGCGATAATTCTTAAAATATCACCACTGAATGTATCGCATTTTAGGGATGTTTAAATAAAATTGCATTTCAGTTGGAAAGTGTTTCATAATCCATGCTTTATGCATGATTAATCTTTTTTGTTGCTATTTCATATCGTTTTCATGTCATGCAAATATCAGCTCTGTGTTTGTATTTCCTAATCAATATCTCATATTTAGCCTTGAAGCTGATAGTTACATTCTGTTTTGTTGTTCGTGTATGGATAATAGTCTCTCTTTTTACTGCACATTATTTATCTGTCTTATAATAAAATGCCGCAAATATGAACATAGGCTGAAGTTCTTATTAGTATTTGGAGATTCTTGATGTTTTCAGTAACATTAATCATGAACTTTCGGAATCAGTTATGGTGATCATGCTTACATTTTTAAGATATTTGATAAGTTTTCTGTAAGGTGTCAATTGTTAAAATTTATGAGAAAACAACACTTTTATCTGTGACATGTAGCTAATATGTTTATTAAAATATTTTGTTTTACCATTTAATAGAATTAACTATAGTATGTGGTCAGCCTTATTCTCAGGTGAACTAAAAATGTGTCCTCCATATTGAAATCTCTTCTAAAAGCAATTTCTGTAACCTAAAAGAAAAATGCGCAAGAAAAACTAGTATTACTTCCATAAGAACACGTCTTTTAGTTAAATGTTAAAGAGAAACTTAGAGATCAGTCCTTCAGTTAGAATCCACGCAGAAAGTACACATGAATTTTTCGATTTTGTCTTTTATGTAATAGATCTTTCACACTTCAGGGAGGACTAAGGATTTCCATGTCCGGTTATTTTACAATTTCCTGTGCGAAAATCTTTATATTGCTTGAAACATGCTTTTCTCAAGAGTGGCTATAGCTAGAGCTTAGATAATAATCGATATTTATTCAGTATTAAATTCTAAAAGAGGTATGATCCAGTAAGGATGTTCACACCAGGTTTCTTTTCTACTTTCAGTTTAAAAATTTTTTTTTGAAAGATCTATTTCTCAGAATTGATTATAAATAGAACTTGAATACTGACTGATATGTATTCAGCAATAAATTCTGAAGGGGTTGAAAGGACTCATTAGGGATTTCCACTTCCTAAATGTCACTTTCTATTCAGAAATTTACATTTTTCTTGAAACATTTATTTCTCGAAATCTGTTATAGAAATAGCTTGGATGATGATAGAAAGGGATTCATCTGCAAATTTTAGAGAAGGGGACTGGGTTGGGGATCGTAAGGATTTCGACTTCCGGTTCAGAAAAATTTCTTGGAATCTCTATTTTTCAAGATTGTTTACAGATAGATCTTAAAAGATGACTGATATTTATTCAGTATAACAGTTTGGAACATAAGGGGAGGGGAGGATGTGTCAATTAAGATTTCTACTTCCGGTTTAAAACATTGCTTTGTCACATCATTTTTCTCAGTATTGACTATAATTAGAGTTTAGATGATGGTTGATAGGTATTCACCATTGAAATACAGCGGGGATTGAAGGTTCACTAAAGATTTTCATTTCCAGTTGTGACGATTCTTACATTTTATTTTTCGAAAATTTGTACGAATGTGCAAAATAAACATGCATACAGAATAAAAATTTTTCGTCACACATGAAGTATACACGCCATTTGCTAGTCTATGGAGTCTCCTTCATGAATTCGTTGTTTTGTCCGTCTTGTTCAAATGTCAATGTCAGTTTTCTTGTCCCCGGTTTACTTGGGACTATGCTCTCAGAATATTTGGAAATATTTCCAATGTAACATCAATATTGGAGAAATATTGTAATGAAAATATTTAGCTAATATTGGAAGCCAATGTAACCCAATATTTGCCTAATATTCGGTTTACATTGGAAATATTTCCAATGTAATGGCAATATTGGCGAGGTGAAATATTGTAATGAAAATATTTAGCCAATATTGGAAGCCAATGTAACCCCAATATTTTCCCAATATTCGGTTTCCATTGGAAATATTTCCAATGTAATGACAAGATATACAATATTTGTCAAATTCTGGACCAATTTTAAATGCTATAGTACTCATAGATAATCATAATATTCGATTTAAATGTTTGCTCATAAAAATTCAAACAAACAAACAAAAATAATATTTTTTTTAAATATGTGATTTCATATTCCAAATAACACAAAAATAACTGAATGAATCTTAACACAGATTCGTAACACGAGTTCCTAATTTCGATATTAAAATTAACAATATAAAAGTACGGTAAAACGCTTCACTCAAAGATGTCAAAGTGATAACACCCTGATTCGGGATTAGTGGATGACAAGAGGTTGACCCCGTAAATAGATAGCAAGTATCTACATAGATTGACATTTTAAATTATTTAGTCAGTTTTAATAAAACAGTATGTTCGGGATATATTTTGTTTCTATAAACAAATGCAAGGGTCACTTACAATGAGCACCCGAAATAATGAAGAAATTTAATAAAATTTTGCACAGACAACAATACATGGGTGACGTCTCAATGAACCTTCGTAGCCAATCGTTGATGTTTCTGTTTTCCCATTGTTTGGAGATCACTTTCTGATACATTTTCAAGCTGCTAGCTTTAGAAAACTCCAAACTCGTATGTTTAAAATTTTATTTGACTGTAATTTGAAGTGAAGGTTTGGAAAGTAATCAAACATTTCAATCAAATAGCATTTCTATGTGGCTATCGTTTTCCTTTAGTTGTGTAAGCTATTGCATTTCTAGTGTTTAAGATAGTTTTATTCACTGAAAGAGTATTATATTTTTTCAAATTTCATGTTGAGACCCAGACCGTCCGACCTACCAGAAAGGTAACTGTTTGGACGGCCGGGAAGTGCCACCTAATTTAGACCGGAACCCAGTGGGGGAAGCCTCCACAGGGACCGTACCCTCCTTCCCCTACCACCAACCTCTCGGAAGGACTTACGGATCCACATGTTTAACGTGATCGTACTCCGAATGAACACGGCGGCAGTTGTGGCAGCGTGCAAATCCAGCGCGCAAACCACCGGGTTACCGCGCCCGAAATGAGCCAACAGCACTCGGTGTTCCAAGGTGGTCACCCACCCAAGTACTCACCGCGCCCGATGCTGCCTGACTTCGGTGATCTAACGAGAACCGGTGTTTTCAGCACGGTACGGCCGTTGGCCCTCAAATTTCATGTGTAATATTTATTTTATTTTATAATTTCTATCGGTTTTCCTGCCATTTCCTGCCAATATCAATAGACACTCTCCGTTTTCTTGCGACGCCGTCGCTTCTATATATCTGCCGCAGCCAGTTTCCTTGGAATTCAATTGGGATTTTCAAATAGTTTGTTTTTATTTACTACATATAATTTATCCCTCATTCATATCATATACGAATGAAGGTTTCAGTTACTGTAAAAGACCTCATGGCGAACTTTTATATTGTTTGACAAACTGCTTGGGTGGATAGAATTGTCCATATATTTGTAGTAAATAGTATTTTAATCTCCGATTCTTTCTAGTATGTAATTGTATGATATGGATGCATGGACCCATAAATGGTACATGTTTCTTTAATCGAATAGTTTTTAAAACACTCGCCCAATATTATAATTCTTAAACTTTTTTTCTGCTTCAGTCAGCTCATATCCGGATATTTATGAAGTTCGGATAATGAACCGTTTCTGGATATCTGTTGGAGCATTTTGGGGGTCTCTGAACTGCCTTGAGTTAGAGAATTCCTGTTATGGTCTCCGTTTTGAAATATTCTAATGAGACACTGACGAGTCAACCCTGTATAGAGTCTAAGTAGTCATGTGTTGAGTCTCTATCTTCAACGTCAGCAACTTCAGCAAGAAACAGCTATACATTTTTCTAAGGATTGAAAGCATATTTTTTAGCATTTCTAGTTTATATATAAACAAGAAAGATCAATCATGCAAAAAGCATTGATTATGAAACACTTTCCAACTTCAATACAATTTTATTTAAATAACTCTAAAATGCGATACATTCATCGGTAATATTTTTAAAATTATCACAATACTACATTAATTTATTATATTTGAAAACTTCATCGAAAACAAATGAACTTTATTCAAATGGCGTCATCGAAATAAAAATTGCCTGGCTCTCAATATAAAAGCAGCATTTCATTCATTAACTTTTTTCCATTCTTTTCATTCATTACAATACTATAATAATTTATTTTATTTAAAAACTCATGAAGGTACAAGTAATTTAACTCTATGCTTAAAATTTCATCCTAAAAATCGTCTTCTTCTCTGTGTAAAATCAATGAAAGTTTCATTCATATAACCTATATTGCAGACTCCATGAGCTAAATAATTTTGCGTTAAAGAAATGCAGCAATTCTTATACAACTCATTCTACATCTTTTGTTGCTTGCATTCTCCATAAGTGAAAATTAGGCTTCGTTGCAGAAATAATCAAAGTTTGATGATCATTTAAACTCAAATATATTGTAATTGCGGTATTTCAGTATATAGATACACAGAATTTAAGCAAAAATAAAGGGGCTTTAGGACAGATACAACACTCAATATGAATGAAAAAGAACTTTAAAAATCACGATTTTTACACAAGATGGATGCCATATTTTATTTTGAAGTGGGTCACGTGATCTCTTCATATAATGGTCACGTGATCTCTTCATATAAAAAGTGTAATTATTATTTTAATTTTTATTTAAAAATCTACTGAATATATTTTGCTGAAATTTTTTTTTATATATTTTATGGAATAATTTGAATATTTCCTAAAACTTTCGAAGCAATTTTTGAATTTTAAATTTGCTTAAAAAATGTTTGAAAAATTAGGTTCCATAGGGTTCAATGTATTTCACATTTTCAACCCGGGTTCAATCCGAAACTAATTGGGTGATATTATTCATTTGCATTCCCATGGGTTCCACAGACCTTCTGAACGACATGCTAAAATTTCATTTTGATAAAATCATTTTTACGGTAGTTACCGTGTTAACGGACAGACAGACAGACAGGCAGGCAGACAGAATGAACAAAGCCATAAACACTTTTGAACTATGTTGTAAAGTGTTAAAAAACATGGTAAAATATTTATTTTGTACAACTTAAAGACAGTTTCACAATGCTAAATGGTACGCCTTTTTGTTAAATGCTCAATTCATGAAAGTGTTCATTGCATAGATGTTATTAGTACTGTCAAGTGCTTTTGGAGAGGAGTTTCTATAGAAAATTGTACCATACGGATATTATGTAATTTGGGTAGAACAAAAAATGACCAGTGCTGTCTGAGCTACGTAACTATGGAAAACCTGAGCTAAACTGAGCTACCTGAGCTATGGAAAACGTACCGGAATTTCCATAATACGAAATTTATAACCAATAGATTCCGGGTTTTCCCCCGTCCACTAAAAGGTTAAAATATAAATGTTTTATATCTCTAGCATTGAGCATTTTATCTTAATTTTGTTCCAAATTGCACTCATTCAGTTCCTTTTCTATTTGTAAATAAACAATGCGCGTGCTTTACAATGAGCACAGGCGCAACAATATATAAAACAATAGAAACATGTATACAGTCAACAATGAATGCGTGATGTCACAATGAGCATGGACTGCCAATGCGCGATGTTTATATTTGTACATTGTTTGGAGGTTATTTTCTGATAAAATGTCCAGCCGGTCGTCTGAAAATACTAAGACTCGTGTATCGGATAAGCAATGTGATTATATTTCGAAGTTATAAAGGTTTGGAAAGCTATTAAACGTTTCTTCGGAGGCAAGAAGTAAGTACACCGACTTTTATGCAAAAATAACGACTCGGACATTTTAAAGATAAAGTTACTCTTATCAGCTGATGTTCCTCATTATGTTTTTAAGCAGTTTTAAAAGTATTATAAATTTTTGAAACAACATTATTAATTGTCTATGTATTGCGTTTTTACAGATCGTTTTGTAAATTATATTTCTATCTTACATCTCATAATTCACATTGGCCTGTAAAATAATAATACTTATCAGTTTCAGGATCTCTTAAATGTATGGCTTTTGCTTAGCTATATTCCTCAGAAGTGAATTATTGTTTTGAAGAACATGAGTAGCATTTTTCTACTTTTATTACGAGCCACATAGACTGTATATATCATGTAATCTAAAAACTGAAGTTCCGGTACAAGCATTTTCCGCGACACATTAAGAACATTTTACTGTTATTTAACTGCATTGATGTATAGGTTAATATACATCAAGAGCAATCTAAAGATGATTTTGAAACTTTTCTGGATGTACAAACTTTTGTTTAGCCTTGCTGCTTCAAGCCCCATATATTTAGGTTAACTATTTCGAGCGAGTGCTAAGACATATTTTAATGCCAGTACTTACATTTCACACAAGTATTTTCTGTCAGATTTCAAGTTTTGATAGCGTTGTTTTTTTCCTGCATTTTGGAATGACCATTCTTCTTTCAATGTATACTATCTCTAATAGTAACTTAAATATCTCTTCCATTACATTACAATGTAAAGTAAGTCAATTTCGGGCATTGTCGCCACTAGGATTATAAGTTCTTCATGAGAGGTTTGCAGGGTTCCTAGAAAGGTCAGTAAGTGCCCTGACAACTTTGGAGGCTCCAAAATTTCCTCCAGAGCGCGCTAGATTCAAGGAGAATGTGTTTAACGAATCTCACATTAACAAGAAAGATCAATCATGCTTAAAGCATTGATTATGAAACACTTTCCAACTTCAATGTAATTTTATTTAAAAAAGTCTAAAATGCAATACATTCCTCGGTAATATTTAAAAACTTATCACAATATTACATTAATTTATTATATTTGAAAACTTAAACTTTCATTGAAAAAAATGAACTTCATTCAAATGACGGCATTGAAATATAAATTGCCTGGTTTAAATATCTCTAAAATGCGATACATTCCATGGTAATATTTTTAAAACTATAATAATACTACGATAATTTATTATATTTGAAAATTTCATCGAAAACAACAGAAATTAATTCAAATGACGTCATACAAAAAATAACACGCCTGGATCTCTCTATAAAAACAGCATTTCATTCATAACTTTCTCCCATTCATTTCATTCATCACAATACTATATTTTTCAACCCGGGTTTAATCCAAAACTAATTGGGTGATATTATTCATTTATATTCCCATAGGTCCTACAGACAGTCTGAACAACATACTAAAATTTCATTTTGATTAAGTCATTTTTACGGCAGTTATCGTGCTAACGGACAGACAGACAGAATGAACAAAGTCATAAACACTTTTCAACTTTGTTGTAAAGTGTTAATAAAAGGGAACTACCATAGACAATACCTTTATGGAACGTAAATTTCAGGAAATATAGCTTCCACATATATACAGATCGATAACCAACCAGTAGATATTAACGAGGCGAATTCAATAAAATAAATATAAAAAGTGGATTTATATTGCTTTCAGCTGATATTGTCTGAATGTTAATGGTTTAATGTAAATAATTATAGGAAGCCACTTATTTTAGAGCAAGCACCGAATCTTTAATACTGTTGTGTAGACATTAATTTTGTTAGAAATTTTATTTTCCGAAATTCTCATTTATACACTTTAAGCATTACGTTGTGTCTATTCATTAATATTTAAATTAACTGCCACATAATGAACCCTTGGATACATACGTTCAATTATAAAACAAATTTAATATTTGACAGATCAGTAATTACACATATTTTTAATTTAATTTATTAACTATATTTTATATTTACAAATTTAATACGGCTTAGTAATAAAGACTTCAGAGGATGAAAATTGTTATGCCAGACAGTTAATTATCATTAAATTTTTGTTGAAGTCTTTAGGCGCCTCATTCAAAATGTAGGGTACATAACGGCATAGGCTATTGTTGCCATGCTCAAGTGTCATCTGTATCATCCTTTCTCAGGACAGTTGCCAGTCACACTTATTTGAAAGGCACTTGGTATTCTTGTGCATACTATATCACATTCTCATGATTATTCTCGTTGGTACCCAGTGATCAACTCGGGAGGGGGAACTTTACCGGCTCTATCTACCTTGCTGGAGACCAGGGGACGGCACGAAAAACCCAGCTTCAACTCTGGTTGACTCGTCAGCTATTAATGCTGTATGACATTGTTGGGGAGTATTGTCAGCTGGGCAGTGGAATAATCTGAAAAATCATAATGAAGTAAGATGGTGTCGATTATTTAAGATTAAGAATTCTTGAATACAATAGGGCAAATAGCAGACTCGTACATTCTAGATTGCATTTCCATATTTAGGAATTTGTTCATTTCTGTTATACCAAATCGACCTAATCCTTTTGTAGAAAGTAATTACATATCTTGCGTTACTCAATGTTAACATTTCTCTTCGTTTCTTTGACGTTTGGCTGTTTACGTAATCCCTTGGTGAATTCTTCTCGTAAGCTGAAGAAAACGTTTCGTCTGGTTCCCTATACGATTCAATCATTTGGATTCAGGAACTCAAGATTATATCCCATATTTTTATTTTTGTATAAAGTGTGATATAGTTTCATAATATTCACCTTACGTATGAAATTATTTAAAATATAAAACTCAATATTTGAACCAAAAATGGTGGCTCTGTTTCTACTAACTTAATGGGGTCATAGACGTCTTCACGTTTTTCGACCACAAATTCAAGTTTAAATTTCGAAACTTTAAATTTGATTCCTAGACTATGTTCAATGTTTAATGTATATTCAACGTTTGGAAATAATTTATAAGATGCGTTAGTTTTCTTTGATAGGTACGAAATCGCTTTCAATTCTAATTGTGTTTAAAAAGTAATTCTCCAAAAAAGCTCGCTTGACACAAAGTAATTGCCATGAGTTTTTACTGAGAAAATACAAAATGACACATACAATTCATAAATAATGAACCTGTTTCATTATCCAACAGCTGATTAGAATACATCGTCATTGATATTAGATTGCAAAATCAGGCAAAATAAATCTCTTCAAGTTAAGATAAATGGGCGCTTTCAGAATAAGTTTGTCAAATGGCAACAGGAACTGTAAGATGGAAGGTTTTGTTCGCAAGAAGAGGGTCCAGTTTTCGGTCATTATATTTCTGAGATAAAAGGGTACAATTTGTTAGCTGAAACCCATGATATATATGTTTAGAAATTTATATGTATTTACCTCATAATTCTCCAACTTGGCCTAGGACCTCGCAATAACTTTATTATTATATTATTTAAGTAGCTAACGATAATATGACGATATCGATACATTCGAAAATTCTAAATAATTAATAGTTGTTAGAATATTTCTTAATAAAGCTCTAAAATCAGAGTAAGAAGGGGGAGAATGGAAAGGGGTGAGACTCTTGATTTTTTTTTAACATGAAACAGAATATTTACAAAAGCCTTTAGGAGGCAGATTTATAAAAATGTTGATATATATATATATATATATATATATATATATATATGTATATATATATATTTTAATACAGATTTGTGCTTTAAAATTTTTTCACGTATTATCCGTATAGGTCACTTTAAAACTGTCACCAGGTAAACACTTTTCGAGGCATGGGCATCAAACAATGGCATCGTGAACTGCTTAATCGAAATTCTGGTTCAATCAGGTTCTACTTCGTGATCGATTATGCAAGTTTGCAAAAATTCAGCTTTCTAGGTCAATAGGGAGATTCTGGATGATCTGGAAAGACATGAACACATGATTCAATTATTATATAAATATTAAATTGTTGCATCTACTTCTCATGCGCCATTCATGAAATTCCGAATTGAAATGACAATGTGCTCATGCGAAGGAGTTACATTTCGGGGAGGAGTTTCTAACGAAAACTGAACCGTATTAACGTTAAATGATTTTAAAACCTTATACTCGCAAATGATCGATGTTGTCAGAGCTAAAAATCAAACTATGGTTCAAAAACGCAGCCAATAATCTAAATTCGATTTACACCAACAGGAGGGTACAATATTTATATTAAAAAATCCGATTCAGAAATCCTATTTAGTTTACTTTTGAAAACACACTCATCGTGTGCGTCACAATACACAGTCGTAACAATGAAAAAATTTAAACATTTCGAGTTAACAATTAATATGTGACGTCATAATGAACATTCACAGCCAATGCGAGATATTTATATTTTTGCATTGTTTGGAGATAATTTTCCGGTAAACTTTCAAACTGCTAGACTGAAAATACTAAGATTCGTTTATTTGATATGTAATTGAATTATATTTCGAAGATATGAAGGTTTGGAAAGCTATTAAACGCTTTTTCGGAGACATGAAGTAAGTCTATCGATTTGTTTCAAAAATAGCATCATTGTATTTTTCCCCGCATCGCTTTAGTTTCTTAAACAGTTTATTCCTTAATATGTATAATTTTATATAACCGTATTGATTATAAATATGTCTTACTTTTTGTCATATTATGTGATCGCTTTTTCGCATAGCACAATTTTTATTCTGTACAAAGTGAATATCAGCTTCTGGCTGGCATGTAGTCGCATTACCTCATCTCAAATATAGTTTTCACTGAGTCGTGCATTCTGAAATTTTTTCTGAAAAGCGTGTAGGAATATTATTCTGGCTCTCTTCACTGCATATATTTCTGCTACTTTCTACATACCATGCTGCGTAATTGGGTCAAATATAAATTACAGAAGGAGACCCATTCACTAGGGTTATGAGTCAATAAGCTTTAAAATTCACATAAAATGTCTGTGTTTTAAAAATTCTCGATAAGGTAGTATATCTTACTACAAAAACTTTCTAAATACAATTTTAATATCTTTATTCGTGTTTGTAAGTGCATGTATTTGACCCCGAGTTTTGCATTAATAGTCATTTTAAGGACACAATGTTACCACTATGACACCTAAGTTCTTCTTGAAAGGTTTTCACCGTTCCTAGAAATACCTTTAAGCAACTTTACAACATTCGAGGCTCCAAGATTTCCTCCAGAGGGCGCCAGATTCATTAAGAATGTGTCCAACGAACGCAACGTTAATTAAAGGGATCTTCTTTGTCAAAAATGTTACAACTAATATTGATACTACCTTTCTAGGATGCATCGTTTGAGAAAAATAGCTTGCTCATATAGACAGAATGATGCGAATAAAATAAATATAAAAAGTGTATTTACATTATTTTATGTTGATATTGTCTGAATGCTAATGGCTTAATGTATATAATGTCTTTTGATTAATATTTAAATTAACTGCCGCATAACGAACTCTTGGATACTTACGTTCCATTGTAAAACAGGTTTGTTATTGATAGATCAGTAATTACACATATTTTTAATTTAACTTATTTATTAGCTATACCGTATATTTACAAAGTTTATACAGCTTAGTAATTCAGAGAATGTAAATGATAATTTCAGAGGATGGAAATTGTTATGCCAGACAGTTAATTATAATTAAATTTTTATTGAAGCCTTTAGGCGTCTCATTCAAAGTGTAGGGTTTATAACTGCATAGGCTATTGTTGCTATGATCAATTGTCATCAGCACCATCGTTTCTCAGAACCGTTGCCAGTCCCACTCATTTTAAAGGCACTTGGCTTTCTTGTGAAAAATCTATCACATTCTCATGATTAATCTCGTTGGTACCCAGTGATCAACTCGCTGGAAGGGCTTTTACCGGCTCCATACACCTTGCTATAGATCAGAGGACGGCACGAGAAATCCAGCTTCAACTCTGGTTGACTTGTCAGCTGGTTATGCTATATGACATCGTTGGGGAGTATTGTCAGCTGGGCAGTGGGTCCACCTGAAAAATCATAGCGAAGTGAGATGGTGACGAAGATTAAGAATTCTTGAATACAATAGGGCAAATAGCACACCCCCACATTCTGGGTTGCATATCCCATATTTAACAATTTTTCATTTATGTCATCCCACATCGACTTGATCCTCGTGTAGTACGTAATTGAATATCTTGCGTTACTCAATATTAACATTTTGATCCGCTTCTTTGACGTTTGGCTGTTTACGTAATCATTTGGAAAATTCTTCCCATAAGCTGTAGAAAACATTTCGTCCAGGTAACCTTGTATACGATTCAATCATTTGGATTCAGGAACTCAAGAGTATAACCCACATTTTTTTTGTATAAAGTGTGATGTAGCTTCATAATATTCACCTTACTTATGAAATTATTTAAAATATAAAACTCAATATTTGAACCGAAAATGGTGGCTCTGTTTCTGCTAAATGGGGTCATAGACGTCTTCACATTTTTCGACCACAAATTCAAATTTAAATTTCAAAACTTTAAATTTGCGTCTTAGACTAGACTCTGGTCAGTGTTTCAATGTATATTCAATACTTGGAAATAATTATAAGATACATTAGTCTCGTCTGATCGGTACAAAATCGCCATCAATTCTAATTGCGTTTACAAAGTAATTCTCCAAAAATTCTCGGTTGAAATGGGATAATTGCTATATGTTTTTACTGAGAAAATACAAAAAGATACACGCAACACAAATAATAAAACCTTATTATTATTATCCCTCAGTTGCTTAGAATAAATACATCGCCATTGATATTAGATTGCAAAATGACGCAAAATAAATCTCTCCAAATTAAGATAAATGAATGCTTCCATAATAAGTTTGTCAAATGGCAACAGGAACTGTAAGATTAAAGGGTTGTTTTACAAGAAAATGGTCCAGATTTTGGTCATTATACTTCTGAGATAACGGGGTACAATCTGTCAGTCGAAACCCATGGTATGTATATATGTTTGGAAATTTATATGCAAGTTCCTCTTTTTTCTCTAACTTGGCCTAGGACCTCGCGATTACTTTATTATTATTTTATTTATGTGGCTAACAATGTCATGCCGCTGCCGAAACTTTCGAAAATTCGAAATTAATAGTTGTTTGAATATTCGTAACACAAACCTCTAAAATCAGAGTACGTACAAGGAGGATGGAAACGGGTTAGGCTCTCGATTTTTTTCCGAACACGAAACAGATTATTTCTAAAAGCCTGTATGACGCAGATTTTTAAAAATTTGATATGGGTCATTTTATCTAAACGGGCGCTTTCATCTTTCTTGTTACAATATATTTTATTTCTATTTTTCAACCTGTTTTCTGCATTATATTTTAACATGGGTGGTTTAAATTAAACAAAAAACTGTAGCAGCGGTCATTTTGAGGAAATTAAATAGAAAATGCAAATTTTTATTTTCAAGACATATAAATGACAGCATGACAGGGAAATGATACTTAATATAGGCAACTGCTTTGTTAGTATGTATATATATATATGTAAATATCATTAGAAAAATAAAATTTTGCTTTAATTGCAATCTTATATTTAGAACAAACTACTTATTTGTTTTATATTCTAAAAGGAAAATCTAGTTGAAATGTAATTCACCTGTTCTAATGTCATTCCCTTGTCTACCAAGAAGACAGGGGAATGACAAATCATGTGATTTTACATTCTGCGTATATGAGTTTTTTTGCATTGAAGCCTAATTTCATATTCAGTTTACTTCATTAACTAGGTACACATAAATGTTAAAAAAATATTTACTTGTTTTATTCTGAGTATAATTAAAGACAGGTGAATGACAAGGAATAAAAATACTTCCACAAATTATTCAGTTTTATAATATTTCCCTACACAGAATGATAGCTAGAAAAAAGTCGAACTCTTGAAATGGTGAATATGGACGTTAGTAAAAAGAGTAATACTTTAATTATATTGTGTTGTCATCAATGTACAGAATGAAGTGTAAATATTTAAAGACACGTAAAAGACAAAAAAGCTAGAGGATAGTTGTAAAAAATTAATTTAAAATATTGCTCTAATGCATAGCGGAATTTTTGTAACTATTTTTATTTTAAATTGTCTAATTTAACATAGAACATCAAATTAAAAGAAAACTAGAAATTGAAGGCTTGTAAATGAAGTTTTGAGTTTATTATTTGGCTGTTGTGACACACAAGGGAATGACATTCAAGAAAAAAAAAATAATTTTTAAATATTACAAATATAAATTGTTTTTTCGACTAATGGGTGATAAGTATGAACTACAAAATAGTAAAACTGATCAGTGTCCAAAATCAGTCCCTCTAGTCATGCAAACTTTTATTAAAAGACCTGGAACATATAAAACTCCCGTTTATAGAAACTGACCCATATATATATATATATATATATATATATATATATATATATATATATATATATATATATATATATATATATATATATATATATATATATATATATATATATATATATATATATTAATACAGATTTGCATTTTAAAATTTTTTCAAGTATTATCCGTATGAGTCACTTTAAAACTGTCACCAAGAAAATATTTATCGAGGTACGGTATTTACATTTATCGAGGTACGGTGAACTTCATTAGGTTTAGAAAATCGCAACTGTTCTTTTTGTGACATTATTTTGTAATTTTTACTTTCACTGGTATGCATGGTATACATGTATAGGGAAAATATTGGAATCATGTCGAAAATCGCAACTCAAGTTTTCGACGGATCTACACGTTTCGAGATCTTTAGAATACGAAAAAAACTATTTTTAGCGTGACGTCTGTGTGTGTGCCTGTCTGTGTGTCTGTCTGTTTGTGTGTCTGTGCAATGTATGTATCAACTCTAACTCAAAAATTAATTGCCCAAATTTCATAAAATTTGGTAGGTAAGTCACTTGGATGTGACCCTGGTGCTGATTAGTTTTTGGTACTATTCGTAAAAACAGAACGCGCTTTTTTTTGCAAAATGGCTCTTAAAAATTTCGTTTATCCGCTCTATCTAAAATACTAATTGACCAAATTTCACAAAATTTGGTAGATAAGTTACATGTTGGATACTCTTGTGCTGATTAGAATTTGGTACGATTCGGAAAAGAAAAACTCGTCTTTTCTTACGAAATGGCCCGGAAAAATTTCATGTATCCACCCTAGCTAAAATACTAATTGGCCAGATTTCACAATACTTGGTAGATGAGTTACTTGTGGGATACATTGGTGCTGATTAGATTTTGGTACGATTCGGAAAAGAACAACCTGCCTTTTTTTATGAAATGGTCCGCCCAAATCGCCAAAATATAAAAAAAAGACTAAGTAGTGTATGCTCAAATGTATCAATTAAATTCTTGTATTATACGCAATTTTTGAAGAGGAAAATAATATAACACACTCCATTATACTTTAGGACAGACCGTTCTCAAGATATTTGAGATTTCTTGAATTTTTGTTACGCCGATTTCGGAAAAATGTCCAATTACCAAATGAAAGCAAAAATTGAATTAAAAATGCAAATTTAGTGTTATTTGGTTCAATTAAACTCAATCTAATGAATTATTAAAGAAATGGAGAAACTATGAATTTGAGTCTGCAGGGAAAGTCATGTGCTGCCCACATCAGATTTTTTATAATTGAATAATAAAATTCAATATGTTTTATTTAAAGCCTGTGTAGAATGTTCAACGTATCACGTCCGAAAAATAAATTCAAAGCTTTTTCTCCCGGACCGCGGTCGTCCAATTACTGAAAAGGGGTGGAAATGTTTTAGAAGATCCCTTACGCGTCAAATTGTTTTCAGTGGAGTGTAGGCTGAGTTTCGAAAAACGATTTCCAGTACAGAGAGAGGGAGAGAGAGAGCGTTCGGGCTTTCTATCTTTTCCGTTGCGGTTATGCAATTTTCCCTATTATTGGGTAATTTCACACTTCTAGCGGCTGAGTTAATGGGGGAGAACTCCATTTTTTAAATCTTACTTATGTTTGCGACTCCTGCTTCAATTTTGATGTGATTTTAACGTTGTATTTTCTACTGTGCAATTGATTCAGATGACCTCCTCTTCTCACTCTTAACTTCGACGCACTGTTGTTGTTTTGCTTCTTCTCATGAAAAAACCAGAATTTTTTTTTTTTAGTTCTTTAATCTTAGATTAGACTATAGTTTAAAGCATATTTGAAACTTATAAACCAAATAAGTATAAACTACAGAAAGGGGTGGTTCAAAACCAGCAAACTCTGCTATTAATTTAAAAAGTTTCATGCTGTTTTTTTCGGTTATAATGTCCTCACCTGTTTAGTAATGCAAAATATGTGAGATAAGTTGCAATTATCATAAAGACATGCGGTTATGTTTTTTATAATCAGCCTAAAATGTTGTACTTAATAAGGCCCTAAATTGAATTTTGAAATTTCCGAAAACTGAACAATTTTCTTGTAAACAATTACAAATTGTTTGAAATGTATTCAAAGCACTCACTGTTTGAAATCTGTTTATAATATGCACTTATGTCAAAATTTCAAAATTATTGAGTAAACACATTTTTCTTACATAGTGTAACAGAAAAATTGGGAATGTGTACCTTTAGGTGCCTCGCTTAAATTACAGAAAAAGGTACATGTTAAAACATTTCTTTTTATTTCATTAATAATATATGGAGTTGAGTTTCAAAATTATCGGTTTTCATTAAAATTTCTGGTTAGTTGGGTTTTGTCCTATTTACAGTACTATAAGTATGCTAAACTTTTGCCTTCTAGATTGCCGGGGAAGGGATTCTATAGGGTCGGGAAAGTCTTTTTGATTTTCCTCTATTTTGCTCACCCCCTAGAAATAAAACCGAAATTTTGCTCTGTTAAGTTCTGTCCCTAATTCATACTAAAAGTATATAAATATCCTTTAAAACCAAATATCCTATTCAGTTTGCTTTTGAAAACATACTACTTGCGTGCGTCACAATGCGCAGTCGTAACAATGACGAAATTTAAAATATTTTAAGTTAACAATGAATATGTGACGTCACAATTGAACATTCGCAGCCAATGCGAGCTGTTTATATTTTTACATTGTTTGGAGATCATTTTCCAATACACTTTCAAACTGCCAGTCTGAAAATACCAAGACTCCTTCATTTGATTATTTTCGAAGTTATGAAAATTTGGAAAGCTATTAAACGTTTTTTTGGAAGCAATAAGTAAGTCTGTCGATGTGTGTGAAAAATAACAATGTAAAGATTTCAGCATCATTGTATTTGATTCCGTTTCGCATTAGCTCCTTAAACAGTTTATTTTTTAATATACATAAATTTTATATAACCGTATTGTTTATACATACGTCTGTTGCATTATGTGAGCGCTTTTCCGCATAGCATAATTTTTATTCTGTACAAAGTAAATATCAGCTTCTGGCTGGCATGCATTTGTATTACTTCATCTCACGTATAGTTTTCACTGAACCATGCATCCTGAAAATGGTTTTGATAAATGTGTATGAATTATATTCTCTCTCTTTTCACTGCATATATATCTGCTATTTACTACATACCTGTGTACTGGTTTCAAATACATGTTCCAGCAGGAGACCCGTTGACTAGGATTTTAAAACATTTTATTATTAAATTCACTTAAAATGCTTGAATTCTAAAAAGTCTTGATAGGGCCGTATATCTTACTACAAAAACTTTCTAAATATAATTATATAATTTTAAAATCTTTATTCGTGTTTGTAAGTGTATGTGTTTGACCCCAAGTCTTGCATCAATAGGCGAGACTTGTATAAATAGTCATTTTGAGCTAACGCCACGACACATTTGAATGCCAATACTTTACAAATTGTGCATTGTTTCTTAACATATTACTTTCCTTATATACATAATGTATAAAGAAAGTATTGTGACAGGGTCGAAAATTCGAATTCGAGTTTTCGACGGGAGAGCACGTTTCAAGCATCCCTGATCACGAATCAAACATTTTTGAAGTGATGTCTGTGTGTGTGTGTGTGTGTCAGTGGGTCTGTGGAGACGATAACTGATGAACGAATGGACCGATTCGAATCAAATTTGGTACAAAAATCACAATCTGTAAACACTGGAAGCCTATTGTTTTTATACGCAATCGAATGTTCAGAACCCCCCTAAATTTCTGAATGAAATTTTGAAAAAATCGTCAAAAAATCTAAACCAATAATAAAGTTACGTAAATAGACATTTCTTATGTAATTTTTCATTAGAAAACGATTGACATAACTTTTAGAACGCTAACATGAACCGTTCTCGAGATATTGCACATTTTTCAAAAAAAATTATCAAAAAGTCATATAAAATAGAAAAAAAATATTTCCTATTGAGAAACATGTTCACTTTTCATATATAATATCATGCGATAAATTGGGTGACATCATTCTCGTGGATCTAGCTCGTTCCATTCATGAAAAAAGATACTTTGAGTAATACTTTTGCATTTGAACGCCAATTTATCTGCTGTACGAATAACTTATTTCTTCGTCCATAACGCTTGGCCAGATTTTGGCGACGAAATTGGCGGAATGTCGCCAACTTGGCGACTTTTTGAAATGTTGCCAAATTAACGAAAATCTCGCCAAACGGATAAAAATGATGCTAAATCAATGAAAATGACGACTAATTGTGGAAAATTCAATATCTAATAAGTTATATAATATATAAATATATAATAATAGTTATATAATATATGTCGAAAATTCAATATCTAATAAGTTATATATATATATATATATATATATATATATATATATATATATATATATATATATATATATATATATATATATATATATATATATATAAATAACTTATTTCTTCGTCCATAACGCTTGGCGAGATTTTTGCGACGAAATTGGCAGAATGTCGCCAACTTGGCGACTTTTTGAAATGTTGCCAAATTAACGAAAATCTCGCCAAATGGATAAAAATGACGATAAATCAATGAAAATGACGACTAATTGTCGAAAATTCAATATCTTGGAAAGGATATTAGTATCTACTAGAAGAAAAACCTATTTATTTTACTGTAAAAGTAGTAAGTTCATTTCATTATATAAGGAAAGTTATGTGTTGCCCACATCAGATTTTTTTTACTTAAGATTAAATATTAAAACTTAGAATGAATAAGAATAGAGAGGAAATAGTTCCTTCTTAAAATTAAAGTTTAAGATGGGCTTTGGAATCCATTCCAATATACAATTTACAATGAACATACTTGTCTCAATATTCGTTCACCCATGAGTAAAAGGAAACTATCCAAAACAAGAGGATCGAATATTCGATTCTTATCTCAGATCTTATTGACTGGATGAAACCTATATGAACATAACATTCCATATTTGTTAAAGTCCATACAGATCATGATGCAGTATATATAGCACTATGCTTTCCTAATAGCAATTCTATATCTTTCTGTTTATTGAAACTTTAAAAGGATTGCGTAAAAGTCAAATTGTATGCAAAATGTAAACATTAGGCAAGGCATAGAATACTGATATACTGTATTGCCAGAGGAATGTCCTAAGAAATATCTTGTCTAATACTGAATATACTCAACTTCAAGTAAAATATCGAATACACATTGAAAACATATTACTTATTAAAAATTGTCTCATAATTATGAATTTTTCTGGTAAAGAGCGGTCCAATTCAGCTATCGCATCAAGGATTCTCTGGTAATTCTCTACGGATAAATAAATAAAATGTTTCTGTATAGAGATATATTTTAGTGAAAATCATTTATGTAGATGAGATGACTTCCAAATATATAAAACTGATCGTAATATGCAAATTTTTTTGTTTGCAGGCCCCAAAACAGAGGAGTTGCTGAGGAATATGTGGAGGAGCTTGGAGTGGATAACCTAGGGTTTGAACTGGTTGAGGACTTGCCGAAGCCTAGAGCCGTAGTTGAAGAGCCCGAGGAAACATTAAATGTAAGATTCTTTGCAGAAAATATCATGGATGCCTTCAAATTCAGCTATCGCATCAAGGATCCTCTGGTAAGTCAATTCTCGAGTTTATTTGAAATGTTGCCATTATTTCTGTATATCTACTTGCTCAAAACAATTAACGGAATTAGGATTTATAATATTTAGTGCAATGATGTAATATAATTTAAAAGAAAGTCAAATGTGATCAAATCTTACTGATTTTTACTGAAAAGTAAATTTACGTGCCTCGAATATATTGTGTAATTACAACAATCGTTAACTTCCGGCCGTCCAAACAATTACCTTACACCTTTCTGGTGAGTCGGACGGTCTGGGTCTCAACAATCGTTAACTTAAAATGCGCAAAATGAGAAAGGAAAAAGTAGTCGAGCATATACAGATAACTTGATAAGAAGGGTAGGGTTACTAAAATAGTCTGCCCTATTCACACAGTGATATATATTATTTCGTGAGAAATACGTCTCTTTGAGGGTCACTAGGATATAAAAATGAGACAAAGGGATAGAAAGGGCCTGAAACGGGAAACAGGAGAACTTCGACACCAAAAGACAATTTTCTAAAAAGTGATTGACTCAAACATCGTACATGATCAAATCATACTTTTTTATGAGACTGTCCCTGAATATGCCGATTCGTAGTGTAAATTGTAACAGCAATGAGTTTTTTGAAGTATTGACGAGATTTAATAAAGAGCATTTATTGAGAAAACATAAATATCGTACTGAAATGGGATGAATTTATTTCACAACCACTGCGTTTCATTACCACAGCATTAAAATTGAAGATTTTCACTTGCGTCTATTGTATCTATTTATTTACTTGACGCCTGTGCATCTTCGGAGCTAGTATTCTAGGTATGAATGCTATACAACCAACATCTTGTGATAAGTTTGTTAACTCTGCTTGAAGAACCTTGGAAAGTACCAAAGTTTCATCTTGTACCGTGCTCCAGCATTGATTAAGATAATTTCTGATTCAAAAGTAGATCAGTTTAGAGATTTCACTTACGTGACGTTTATTGCTTTTAACAGATGTTTATAGGTATTTCAAATGTTATTGTTTTCTGATATCAATTTTTTAATTGTCTGCAAGATAAAGTACTATTTGGGATGAAACGGATTTAATTTTTTTTTGTAGTTGTACATACCCTAAAACACCATAAATTACAAACGCTCTTTATCAATGTTACAAGTATAAAAAGTAAATGAATTTAAACTGAGTTTCACAAAATGATAATTCTTTCAATAATAAATAATAATAAATAATAATAAATAATAATAAGATGTCGATAATAAAAAGTATGAAAAGTATAAAAAGATAATAAAAGTATAAAAAGTAAATGAATTTAAACTGAGTATAAAAATTATAAATAGTGATAATAAAAAGTATAAAAGTATAAAAAGATAATAAAAGTATAAAAAGTAAATGAATTTAAACTGAGTTTCACAAAATGATAATTCTTTCAATAATAAATAATAATAAATGATAATAAATAATAATAAATAATAATAAGATGACGACGGTGATATCCCCTATGTCACTTGAAAAAATTATTTGAGGATTTAATTATATAAAAAGTGATCCCATTTCACTTATTCGAGAATTTCCAAAACATCTATCAATATTTCGTGACATTAATTTCTCTTTCTGTATGCTACAGTTCAATTACCGTTGTGGAGATGACTCACCATGATAATTATAAATTTTTATTCAACAAGTATACACAAGATATGAAAAACCGAAAAAGTATTAAAAATATTCAAGTGTCATATTTAAAACAAGCAAATATTTTATTTTTGTTAAAGTGATGCATTATTTCGAAATGCAGTCTTAACCACACGGATGTTTTTATTTCCAGAAAAGGAAAAACTCTTGCAAAAGTGATACTACAGGTTTTAAAAGAATATACATGCCTGGCGTCATCAAAAATGCCAACATTGAATTGCATTAAAAACACCAAGTTTTTGTTATTATTTACATGAACTACTTAATTACTTAATTAATTTTTAATTACTTAATTAATTTATAATTACTTAATTAATTAAAAACTACTTAATTAAAAATTATTTTTTCTAACTCAAATATAATCTCTGTATTACTTAAATTGCAATGAACATATATGTTAATCTCATTAGTAGTTCATAAACCTCAAAAGAATATAAAACTCAAAAGGTTTAAAGAATATACATGCCGAGCGTCATCAAGTATGCCAACATTGAATTGCATTAAAAACACCAAGTTTTTGTTATTATTAACATGAACTACTTAATTACTTAATTAATTTATAATTAATTAATTAATTAAAAACTACTTAATTAAAAATTATTTTTTCTAACTCAAATATAATCTCTGTATTACTTAAATTGCAATGAAAACATTTGTTAATCTCATTAGTAGTTCATAAACCTCAAATGACTCTTTTTAACCCACCCCATCTCGAAATTGTTAAACAAATTTCAATAAAATTAAAATAAAAACACAAAACATGAAAATGACAAGAAAGAAAAATGACATGAAGGAAAAATACTACCAGAGTAAAAACACAGAAGTATGCCAACATTGAATTGCATTAAAAACACCAAGTTTTTGTTATTATTACCATGAACGAAAGCCTTTATTATACTGTCCTGCTTTTTATTTCCAGCAAAAGAAAAACTGTTGCAAAAGTGAAACCACAGGTTTTAAAAGAGTATACATGCCGGGCGTCATCAATCCTGAGTGCATCTACAATGTAAGTGGGATTCTATTTTGTTATTACATACACCATTCTTATTACTAAGGTATTAACATAAGCAAAGGTGCGATTACAAAATTTTATATAATACGTAGATTCTACTAAATTAAAAATTATTTTTTCTAACTCAAATATAATCTCTGTATTACTTAAATTGCAATGAAAACCTTTGTTAATCTCATTAGTAGTTCATAAACCTCAAATGACTCTTTTTACCCACCCCATCTCGAAATTGTTAAGTCAAAATAATTAATAGTCTAGATAAAAAGTGACTTTCAAAATATGTCATAGAGAGTTGTGGCCCCCACTCCCGGGTTAAGCATGCTTTACACCGCGGTAACACTCCCGCCAACCGGTACTTCGCTGTGAAATGGCAAGAATCACAAAACATAAAAATGACAAGAAAGAAAAATGACATGAAGGAAAAATACTACCAGAGTAAAAACACAGAAGTATGCCAACATTGAATTGCATTAAAAACACCAAGTTTTTGTTATTATTAACATGAACGAAAGCCTTTATTATACTGTCCTGCTTTTTATTTCCAGAAAAGGAAAAACTCGCAAAAGTGATACGACAGGTTTTAAAAGAGTATACATGCCGGGCGTCATCAATCCTGAGTGCATCTACAAAGTAAGTGGAATTCTATTTTGTTATTACATACACCATTCTTATTACTAAGGTATTAACATAAGCAAAGGTGCGATTATAAAATTTTATATAATACGTAGATTCTAATTAATTAAAAATTATTTTTTCTAACTCAAATATAATCTCTGTATTACTTAAATTGCAATGAAAACATTTGCTAATCTCATTAGCAGTTCATAAACCTCAAATGACTCTTTTTTACCCACCCCATCTCGAAATTGTTAAGTCAAAATAATTAATAGACTAGATGAAAAGTGTTTATCAAAATATGTCATAGATAGTTGTGGCTCCTACTCCCCGGTTAAGCATGCTTTACACCGCGGTAACACTCCCGCCAACCGGTACTTCGCTGTGAAATGGCAAGAATCATAAAACATTAAAATGACAAGAAAGAAAAATGACATGAAGGAAAAATACTACCAGAGTAAAAACACAGAAGTATGCCAACATTGAATTGCATTAAAAACACCAAGTTTTTGTTATTATTAACATGAACAAAAGACTTTATTATACTGTTCCGCTTTTTATTTCCAGAAAAGGAAAAACTCCTGCAAAAGTGATACGACAGGTTTTAAAAGAGTATACATGCCGGGCGTCATCAATTCTGAGTGCATCTACAATGTAAGTGGGATTCTATGTATTTTGTTATTACATACACCATTCTTATTACTGAGGTATTAACATAAGCAAAGGTGCGATTTCAAAATTTTATATAATACGTAGATTCTAATTAATTAAAAATTATTTTTTCTAACTCAAATATAATCTCTGTATTACTTAAATTGCAATGAAAACTTTTGTTAATCTCATTAGTAGTTCATAAACCTGAAATGACTCTTTTTTACCCACCCCATCTCGAAATTGTTAAGTCAAAATAATTAATAGCCTAGATGAAAAGTGTCTTTCAAAATATGTCATAGAGGGTTGTGGTTCCCACTCCCCAGTTAAGCATGCTTTACACCGCGGTAACACTCCCGCCAATAGGTACTTCGCTGTGAAATGGCAAGAATCACAAAACATAAAAATGACAAGAAAGAAAAATGACATGAAGGAAAAATACTACCAGAGTAAAAACACAGAAGTATGCCAACATTGAATTGCATTAAAAACACCAAGTTTTTGCATAAACAAATAAAAGTTATATATCAAATAAAAACTTTAACCTCAATGCTCCAAACCATCTCAATTACCTCCATCATAATCCACAGCTACTAGTGCACGAAACTCTATTATATACTTCTACCACACACATTTAGTTTACACTACCGGAAATAATATTGAACCTCCCAATCCAACCTCTCACTATCGTTGTCATTATTTATACCGCTTATTAGCGGGTATTGCTCATAGAATTCAGTTATGTTATAAAAACTTTTAGCTATGTCCATCAAAGATCGTGGTGGATAAACTTGTTTTATTGCTGTTTGCAAGTAAGCCACATCACAATTATATTGGTCTAAGGTTTTAGTATTTAATTTTTTACTTCGTTTTAATCGGCATCCTCTCAGTATTTTACTTATATTATTTAAAAAAAAATTAATTTTTTATGGATCAATAGTGCATGGTTTCGCATTTATCATTTTGTTAAAATATGAAATCGGACCACGGTTGAGGAAATAAAACGATTTCCATTTTAAAATCAAAATAATGGGACCTGACTAAAAATAATTTAAGTGACTTCATGTTTTACAAGTAACTGTAACAGCTCTTCAGTCACTAACAAAATAAAGGTAACTTACTCGTAGCATTTTCTAACAAATTAAGCTCAACTCTGTATATGACCCTCAAAAATACATTTATAAAATTCTTTAAAAGTTTGAAGGAGGGAAAGATAAAGACAATGTACGATACTGGTTGAAATGGAACCTTTAATAACTGAATTCACACACATGCATAACCACAGATATATTTTTATTTTTTTTACATAGGTATCATTATGGCGACTCTCGTCGAAATAGTCGGTTCATAGTGTCCCAGGTTGTGGACCAAGCTGCTAGTTTAAGAAATATAGCTTATATAGTAAATTCTGTAGAAATGACTAGTGTTATTCCATGTAGAAAACATTATTATAACCGAAATATTTTGTTTCTAATTTCAGATGAAAGAATTTCCCAGCACTTTTATCCTTTATGACAAGCCTCCGGAGCACGGCCCGACCTGCTGATTGAAAGTGACACACTTAACTTTGAACTTCACTTTGAAATTTATTTTAGTATTTTTAAGTATTACTACATATTCTTAGATTTTAAGTTAGTTTTAAGTGCAAAGTTGATCTAGACATTCGGTTTTATTCATGGTTTGTTATCTCTTGAATCCAAAATGAAATGAATGAAAAGGTACACAACTCATACATATTTAACGGTCCCATAAAATTAAAATTTAGGAAAATTATGGTCTAGGAATCAGAAGCTGATCTCACGAAAGTCAAAGTGTGGACCCAGCAAATGCCTATTTGCTCCCTATTTCAAAAAGTCATAAATATCATTGAAAAACTTGCAGCCTATCATTTTTCCTACAAGCTCAAATTCATGTTTTCTTCATTTCTGTTATAATTCATTAAATTGAGTTCATTTGCACAAAATAATACGGATACAGTTTTTTTAAAAATTACTTCCAATCAACAGCTGAAAATCATTTTTGTTCCATCTAGCGACTTATCTATCAAATCGTTGTCAGCTCATGGATTTTTTTTTTATATATGAAATCTCTCGAGAACGTATATCATAGAGAACGTATATCATAGATCAGATTTATTCAATTCGGTATTCAAAATTGCGCAAGAACCAATCATTTAAAGAACATATCTCTATATTTATTCTTCCATTTCAGATTTTGATGATTTTTGTGAGCCATTTCGCCAAAAGAAAAAGAAGAAAAAATCTGTTCCATTTTTCCGAATCGCATACCCAAATCAAATCAACGCCAGCATAACCTACGAAACATCTCATCTACTCAATTTTGGGGAATTTCTTCGGATAATTATTGAACTAGAGTAGATACATACATTGCACAGACAGATAACTTTAAAAATAGTGTATTGGTGTTCCAGAGTGCCCGAAACATGCAGATAGATTGAAAACGGGAGTTCTAATTTGTAACACAATTCCAATGCTTTCTTTATACATTACTATGTACTGTAAGAAAAGTAAAAAATATATCGTCATCAATTATTTCTTTATATCTATATCTTTTAATATGATTTATTATACTATAAAGATTTTCCATTGGTTTTACTAAAAAAGGAGAGGCCTTCACCCTAGTCAGGTCTCCTTGAAAACAATAAGCCAGTTTTATCGCCTTAGGAAACAATAAGCAAATGAAATGTAGCCAATTTAATGTAAATCACTATTGATTAAAGAAGTAAAGAAGAACGTTATTGGTTACAAAATCAAACAAGCCACAACTTAGTGTAGGTGACATCCACAGGCACCGTACCTCCTACCCCAGCAACCAAGCTCTCGAAAAGACTTTCGGTACCCCAAATGCAAAATACAGGTACTTCTCATAAATATGGGGATCGTTTGGGCAGCTCCTTCGAGTGCAATCCCTTTTCCTTAACCACTGTGATATCCCGCTACTGTAAAACTAATTATTAAACGTTCGTAAAGACATGAATGCAGACATCTTTGAAAGAAGGGTAGATTTGTTTTCAGGGAAGTTCAAAACGTGTCAATCTATCTCAATTATAAAGTCGTACTTTTGACAGAGTAATATCTTTCGGAATTTCAAGAAGGAAAAAGTAATATATATATACATACATACATACATATATATATACCCAATGGCCTCTGTGATATCCCGCTACTGCAAAACTAATTATTAAATGTTCGTAAAGTGAAGCATACATGGCTCATACTGAATATCTACTGCAACTTTTATAATATCATTTGGCCATCACTCAGAAATGAGAGTAAATGTAAATTTTCAAAGGATACCATTTTCATGTTTAATAAAGATATCCTGTTTTAGTCTGAGTGCATTGAAGAATTTGTATGTTGTTCATCTTCAGTTCATACTCTACTTCGTGCTATTAGGTAATTTTCAAAAACGCATATATATATATATATATATATATATATATATATATATATATATATATATATATATAACTGGATACGTCAATATTATTTAATGGAGTAACTTTCAAGAAAAATTTGAAACATCTCTTATTTTATAGTATAACGTGAAGACACTACACGAGTTATAAACTGAGGAGGAGTTGCATTTCCATTTAGGCCTGAAATTCAAAATTTACAATAATATCCATGTCTCATGATAAAATAAATAATCTAAATTCATATAATGAGATTGACAATAACTTATAATTGTCAGTAAACCGTCAATAGTCATTTCAATAATAGAAATTTCAATAATGTCTGTTTTACAAACCATAGTAGATTCAATAGTTTGGCGCTATGCAATAACTAATTCAATAGTTTGTAACTATACAATAGTGAAATCAATAGACCTTCTTTGAAACAATAGCACATTCAGTAGTTCGTTTCATAAACAGTACTGAAATCAATATTTATATAATAAAAAAACAGTCATTGGTTAAAAATATGGTTTTAAAATAGTCTTCTGCAAGAGCTATGTGGTATATGTTAAAATGATCTGGTAATTTTTTTTAATTCCTTTTGGTTTCTTTGTTTTGTGTCTTTTAGTTTTCAGGTTGTTTTGGCATCTATTCTTGTGTTGCGGTGTCTGTTGTTCTGGATCGATTGATGGTTTTTATTGGCTAGCAATGGATGCGTTAAAATTGGAGTCTGATAAATAGATTTCGGCGTTTGTTAAGTTAAGAGCGTTGTTGTTTGTCGTATTTTCGGGGGATACTTGTTAGATTTGTTGAGGTGTTGAAGTCTTAGTGTTGTTGATAGGGGTGTTATGGATAGGGGAGGGGTCCCCTCAGAAAACGTCCCGATCTTATCGTGGTGAGGTGGTCTAGGTGCCTCAAAAAGGTGTTTCTCAACTTAAAATCTTCTTAAGAGTCACTGATGAGTACTCTTATACTCACTAATTATACTTTCTCATGATAATCGTTCATTATTTGCAACTTTAAGAAAGTGGAACACAAAGCATGCGGCTCAGTTTTTGTTATTTTATTTCACACTCGTAAAGTAATACATAATTTCTTCTAGGCAGTTCTGCGTGTTTGCTTCTCAAGGCCTTTAAAGGACTAAAGGCTCATCAGCACCAAACAGCCATTACTACAATGACTGTCAGAAAACATGTTATGGAATTTACCTCTGTGGCAACTAGTGTACCATCATTTTGAAATTTTGGCTTTGTGGTAACTAGTGTAAAAAGTCAGTCACTCCGCACAAAAGGCAAAAATTCTCAGAACAGCGAGCTGAAACTGAGCTGAGCCTTAAGGCAAGTTTCATAGACATCCGTCGATAATCAGCTTAGAAGATGTGTTTTCATGATTCTAAGTCATTGGAAACACCTGCTATTGCTGTGTTTTAAGAGCATGTCAGAAGTATGTATATAAAATATTTATTGTTTTTATCTGAAAATGTTCAATAAAGTCTAAAATATATGCCGCCGATCTATCCAGAATTTTGCTCGTTGTTCCAGCATACCTCCCAATATAATATTCTTGATGCCCCAGTGGTTGAGAAACACTGACGTAAGAAATACCTTCTTGGGTGGAGATGTCAAACTGCGGCAACCATGAATTATAAATAGCATGGATGATAAGCTCATATTAAGATCTTATTTTAACTCTGTATTAGATCAGTTTCGCTAATTGCACTAATTAATTTTCTTTATATACTTAAGTTGCTGACAATTTTTTGTACTGAGATATAATTCACTTTAGCGAAAATTTACTATGATTTCTTATGTTAGTTTTAGATCCCTGTTCTATGGAACAAGCTGTTTACTTATGGCATTGTTCAGGAGATGTGTTTAGTGCACTGGTGAGTATTTTTTATTCTTCAAAAACACTTCAATTATCTTCTAATACTATTTTCAGCTGTCTTTCAAGTGGATTAAAGTTGCAACTGAAGCATCAGCACCTAAAGTATGGAGTTTTTGAGACAAAACCAAGAGGACATCAAAGCTGTAAAGGGTGGTGAGTAAGTAATATACAAGAAAGGTAAAAATCTCCAAATAATATCAATATGAAGGGCCTTTTGCAACTAATAATTCAACAAAAGTTAAGCACATTTCTCCAACTTCAAACTTAAATTTTAAATCATTTTCTGGGATATTCATATATTTGTTTTAAATAAATAAATAGTACGTTTATATATATATTATAATTTGGTATAAACAGAAGGTCTGTCTACAGACATTAGCAAATTTGCCACATTATTATAACTCTAAAATGTTTCCCTAACTAAAGTAATCCGATAAGAAGGTGAAATATCTCTGTTTTTGCGGTTGTGGATATCATTTGCCGTGTTTATACAGAAATCACTTCTTTAGAACTTAAATTTTATTTAAAATTATGATTTTAAGTTCCCTAATTTCCGTTTGACACTTTCATTAAAAAGTTTAAAAAGTTCTATTGGCAAGGTCCTATTAGGTCCACAGTATAAAAATTAGATATTTTTGTTTCATATTAAGTCATAAAGAAAATATAAGATGCCCCACTGTTTTGTGGATGAAAGTTTTCAAAAAATATTAATATTTATATAGAGCTGTTGAAAATTCCTCAGTATCACGTGCACCTGGTATATATATCCAATCAAGAATTTGTTATCACAAAAATTTAGAAAACACTAATGTACTCTTCGCCTGATAAAAATGCATGCTTTGAAAGGGAGATAACACTGAGATAACTAGTATAAAATATTTAAATAAAAAATTCATAAATAAAACTGATTTATTAATAAGCTAAAATATGTTACGGGAAAAATGAATGATCTTCAAAGTGAAAAGTTTGAAAGAAGGAAGAAAAACTGTAAAATTTGTAGAAATAATCTTTTTTCATCTTTTCTCCATACAAAATTTACAATTTCTAGTTCCCTCAGTTCTCTTCGGTTCTCTCCATTCTCTCCCAATTTCTAGTTCCCTCAGCTCTTCTCTCCCATACAGTCATGGGTGTACCAAGACCATGCCATCGACTCATAGAAAGAGACAGCATTTTAATCTAGTATATACTTGCGGCAAACATAACTTTGCACAAAATAGGTATGAAAAAAACTGTGAACTTCAGCAATGTTATATATATTATCTACTTAACGCCGCTAATCATTGAAATCTAAAATTTTGCCGTTTTAAACTGATGGTCTGAGTTCCAGTCGATCGATTCCTATTATTAAAATTCAAAATTAAATTCCTGTTACTTCTTATATTTAAAACAAATGTATTCAAAATGGGTATTTATAATCCTGTTTGAGCTGTTTAAAACTTCAGTAATCAATGTGCATATCACGTGATCACGATGACCAAACTGAGTTGTTAACCGGTCATAGCATCCACAGTATGTTCGACTTAACCTTGCCACAAGCACTTTGTTAACCGTGCAAAATGTGAAAGCGTTACTTGTTTTAATATGCAAATGAACAGTTCATGGGACGCACGTAGGTGCAAATTTCTCACGCTTTACGTAAAAGATTTTTCTCTTTCATGCTGCGTTGAAATGAATTTACGCTGTATTTAAAATGTGATTAGGATAAAATTTCTGCTCGTTGAGGTCTGACCGTTAGCGCGGTGGAGAAGGATTATAGATTTTCAATAAATTTTGCCCACACGCATAAGGACTAGTTCCAGGCTTATTTAAAATGTGAATACTTTATAAAATTTTCTATATTATTTGTGACCCTGAAAAAAATTGAAAAGATCGTTTCGCTTTATGCCCAAAGGTAAGTCTTCAACGTATGAATATTCGGTTCCGCTACAAAGTGTTGACAAAAATTTCGCTTTGTAAAATCTGCTATCTGTCACGAGTAGTTGACTTTTGGTTGTGAAGTAATAGGTAAGCAGACTGCACACTTTTATTTGTTTCTTCGCTGCTTAAACATTTAACTCTGTGCGCTAACAGTTTCATAACTTATTTCAAATATTTCTTGGAATTTATTAATCATTATTCGAAGCTTGAAAATAATTTATATCCCGTTTGCGTGTGACAGTTGATACCGTCTCCAGTTTACCTCTAAGAATCTATTACTTTCGCGTTGATGCCGTGCTCACTTCAATAGGCCGCAATCATACTATATTTGTAAATTTTAAATTTGAAAAAAAAATGATTTTAAACACGTTTGTCGCATGTGAATGGTTATTCAAACCCTTTACGAATAGGACCTTAAGCACTGTATTTATTTTTGAGTCCCTATTAAGGCGGATTGCAAAATACAGCCGAAAATTGTGGCTGCACTTCTTGAAATTGATATTCGAAGGAACGCCATAGCACTAACTTTAGTGTCACAGACTGGAAAACAAGTATAGCTTAGATGTATCTATGGAGTTCGTGAGAAATGCGAATAAAAATTTGAAAATTTCTATCAATAAAAATGTATTCATCGGTAATTTGTAACTCTAAAATAGTTTCAAATGAACGAAGTTACAAGTAACAAGAAAGATCAATCATGCATAAAGCATTGATTATGAAACTCTTTCCACCTTCAATGCAATTTCATTTAAACATCTCTAAAATGCGATACATTCCTCGGTAATAATTTTAAAATTATCACAATACTACATTAATTTATTATATCTGAAAACTTAAAACTTCATCGACAAAAAATGAACTTCATTCAAATTACGGCATTGAAATTTAAAATGCCTGGTTTAAATATCTCTAAAATATGATATATTCCTTGGTAATATTTTTTAAATTATCATAATACTGCAGTAATTTATTATATTTGAAAACTCCATCGAAAACAAATGAAATTTATTCATATAACGTCATCGAACACACGTATAACACAGCTCCAAAATATAACATACTCTCTATAAAAGCAGCATTTTTCAGAAACATTTTTCCATTCATTTCATTCATCACAATACTATAATAATTTATTTTATTTAAAAACTTAAAACCATGGAGCTACAAGTAATTTAACTGTATGCTTAAAACTTCATCGAAAACAAATCATTTACTTCTCTGCTTAAAATCAATGAAAGCCTCATTCATATCAGCTATATTGCAGACTCCATGAATTAAATAATTTTGCGTTAAAGAAATGCAGCAATTCTTATACAACTGATTCTGCATATTTTGACATTTGCATTTTTTATAAGTGAAAAGTAAGCTTCGTTGTTGAAATAATCAAAGTTGGATGATCATTTAAACTCAATTATATTGTAATTGTGTTATTTCAATATGTAGATGCCGAAAATTTAAGCAAAAATAGAGCGGTTTTAGGACGGATACAACACTAAATATGAGTTAAAAAGAACTTTAAAGAACTTAAAAAACTCAAACTTATAGATTTTGGGACAAGATGGATGCCATATTTCATTTTGAAGTGAGTCACGTGATCTCTTCATATAATTGTCACGTGATCTCGCCATATAAATGGTGTAATTATTATTTTAAATTTTATTTAAAAAAATTCTGAATATATTTTGCTGAAATATTTTTTATATATTTTATGGGATAATTTGAATATTTCATAAAACTTTCAAAGCAATTTGTGAATTTTAAATCCGCTTAAAAAATATTTGAAAAATTAGGTCCCATAGGGTTCAATGTATTTCATTTTTTTAACTCGGGTTCAATCCAAAACTAAATGGGTGATATTATTCATTTATATTCCCATAGGTCCCACAGACAGTCTGAACAACATACTAAAATTTCATTTTGATAAAGTCATTCATACGACAGTTATCGTGCTAACGGACAGACAGACAGAATTAACAAAGTCATAAACACCTTTCAACTATTCTGTAAAGTGGTAATAATAGAAAGCAAACGGATTGTCAACGAAATCAACTCATAAGAAAGTCGTTAAATTTTAACAAATTGCTTTTAAAACGCTAAAATCTCTCAAGAAATTAACAGCAAATAATATACAAGAAAGATGAATCATGCATAAGCATTGATTATGAAACACTTTCCAACTGAAATACAATTTCATTTAAAAATCTCTAAAATGTGATACATTCAGTAGTGATATTTTTTACATTATCGCAGTACTGCAGTAATTTATTATACTTAAATATTTAAAACTGTATCGAAATCTAAATCATCTGATTCTCTATGCAAAATCAATGAATATTTCATTCATATAACTTGTATTCCAGAGTTCAGAGCTAAATAATTTTGTGTGAAAAAAAATTCAGCAATTCTTATATAACTCAGCTTACAATCGCTTGAGACATTTGCATTCCGCATAAGTTATAATTAGGCTTCGTTGAAGAAATAATAAAATTTTAGGGATCAGTTAAAATCACAACTATTGTAATTGCGTAGGCACGGAATTTAGATACACAGATAATACACTGATACGCAGATAATACACTGATACACAGATAATATATGTGTGTGTGTGTATGTATTCAAAGTATTAGAATCGTGCCAAAGATCGGAACTCAAATTTTCAAAGGATATACACGTTTTGGGACTTCTAGAACACGAAAAAACTATTTTTAGGAAGACGTCTGTGTGTGTAAGGATGTATCTGTGTGTGTTTCTGTGTGTCTGTGATGATATTGTATTCACTCTAACTGAAAACTAACGGACCGAATTTCATAAAATTTGGTAGGTAATTTTTTTGTGGGAAACCCTGATGTTCATTAGATTTTAGTATGATTCGTAATCAAATAATCTGTCTTCTTTGCGAAATGGCCGGCAAAAATTGCCTTTATCCACTCTAGCTAAAAGCCAATGGACCAAATTCAACAAAATTTGGTATATAAATCATTTGTAGGTTATTCTAGTACGATCCGGGAAAAAAGAACGTGCTATTTTTGCGAAATGGCCCGCAAAAATCGTTAAATATAAAAATAAAAGACTACGTGTGCTCAATTATATCAATTAAATTCCTATTTTATACGTGATTTTTGACAACAAAAAGAATAAGACTAACCCTATTACTCTAGGACTAGCCGTTCTTCAGATATTCTAGTTTTTTTGCGTTTTCGATACGCCACCTTTGACAATATGTTCAGCTATCAAATGAGAACCAATTTAAGTTTAACGTGCAAATTCAGTGTCATTTAAAATACTTATGGCTGTTATTTTGTGAAGATAAACTCAAATTATTATTGAAGAAATAAAGAGAATGTGAATATGAGTCTGCAGGGAAAGACATGTGCTGCCTACATCAGAATTTTTAACAATATTACAACAATGATTTATAGAAGTGAACAGGGATTATTTGCAAGCCATTTCGAAACAAATATAGGATCTATATTTAAGGATCCCCCAAATTTTTTTAGAATAAAATGTTCTATAAATATTCTTAAGCTGTGTACCAAATTTTAACTATTTAGGACGTAGTAAAGTGCATTAAAAATGCTATCAAATAAGTATATCATGAAGAGTTATATAAAATTAAAAAAAAATTTGAAAAATTGTTGTCTACCAAATTTGTTTTAAAGTGTGAAGCCTCTTTCATATACAAAATAATTAAACTCTTAGAAAGATATTTATTATATAATATATCTCTTTTTTCTTTCTGGAGGATATAGCAAAAGTCAGAATTTAATTGAATATGTTTTTCTCCCTATATAGAATAATTTTTAATTAAAAAACTACCTAACATATTTTACTGAAATTTTTTTATATATTTTATGGGATAATGTGAATATTTCCTAAAAATTTCGAAGCAATTTGTGAATTTTAAATTTGCTTAAAAAATGTTTGAAAAATTAGGTCCCATAGGGTTCAATGTATTTCATTTTTTCAACCCGTGTTCAATAAAAAACTAATTTTGTGATATTATTTATTTATATTCCCATAGGTCCCACAGACCGTCTGAAAAACATACTAAAATTTCATTTTGATAAAGTCATTTTTAAGGCAGTTATCGTGCTAACGGACAGACGGACAGACAGACAGAATGAAGAAAGTCATAAACACTTTTCAACTATGTTGTAAAGTGTTAACAAGAAAGATCAATCATGCTTAAAGCATTGATTATGAAACACTTTCCAACTTCAATGCAATTTTATTTAAACAAGTCTAAAATGCATTACATTCCTCGGTAATATTTTGAAACTTATCACAATACTGCATTAATTTATTATATTTGAAAACTTAAACCTTCTTCGAAAAAAATGAACTTCATTCAAATGACGGCATTGAAATATAAATTGCCTGGTTTAAACATCTCTAAAATGTTATACATTCCTCGGTAATAGTTTTAGAATTATCATAATACTACGATAATTTATTATATTTGAAAACTTCATCGAAAACAACTGAAATTAATTCAAATGACGTCATAGAAAAAATAACACGCCTGGATCTCTCTATAAAAACAGGATTTCATTCATAACTTTCTCCCATTCATTTCATTCATCACAATACTATAATAATTTATTTTATTTAAACATTTTGTTTAAGACCATGGAGCTACAAAAAATTAAACTCTATGCTTGAAACTTCATCGAAAAAAATCGTCCTTCTCTTTATGAAATCAATTAATATTTCATTCATATCAGCCATGCAGACTCCATGGACTAAATTATTTTGTGTTAAAAAAATACAGGAATTCAAATACAACTCATTCTATATATTTTGCTGTTTACATTTTACATAGGTGAAAAATAGGCTTAGTTGTAGAAATAATCAAATTTAGATGAGCATTTAAACTCAAATATATTGTAATTGCGTTGTTTCGGTATGTAGATGCACAGAATTTAAGCAGAAATAAAGTGGTTTTAGAACGTATACAACACTCAATATGAATTAAAAAGAGCTTTAAAAATCACGATTTTGAAACAAGATGGATGCCATATATCATTTTGAAGTGGGTCATGTGATCGCTTCATATCATAGTCACGTGATCGTTTCATATAAGAGGTGTAATTATTATTTTAATTTTTATTTAAAAAACTACTGAATATATTTCGCTGAATTTTGTTTTATATATTTTATGGAACAATTTGAATATTACCTAAAATTTTCGATGCAATTTGTGAATTTTAAATCCGCTTAAAAAATGTTTGAAAAATTAGGTCCCGTAGGGCTCAATGTATTTCATTTTTTCAACCCGGGTTCAATCCAAAACTAATTGGGTGATATTATTCATTTATATTCCCATAGGTCCTACAGACAGTCTGAACAACATACTAAAATTTCATTTTGACTAAGTCATTTTTACGGCACTTATCGTGCTAACGGACAGACAGACAGACAGACAGAATGAACAAAGTCATAAACTCTTTTCAACTATGTTGTAAAGTGTTAATAAAAAATCTGATGCAAGCAGCACGTTTCCCTAGACTACGTCATGCAAGTACTCTACTTCTTTCAATGCGAAATAACGATGGACAGGATCCACGGCAGAATGCATTTTAAGCTGAAAGTATACTGACATTGGGTGTTTTCTGGATGATAGTATGTAAAATTATCTTGAAGTACCCAATTAACCTATATTTTTCGAAATATAATTTGATAATTGGAAATATTGTCATCATCTGCTAAGCAATACACCCCACTATATTAAAATATGTTATTATTCATCAATTTGGTATCATTGTTGTCACTTTAGCTTCATTTTCGTCAATTTGGACTACGTTTAAAAGTCGCAAAGTTCGCAATATTTCGCCAAATTGGTCTCTAAATTTGTCGCCCAGTGTAACATATTTGATAAATCTGTTTATTTTCATGTAATTCTTTAAATGCATTTGAACGTATAATACCTCGAGAACGGTTTAATCTAGTAATCTAATGTTTGAACATTTCGCTTTAGAATAAAAATATACGTGTGTCATAGTGATCTATGACTGTAGGAGTGTGACACACGAAGGAGTGTGAAAAACAAATTTTTCTATTCTTCCCAAAAACGTTCTCTTTCGGAAGCCATTTTTATTCCAAGATTTTAATTCTGTTCGAGTTTGCACTTTTCGTGCAGATAGCGTGGGATCTCGCTTCCGCAGATGTTACGAAGTAATTTCTTATTTCTTAAATTATTGCCCAGGGCAGTGGTTTCGATTCTGCAAGCGATGGCGCGAGGTTGCCGCTCACAAGCCGTTGGATGCTACATTAATTTCGTGCAAGGAGTTGAAGGTCGAGGCGACCTGGATTCCATTTTTTACAGTAGAGGGACTCGCTTGGATCATAGTTCTCGTTGGAGAAGGAGCTTGTAATTTTTGCTCATGAATTTTCGGACGCAAAGGAATTGACGATCCAACGGTCTGCCTTGTGTTCTCAGATTATTACTTTGATTTTTAAGAATCTGATAATCCGAGTGGGCCAAAGCAATTGATTTAATAACAATTTACTAAAATTTTCTTCGCCTTTTCAGAGGCCCAGAAGGAATTGCCGGGTGTAAAATGTTTAACGACTCGGAAGTGAATCCTAACAGTTAATGCCAAGTTTGCGGAAAGGTCCGATATTGACTCCTCAGTGTCCGGTGTTCCGAAGTTTAGATCCGATCGATGAATTCAGCTAAGAGCTATGTGTCTTCATCGAAAGTGTGCGAACGATTTAGAGCCTTGATCAAAATTGAGAACTTGAGTCAAAGTACTCATCTCTGAATTCGGTGATAATGGGAAGGAGCTATTTGAAAACAGTGTTTATTCCATCAGATATTAAATAAGTGGTGAAAATTTATTTAGTGAGAACATCGAAATTCGACTTAATTGCATCTGGAAGCGATTGCTCCGTAGGTTAAATTCCTTGTGATAGGAAATGAAGGATGTTGTGTTCCATTAATTATTTGGAATATATGCTTTATTACGTAGACAAATTGAAAGAGTGATATCCTGTTTAAGTGAAAAGGCCAAATATTATCTAAATATTAATACAGAAACTGGCCAGAATTGTCTTCAGTGCTTCTATATTTTCATAAATATATATAAAAAATAAAAGAGATTATTTTAATAATTTTGACTCATGTTTTCCCAACTTGATGTTGTTACTTTGTTGTGTGCCTGTGTGTCCAGTTTGCATTTTGTAAGCCTGGGCAGCCGTTCCTGAGTTATTGCAAATCACAACGCTAATCTAAAATAAGTAAACGTACTCAGTATCTAATTTATTTCTGTTTGTGTGATCCTTGGAGGGGGGCTTAATTTCATAACTCCATTCCGCCCTCCTGTCCTTGGATACACATTCTGGTGCACATAAATAGAATTGTTTATTTTCGTCACACACTTTAAAGTTTTGTGTCCGCCGCCCATGTTACTCCGTGACATGTGACACCTGTTTCTGTCTGACACGTATAAAATGGTTGTTTATTTAACATTTTTGAATGTTCTGATTTTTATAAAATTTCCTTCAAAAATTTAGAAGTCTTCTAAATGTTCGATCGCTTTTAAAATCAACTTGGCGCCAGTATTCACAGATTGTAATAATCGTACAAAATATCATTCTAAGCTCTCCACTCGTTCCTCAGATACCGCATCTATAGACTCACGAACACACACACATCACTTCAAATCGTTCGGTTCAAGTTCAGAAATGCTTGAAACGTGTTCTTCCTTCGAAAACGAATTCGAATGTTCGACTCCGTTTTCCCCAGGGAAGTCCAGTGGTTAGCGCGCTGGAATTGTGCTCGATTAGCCCGCGTACGGTTTAAGCCACTGCCAAAAACTGCTGTCGTGCTCACGCGGAGTACAATCATGTTAAAAATGCGGTTTCGTAAGTCTTTCCGAAAGGTTGGTGGTAGGAGAAGGAGGGTACGGTCCCTATAGATGCCTCCCCCACTGGGTTCTGGTCTTAATTGGGTGGCACTTCCTGGCCATCCAAACTGATACCTCACACCTTTCTGGTAGGTCGGAGGGTCTGAGTCTCAAGACGAACAATACTTTCCCTATATATTATACTATTACGTAGAGAAAAAATTATGAATGGGGTACAAATGACTTGGAATGGTCAATATTTTTGTTGTTGTTTATTTTGGTTTTAGAAGAAGAGAGGAGGCAGGAGCAAAATAAATAAATACATTTAAAAAGAGAAAGCCATTTCTAAATACCATACTTCATTATTAAAAGTTTAATTCAACGGATCTGCTATAGTGATATTTTATTTTAACAGTCAGCCTTAGTTCTTTAATGAGCAGGCTCATACCATCGAGGCTTATGTACTGCATAGAGGTCTAAAAACTCTTACAGGGTGCAATTTTTTCTGCTGGGCGATTTGCCCACTTCCTGGAGACAACACACACACACACACACACACACACACACACACACACACACACACACACACATATATATATATATATATATATATATATATACATATATAATTGAAGAATTTTTATTTTACTTGTATTATATATATCTGAGATTGATCATTAATAGAAAATGTTCTGTATAGTATAAGAGAATGGAAGATACTGAAATGTGAATGTGATATCAAAAGACTATACGACAAGCAGTGGAATATTTTCAAAGGAACATATACATATATATATATATATATATATATGTATATATATATAATATTCATATATATATTCATATATATCTATAATATTGATATAAATTCATATAAATTTATAAGAATGTATATACATTTTTGCACAGGCCACACTTTAGTCAACGACATCATCGTGGTGGAAGAGGGCTGATACAAAAGGTGTTCAGACTGTGAAACCACGATACCTTGTGTGTTTTTTACATTTCGATATCAAGATCGTTATCGGACGTAAAGAAAGCAGGTTGCTGCTTGTTACACTTTATATTCCTTAACGGGTAATATTGCATTAAATACGCTCTTAAATAAAAATCTGAACAGGAGTTTGTAAATCCATTGATAAACGTATTCTAAGACAAGGAGATCTGTTTTGTGAGTCTGAATTCTAGAGGAAGCACGAAATAAAAATGAAAAGTTTTATTGGCAATTTAGAGATAGCAGAACTGCTGTCTCACTCTAAGGAAAATAATCGTTTTATTTATTTATTTATTGCCCAGGCAGTCCAGCTCACCCAAAGTGTATAGAGCAGTTGTAACAGACGGCTGGAAAAACATTTGAAATAATAATACAACAAAAAACACAGAAAAACAATAAAACAGTATAAGACAGTAATAAAAATAAAACAAAATAACAATAGCAAAGATAACACATAAAACAGAAAACTAAATTGTACAAATATTCCAGTTGAACTGGGTAAAGATTCCTAGCGAACAACACGTCCAACACTTTTGGGGATCTAGTTTATGCAGAGTAGAATAAAATTTTAAAAATATCTTTTAGAAAAGTATCGTTTATAATTATACCCATTGCTGATTATAATAAAATATGCTTATTATACTTATGATTATACCCATTGCTGATTAATTATAACCATTGCTGATCATATAATTATACCCATTGGTGATTAGTATAATTACACTCATTGCTGATTAATATAATTGTACTCATTGCTGATTATAATGAAATATACTTATTATAGTTATAATTTTATCCATTGTTGATTAATTATACCCATTGTTGATTAATTATACCCATTGCTGATTATATATAATTACACCCATTGCTGTTTAATGAAATATATAATTATACTTATTACCAATTGCTGATTATAATGAAATCTGAAAATCTCATTGGTATAAAATTCCTCTAATCGTTAATTTTTTATTACCGCAGGACGATTAACCGACTCCTTGGGTTAACAGCTTTTTAATACCAGCATTGTGAAATGCACCCACTTGGACGACGGTTGTTGAGAAATTAACAATTACTTGTATAAGAAAGATACTGCGTAAAACTCTCGAACACTTTACCCTCGGTACTAATGAGAAATGACGACATCCTTCATAAATATGTGATCACATTATGAACCCATAAAATATAGACACACTTATGGATCATGCAAACACTTATGAAAGTAACTAAAATAGTACTTGTATATAAGATTATTCAGAAAATTTTAAATCTCTGAAAATTGGGAAATAAGCAGCCTCTATTCTTACAATGAGGTCGGACACCATAAAGCAAATCAACTTAATCAACATATTTACAATAGTTAAAAATAAAATGCAATGCTAAAATAGTTTTAGGAAGTCTGTTTTGTAGTAAAAGGGAATCAGGGGACTTATTTACGTTTGATATTCTCTTTTCTTAAATTTAGTTATCTATGTTTCAGGTTTTTGATTATCTTTTTTTCCAAATGTATTCCATTCCATGGGCTTTGTGTTCGAAATGGCGGAAGTTTGTTCTGTTTAGGTTTTAGCAATTTAAATTCACTTAAATTGGCTAATTTGTGGTTCTATTTATTCCCTTTTTTATTTCCTTTGATTTGATTCTAAATTTGTTATTCTCGATTAAGAATTCGTTGATTTATCGCGATTTTTATTTTTTATTCTATTTTCAGCTTTTTAAATTTTTCAGAATCGTCTATTTTTAAAATATTGCCTAAATCGTATATTCCAAATTGCTTCAATTTATTTCTTTTTAATTTTCATCTTCTTTAAAAATCACTATTCTCTTTTTTTTAAATTTTGAGTTTTTGATCGGTTGGCGTAATATTAAAATCATCTGTCATTAATTATTTTATCGTTCATTGATAGTTTTGTTTACGATTTGTGACAGCGATTTTGGCACTATATGTATAATTGCCATTCGCGCGCTATTTCGTTGATTATAGCTAAAAATATAGTCCTCTAAAGTTGTAATTGAGCTTCGGCGCGCCCGTTCTATCTCCCTTCAGAACAAAAAGTTCTATTATCCCCGGCTAAGCCTGCGATGTATCTTCTCCGAGATGAGGACGACTGTGCTCAGCTTGTAGCTAGCATTCCTTTGCCGTTTTTAACACTTTACAACAAAGTTGAAAAGTGATTATGGCTTTGTTCATTCTGTCTGTCTGTCTGTCTGTCCGTTAGCACGATAACTGCCGTAAAAATGATTTAATCAAAATGAAATTTTAGTATGTAGTTCAGACGGTCTGTAGGACCTATGGGAATATAAATAAATAATATCACCCAATTAGTTTTGGATTGAACCCGGGTTGAAAAAATGAAATACATTGAACCCAATGGGACCAAATTTTTCAAACATTTTTTAAGCGGATTTAAATTTCACAAATTGCTTCGAAAATTTTAGGTAATATTCAAATTGTTCCATAAAATATATAAAAAAAAATTCAGCGAAATATATTCAGTAGTTTTTTAAATAAAAATTAAAATAATAATTACAGTTCTTACATGAAGCGATCACGTGACCATGATATGAAACGATCACGTGATCAACTTCAAACTATAATACGGCATCCATCTTGTCTCAAAATCGTCAATTTTAAAGTTCTTTTTAATTCATATTGAGTGTTGCATTCGTCGTAAAACCTCTTTATTTTCGCTTAAATTCTGTGCATCTACATACTGAAACAACGCAATGACAATATATTTGAGTTTAAATGAACATCCAACTTTGATTATTTCTCTAACGAAGCCTATTTTTCACTTATGTGAAATGTAAACAGCAAAATATGTAGGATGAGTTGTATAGGAATTGCTGTATTTTTTTAATGCAAAAGAATGTAGCTCATGGAGTCTGCATAGCTGATATGAAAGAAATATTCATTGACTTTACCGAGAGAAGGACGATTTTTTACGATGAAGTTTTAAGCATAGAGTTAAATTACTTTTAGCTCCATGGTCTTAATTTTTAAATAAAATAAATTATTATAGTATTGTGATGAATGACATGAATGGGAAATTATTTATGAATGAAATGCTGCTTTTTTAGAGAGAGCCAGGCGTGTTATTTTTTCTATGACGTCATTTGATTGAATTTCAGTTGTTTTCGATGAAGTTTTTAAATATAATAAATTATCGTGGTATTATGATAATTCTAAAATTGTTACCGAGTAATATATCACATTTTAGAGATGCTTAAACCAGGCAATTTATATTTCAATGCCGTCATTTGAATGAAGTACATTTTTTTGGATGAATATTTAAGTTTTCAACTATAATAAATCAATGTATTATTGTGAGAAGTTTTAAAATATTACCGAGGAATGTATTACATTTTAGACATGTTTAAAAAAAATTGCATTGAAGTTGGAAAGTGGTTCTTAATCAATGCTTTAAGCATGATTGATCTTTCTTGTTAACTTTTAGTTGGGATGTTATTTATGTTCTAAATTTCCAGTTTGGCAAACTGAAGTTCCTTTTTATTTCAAATTCTTGTTTTGCAAAGTAGTCTATAATTTTCATATTTTGATATCTTAATTATTTAACGTTGTTTTTTGTTTTCTTTAATATTTAATTTACTAACTTTTTATATACCGCTATACGTTCGGACACTTTATTTATTTATTCAGTTATGATGTTGATTTTTTCTTGGTTAAAGAGATGCTAAAAAGTTGTAAAATGTTTTGAAAGTTCTTTAAAAGTGAAGTACAGTTTTAATAAACGTTAGATTTGATTTTCTTTTCCTTTGAAGGTAAACTTTAGTTCATCACATCTCTTTGCCGGATTGTCTTAGGTAGAGACTATGAGATGGGTTTCTTTAATTCATGGCTCAATCATAATTGTCTTTTTGGGATTACTCTCTTGCTTTTCCGCAGACTGATTGTGTGAGACCAGAAATAGATCTCACAGTGTTATGGTGAGACAGTTTTATGCCAGTAATTTATTGTGTCTGAAACATTGGACAGTACCTCCAGTCTGAATGACGCCAAGGTTTACAGTGTGCTGACCCAAAGGTCAACCAAAATCATAAATTTAGGGGCGTCAAGACAGAGGGGATCAAACGAACTCTTAAGAAAATGTGAAGTAATGACATTGGATTATGGAAAGGCTAACCAATGGAGAAGATGCTTGTGGCGTCACTGTGAAGACTGCCAATGAAAGCAAAAGGTGAGTGTCAGTCCTGAGGCAAAAGAGCCATAACCTGTGACATAACGACGACATATACTTTGTTAATACAGCACGACGATGAGGTTAAGATATCTACGAATGACTTGGTAAGAAACCGTCTTATAGCACGGCACTTAAAGTATAGCGAGATAGAGAGAAGATGACTACGTATGACTTGGCGAATACAGATATGACGACGAGAATGACATAAGTGCGAGTGTTCGAGCCAGCAGTACAATGTGATCGATGAATTTACGTGTCGGTGCATTACACTACGAGTTAATGCCAGTAATAAGGACGACATTAAGTACGTGCTGCTAAGAAAGTCCCAGACAGACTTGAAGGTATGTGTTCCTCAAATATGATATCTGGTCCTAACTACATTTTAGGCATTTTAATAATGGTCTCACATGGTCTCTTTCACCGGAATAATTAATAAGATGAATAAGTGTTGTAATGGAATAATTAAGTATTTTATGTGTTAATAAATGATTTATTGTTAAAGTTAAAATTGCGCAATCAATTTAGTATTATATTAATTATTATTCTTTTACAGAACTCGCGCGAAAGATAAATAATTGGGGGGTTAATAGCGGCACACATCGCAATGTACAGTTAATAATGAGTCCACTAATACGAGCAATTTACGACGATGTGTATTAAGTTTAATTTAACAAAATTATTATATTGAATAATAATATTATTCTTCATATTTTGTTTTGCGCACTACAGATTGTAACTGAATATTATTGCCGTGTCATAATTTCTTTGTTATAAAAACTGTTCATATTTGTAGACACCAAGTCTAAACAATTGTCCAGATCACTTAAATTACTTGTTGCTTCAATCTGTCACTGTTAGAGTACATTGTGTTCCCAGCTTCTTTTCCACCTTTTACTGTAACTTAGAATTTTAAGAAAATGTTTCAGAAAACCATGGTAATTAATTATTTAAGAGAAATTTCTTTACACAATTTAAATTTGCGCTTTGTGTCATTTTGAGTAATATATATTTATATGTATATACTTCAGGTTTAGAAGCAATTTTTTTAGTAAAGTACACATTAATTGTGTTTTAGTTTCATCATTACTCGTAAACCATCAAGGCATGTTGTTCACCGAATAGTATAAAATCATTCTACAAGTGGTTCTGGATACGAAGATAAAAATTCTATATATTAATTATTTCTATGTCATAAGCGAAAATGCCATACATGGAACAAGCAATATGTTTCATTGGATATCGCATTAACAGCAATTGAGGCAGGTTTGACAGTTTATTTCAATAATTAATAATCTCTTTACTACTAATAATAAATGACCTTTGTTAGACTGATGTGTTAAACCAGGATATATTTTATCATCAATAAAGCGTTTAGTACATATTCAGGTGGTAATGGTTTAATACAATAAATCATATCAAATTGTAACAACTTAATTAACGATTCATGCATGATTTGCCAACAGATTGCTCATATATATGTTGAAACGTTATTTGTCATTGTGGTTAATTATAGTGGATCTGCAACATATATAATGATTTTTTTTAATATTTTATTCTTTTACTTTCGTCTGGTACATATTTTTCTACTCTTCTTGCAATACATAGCATAATATGAATTAATACATAAAATAAACACTTTCTTGATATCACACAGTCTAAAACCCCAAATACACCACCAGATAAGAACATAGATAAAACTTAAAATTGATCCAAATAGCATACATGGTTTTCAGTACGAAATTAAAACCAATCGAAATGTATAAAATTAAATTAAGTAAAATCAAAATTACAGTTAAAATTGTAAATCATTCAAATCACACAAACAATTATCAATTTTACCTGGCGTTTTACGAATATAAAAGTTTTCCGAATATAAAATATGATATATATTTTGAAACGGGATATAAAATCAACGATTGGTTGTTGAAGTAAAGTGAAATATGAACAAGAAAGATCAATCATGCATAAGCATTGATTATGAAACACTTTCCAACTGAAATGCAATTTCATTTAAAAATTTCTAAAATGTGATACATTCAGTGGTGATATCTTTTACATTATCAAAGTACTACAGTAATTTATTATACTTAAATATTTAAAACTGTATCGAAATATAAATCATCTGATTCTTTATGCAAAATCAATGAATATTTCATTCATATAACTTGTATTCCAGACTCCAGAGCTAAATAATTTTGTGTGAAAAAAATTCAGCAATTCTTATGTAATTCATCTTACAATCGCTTGAGATATTTGCATTCTGCATATGTTAAAATTAGGCTTCCTTGAAGAAATAATAAAAGTTTAGGGATCATTTAAAATCACAACTATTGTAATTGCATAGGCACGGAATTTAGATACACAGATAATACACAGATAATATATATGTGTATGTGTATGTACTCAAAGTATTGGAATCGTGCCGAAGATCGGAACTCGAATTTTCAAAGTATCTACACGTTTTGGGACTTCTAGAACACGAAAAAACTACTTTTAGGAAGACGTCTGTGTGTGTAAGGGTGTATCTGTGTATGTTTCTGTGTGTCTGTGTGGATATTACATCCACTCTAATTGAAAAACTAATGGACCGAATTTCATACAATTTGGTAGGTATGTTTTTTGTGGGAAATCCTGATTTTCATTAGATTATAGTACGATTCGTAATAAAAGAATCTGCCTTCTTTGCGAAATGGCCGCAGAAATTGCCTTTATCCACTCTAGCTAAAAACTAATGAACCAAATTTAACAAAATTTGGAGTATAATATTTCAATAACCTACAAGTGATTTATATACCAAATTTAACAAAATTTTGTATATAAATCATTTGTAGGTTATTCTACTACGATTCGGGAAAAAGGAACGGGCTATTTTTGCGAAATGGCCAGCAAAAATCGTTATATATAAAAATAAAAGAATACGTGTGCTCAATTATATCAATTAAATTCCTATTTTATATGTGATTTTTGACAACAAAAAGAATAAGACTAACCCCATTACTCTAGGACTAGCCGTTCTTGAGATATTCTAGTTTTTTCGCGTTTTCGCTACGCCACCTTTGACAATAAGTCCAGCTATCAAATGAGAACCAAATTTAAGTTTAACGTGTAAATTCAATGTCATTTAAAATACTTATGTTGTGCAGATAAACTCAAATTATCATTGAATAAATAAAGAGAACGAATATGAGTCTGCAGGGAAAGACATGTGCTGTCCACATCAGAATTTTTAACAATATTACACCAATGATTTATAGAAGTGAACGGGGATTATTTTCAGGCCATTTCGAAAAAAATGTATGATCTATATTTAAAGATCCATCAAATTTCTGTCGAATAAAATGTTCAACAAATTTAAGCTGTGTACCAAATTTTAACTCTCTAGGACGTAGGAAAGTGCATTTAAAATGCCATCAATTAAATTTATCATGAAGAGTTATATAAAATTTAAAAAAAATGAAAAATTGTTATCTACCAAATTTATTTTAAAATATGAAGCCACTCCCATATGCAAAACGTTTAAACAAATGGAGAGATATTTATTATATAATATCTCTCTCTTTTCTTTCTGGAAGATATCCCAAAGTCAGAATTTAATTGAATTTGTTTTTTCCCTATATTAAATAATTTTTTTAATTAAAAAACTACTTAACATATTTTACTGAATTTTTTTTTATATATTCTATGGGATAATGTGAATATTTCCTAAAAATTTCGAAGCAATTCGAGAATTTTAAATTTACTTAAAAAATGTTTGAAAAATTAGGTCCCATAGGGTTCAATGTATTTCATTTTTTCAACCCGGGTTCAATAAAAAACTAATTGGGTGATATTATTTATTTATATTCCCATAGGTCCTACAGACCGTCTGAACAACATACTAAAATTTCATTTTGATAAACTCATTTTTACGGCAGTTATCGTGCTAACGGACAGACAGACAGACAGACAGACAGACAGACAGACAGAATGAACAAAGTCATAAACACTTTTCAACTTTGTTGTAAAGTGTTAAAAATAATCAATGAACAGAGGATACTTTAGATAATATTTAGATAGTTAGATAATAGTTAGATGATATTTTCATAAAATTACAAAATATAATTTTTATAAGGCCTTCAATCAAATATATGTCAATAGGTAAAATTTGCGCCGCTGTTAATTAGGGTGAAATAAATTCCCCCAAAACTGCTTGGTAATAGATTTGCTTAAATATCAATAATGGATTATTACTTATTCCATTTTACTTGAACTGCAAGTGTCAATAGTTAACTTCTTCTGAATGTAAATAAGAGGCACATCTAAAAATATATTTAAACGGTTTCTATTTAACGTTTCAACACAATTGCACTCATGGTAGAGGTGAGTCGTGTATCTGAGAGCAATTATCTTGCTCGTAAATAGCGCCTTTAAGACGTGATACGGAAGGCAAAACTTAGAATCTACTGTACTTATCGCTTTGCTGTTAGCGAACCTCTTACCACTACTATAGAAGACATGCTATCGTAGGAGGTAGCAATTCCCACCATTACACCAGCAGTAATGGCGGTGTGCCTCTCTATAGTACAATCCTACATGATAGCTGTCCGGCCCCCCTCTTGATTATCAATCGCACAAAAGCAAAAGCAGGATTCACCACAGAAATGATGACATGATTTGGATATTGTCCGTGACACTAGAACACGGGTTCGCTTCAGATGGAGCCGCTTATGTAGCGTGGTTATGTAGCATGGCATATGTCTTAAAGGGCGATGAGGGTGCAGTCCTGCCTCTGAAAGGCATTTTACAATGGTGCATGATGATACAAAATGCTTCATCGGGGACGTTATGTATTGTTGGATGACGGGCAGTTAGGAAGTGAAGTTAAGCGTGTCTCACTCTCAGCCGATTCTATCAACCAATTGTCCAACCGTGTTCACTACAAGCTTAGCGGCATTCATGCGTACCGTCATGCTGCCTTTATGCGACTACTGTTTCCAGTTACTTGCCACGATGACATCAATACGGCACTGATAGCAGACGATTCAAGTACCTATACGACCCAGCTACTTCCCACAGTCCCACCAGATGGCATACATCAAAAAGCCACCCAGTTGAGTGGTGTAGCATTGGCAGCAATCGTAGTAAATGGAAGAATAATAACAACTTGAATGCTTCAGAGTCAATGTGTGACAGATCTTACACAGGCCGCAAGTTTTGCTCTTTAAATACTCTGGAAACGACCTAGATGTTTGTTGGTGGCATTAATCATTTGCTTGACTGACATACAGGAATTAGCATACCAACTTTCTTGGTCTTTTAAATATTTTTTCGGAGTACTTAAATTGTTTTGGCAAAGAATGTATTTAGCTATTTAAACTTTAGATTTCAAAATATAAGTGAAATGTTATGCTGCGATGCTATACTGCTACATATAGAAGAAGACTCTGTACATTATCAAGAATTAGTATTTTTCTTTAATTATTAAAACTTTTCTTTGTGCATTTATATCCTTCAGCATCAAATTTTTCAGGATCTTCAGGACACCTCAAGATCCACGACGATAATTGCATCTATACGTGTTTGACGAATTCACTTATCTTTTAAGAATTCACTTATCAATCATTCTAAAACTTTAGTCTGTCGATATTGATTGATTATCACAGGTAAGATGTATCTGAAATAGATCTGGTTGGCATCTACTAATTCATGTTCCTTCGCATTTGAATATTTTATTCTATTTGCGCTAAATAATTAAGCAGTTCTAAAAATAATATTCAAAACATGTTTTTCCGATAGAAAAGTTTTTGAAATGTCCAAAATGTTTATGTGAATAAGTCGTGTAAAACGCTTAGAACAAAGATAAAGTTTATAAGAAATTTGATAAATGGCCAAGTATCGAACAAAAATGTTTTCTAAATAAAAAAAATTTAAAACAAACATGCGACTATATAATTATGATTGCATTACCGCTCTATACCTCGTATTGGAATGAATCTTCACGTTTTGTGTCTCAATGAGTAAGAATCAAAGTTTTTAATGATGTCTTTGTCTATTTATGGATCTGTGGGAATACTATTTCTGGAATTGAGAAATTAGATTACTGTAATTGATAAGAGTATTGTAATCGATACATTTAAAAGTACTGTTGAAGTTCTAAAAACTCTGACTAAAAGAGAACCCTCAAATGTTAATGCTTCTTAAGAAAACAGGTAGAGAGAATCATTTTGTATATGATGTTTATTTCAAAGAAAGAGAGAGAGTCACTTTGTATATAATATTTATTTCAGAGAGAGAGAGAGAGAGAGAGAGAGAATCGTTTTGTATACATATAATGTTTATTTAAAAGATATATATATATATATATATATATAGAGAGAGAGAGAGAGAGTCATTTTGTATGTAATGAATATTTCAGAGAGAGAGAGAGAGAGTTCTGATTCAAATAAAAAACACATAAAATTAATTGTGTTCACTTGTATCAAATGAGCTAATTCTAAGTACTCTTAACAATAAATAGATTGATACCATTGTTCAGAAGTTAACATACTCAGTTGTCGAGATAATATAAATTTTTCTTACAATAACATATTTTTGTTAAAACAATCACACACAGTTTGTAAACATAAAATAAATAGAGAATCAAATTTACTCCTCTTAATTTGACACTACGTGTTCGAGTAGTCCACGCTATAACCATGAATTAATGAATTAATTTTAAAATTTGAGAAAAATAGACGAGAATGGTGAGCTATTTTATTATGTACTAGCCGCCTTTGGCGACCAGCCTGTTCGCTACCCTTGAAAATTCTGACCGTGGCAAACTCGCTGGCGCGATCTACCAGAAAAGTGTAAGGTAACTGTTTAGATGGCCAGGAAGTGCTCCCCAATTTAGACCGGGACCCAGTGGGGGAGGCATCCACAGGGACCGTACCTTCCTTCCCCTACCACAAACCTGTGGGAAGGACTTACGGTCCAACATGTTTAACGTGATCGTACTTCGCGTGAACACAGCGGAAGTTTTGACAGTGGCGGGAATCGAACCAGGGCATACGGAGTGCAATTCCCGAGCGCTAACCACTGCGTGCCCTCCGCGACAATCTCCATAACTTTCTTTTTATTCACCCAGTTTAGACCGGAACCCTGTGGGGGAGGCATTCACAGGGACCGTACCCTCCTTTCCCTATCATCAACCTCTCGGATGGACTTACGGACCCACATGTTTAACGTGATCGTACTCCGCGTGACCACGGCTGCACTTTTGGCAGTGACGGGAATCGAACCCGGGCTACCGAGTTCAATTTCCGCGCGCTAACCACTGGGCGACCGTGCCCTCAACCCCGTGGAGTTAATAAAGTTTGGTTTAGTTTAATGACGTTAAAACTATAAATGAAATTTTAAGGCACCGCGACAATCTCTATAACTTTCTTTTTATTTATTTTTTATTTCTTCAGTGTTTAAGCTTTTCATTAATATCATTTAAAATATCCTCATTCCATAGTACCATATATCCATTTAAAATATCCACAAATTAAAATATCCATTTAAAATATAAATATAATAATTTGTATACAATACATCACCACAATTCAATCCATCATAATTTAATCATTTAAATTTTATAATGACCATATGTTAAGCTCTTAATTCTATCATTTAAAATATCACCCTAACCCAGGGGTCGGCAACCTGCGGCTCGCGAGCCGCATGTGGCTCTTTTGATGTAAAGTTGCGGCTCTCCAGTTCCATACGAAAAAATTAATATTTTATTATCAAAACCCTTAAAAAATAAGAAAATATATTTTTAAGTATCTAATTTCTCAATAGCTTCTATTTTTATAATCGTTAATTACAAATCGCTACGCTTAACATGACCGTAATGAGATAAATTTGAACTATTGTTTTGTTCTTAGAGATGAGACTCCGTGACCATGTTTATCTTTCAGCCAATTGAATTTCATTTCCGTCTCACCCAAACAGCCACCGTCTAGAGTCTAGACAACACGTCTAGGCTCTAGACGTGTTGTCAGTCAGTCATCCTCGGATATCGCGGTCGACGTTACGTTGCATGTGTGTTAATTTAATCGCTTGCGGTTTCTGCGTGTCTATTCGCTTGTTGTTTCAAGAAGAATACGATTTAGAAGCGAATTATCTTCTCAAATGTATGTACGCGTATAATATAATAAAATCAGTAACAGAATTGAATTACATATCTGAGGATCGTGCTAACGAAGTAATAATGGTAAATAAATTGTTTGCCGTTTTAGATAGATAGCTAAGTAAAATTTTAAAAGGTCATTTTTCCCGCTCCGCGCCAGCATGGCGTCTGGTAAAGGAAAGAGAAGAACTGAAGAAGAAAACCAATAATTCAATCAGGATTGAACGGAGTCGTTTGCATTCATATGCAACACAGATCGCCTTCCGACTTGTCTCATTTGCCACGAAAAACTCGCACACAATAAGAAGTCAAATTTGGAGAGACACTTCACTACAAAACATACCCAGTTTGCTGGTAAATATCCAACCGGTGACGCATGAAAAAAAGCTGTTGAAGAGCTCCAAAACAACAACAACAGTCAAGTTCCATGCTAAGTAACTGGGCGCAATCTTCCAATAATGTAAATTTGGCAAACTTTGCAGTATCATTAGAAATTGCAAAAAGAGGAAAACCACTCACAGATGGTGAGTACGTCAAAGATTGTTTTATACGTGCATCTGTAGAACTGTTTCGTAATTTTAAAAACAAAGCAGAAATCATGAAAAAAATCAAAGATTTGCCATTATCTGCTAAAACAGTACAAGAAAGAACTGCTAAAATGTCTTCAAATGTAACACATATGCAAGTGGAAGACATTCAACTGGCTTCTGCCTTATCACTTTAGATGAGTCTTGCGACATAAAAGACACGGCACAAGTTACCCTTTTCGTCAGGAATATGTCGTCCCAAGGTCCAAAAGAAGAACTGCTAGGATTGCTACCGCTCTCAGGGCAAACTCGTGGAGAAGATATAGCAAATGCTGTGCAAAAATGCCTGGAAGACAATGGAATCGATATAAATAAAATCGTTTCTATAGCAACTGATGGAGCCAGAAGTATGACAGGAATACAGAAGGGTAACATCAATTCTTCAGAAAAAAATAAACCACTAAATTCTAACGTTTCACTGCATAATTCATCATGAAGCGCTTTGTGCCCAAACATTTCCGGCCGAAACAGTTGAGGTCATGAACTTGGTAATTAAGATTATTAACAGCACCTTGGCAAAAGCACTCTACCATCGCCAGTTTAAAGATCTCCTTGCAGAAATAGATAGCCAGTTTTCTGACCTACTTCTGCACAATAAAGTGCGATGGCTTTCCAGAGGTAACGTATTGCAACGTTTTGCTTTGTGCTTGAGTGAAATAAAAATATTCCTCAATGAAAAAAGCATTGACCATCCCGAATTGGAAGAAAACAAATGGCTGCAAAAATTCAACTTCATGGTAGATACCACAATGAAACTAAATCTAAAACTGCAAGGAAAGGGCAACCCAGCCTACGCCTTGCTTGAAGAAGTAGTTTGTTTGAAAAAAAAATTACTTCTTTTTGTTGAAGACATGGGAAGCGGTAAATTACTTCATTTTAAAAATCTGAAGCAATATCGCGATGAGACCAATGCAACTATTGACACGAATTACTTCAGCCTAGCTTTAAAAAACATGAAGGATGGCTTCGCTGAGAGATTCGAGCAATTCAAAACAAACAAAAGTACTCTCGCGTTCATAGTAAATCCTCTCAACACAAATGCAAATGAGATCAACATTGAGCCATTTGGAATTGATGCTAGATCGCTCCAAACGCAATTGCTAGATTTGAAAAGGAAAGACTTGTGGAGTGGCAAGTTAACAGAACTCAAGAGCCAGTTGGAAGAGTTGGGGGTCCAGAAATGCATGCACATCGCGCAGCACAAGTGGACAACTCTAAAAGAAATTCCTAGAGTTGAGGCCCTCATATTCGGCGCATGGAATAGTCTTCCAGAATGCTACAGTGAGGTGAAGAAGTTGGCATATGGTGTGCTGACGATCTTCAAATCGACATATTCGTGCGAGCAAGCGTTCTCCTACATGAATATAATAAAAAGTAAAGTTAGAAGTCAACTAACAAATAAAAATCTAGAGTCGTGCTTGAAACTTAAAATAACAAGTTATAAGCCAGATTTAATCAAACTTTCAAAAGGCATGCAAAGCCAATGCTCCCATTGATGTACCTATCTATATTTGTGTTTTTATATGAATAAATAGTATTCCGTATTTAAAGCCGTTTATTTTAAATCAAAATCCAATATATATAAGCAAATACTATAATATTAAAACGAAAATTTTTAGTGGCTCTTTAAAAACTGGGAAATTTTGTAAATTGTAACTTTTGGCTCTTCCGTTTCAATAGGTTGCCGACCCCTGCCCTAACCCGATGCAACGGCGTGACGTCCCCGCCATATCTGGACGGGGCTGTCGGGGAAGAATCGGAGTTTCGCCGAGAATTGGGCGAGAAATACAAAATCATGACGTCTTTAAAATTGCGACCCTGCAGGCAATTTTCATTATTTATTGACCAAATTGGACTTGTAAGAATGCCAGATCTTTGACCTTTCTAAAAATGTAAATTATTAGTCGAAATTATGAGTAGTTTTTACGATGAGAGGATTTAAAAACGAAAGTTGTTTTTTTTAACCAAAAGTGACTTTTGTTTTAAAATCTTTAGAAAATATTAGAAATCGAAATTGAGATTTGAAATTGATATATTTTTACTCGCAATTGTCTGTTCTTTCCGGTGGTGTGATTTTTTTTTCTACGACGTCTGGATCGTGGAGAAATAACGACCAAAAAGGCAAAAAACGGTCGAAATAGCATAAAACATTAAATAACAAAAAAAATTTAAATTTAAAAAATCGGTTTTGACGTGTCCCCTTCCCATCCCCCTGGTCTCCGATTGCCAAATTTCGTAGCTCTCCGACGCGCGGTTGCTGAACGTATAGTGTATAAGACACACAGACAGACAGACATTGCCTTTTATTATATAGATTTACTAGCAGCGATTACCCGCCGTTGCTTTGGATTTACGATGCAAAACTTTGATAAAAATTACACCGAAACGTATACGGCCGCGAATCTTGTACATTGTTTTTTCACTGTGAAAGAAGTAAATTCATTGCATTATGTAAGAAAAAAAAATCATTGCGTTATATAAGTCATAGCTGCTTCCACGGCACGCCCTTTGCAGCTAGGTCTTCCGGGTCGGACAGCATCAGGAATGTGATTATTTGGTGTCCACAATCCATGTACAGTTAATATGTACAGTTTGAAATATGTACAGTTTGAAAGGAAAATATGTACAGTTTGAAAAGGAAACTAAAATTACTCTTAAACGCTAAGTAGCAATGCAAATGTTAACAATTTTTTTTTCTTTTTTTTATCAAATGGCCAGGTACTTGACTCATCATCAATCGCATTTTGTTAACAAATTAAATGTCATTAATTTGTTAGGCTTTGCCGCAATGCTTGCCTGTAAACTACATTTTTCGATTTTCCTCTCGGAGCTAAAACATACAAATTTTGGGAAGTTCCTACTCTTGAGCATGCCACATACAATTGACCATGAGAGAAGCAAGGAGTTTCTAAATTTACGCCTGCAAACTTAAGGGTTTGTCCTTCAGCTTTGTTGATGGTCATGGCAAATACCAGTCTAACTGGGAACTGGACACGTTTGAAGCTGAATAGTAGGTCGGTTGGTAACAACTGTATGCGATGTATGAATAAGTCCTCTACGTTTACCTTTCCCGTTAATATCGTGGCTTCGATGACATTTGGTAATATATTTTTGACACAGAGTTCCATTGAATAGTTTTGGCGGGTCCAGATTCCGCAGAAGCATTATTGGTGATCCTTTCTTCAATTTCAAGATCTGAGAAGGCATTCCAGGTGGCTCAAGGTAGTTCAGAAATTCCAGCGGGTTATTAACGGCATCATCGGTGTCCACTGCAGAGTCAAATGACTTGTATGGGGTGGCTATGCCTGGTAATTGGTTCTGTATCTGTTCGTTAATTTGATTCACGCTACTCTGTCATTTTTGGGTGTCAGGACGGCTCTCTCGCATAGCCAATCATAGTTTCTGAAGTTTTTGAAATGTTTGGGTATATTTTCTAAATCAGCTGCTCATTGGACGATACTAACTGGCACAGATTTTCAGTGAATGTGATTTCGCCTGTCTGTGGATCAATGGAGAAATTTCCACTGCGAATCTGAAGCAGTTTCGCTGCGAATTGCTGTGCATCTCTTCCTCGATGAATGAGAACCTGCATATTTGCTGGCAATTGGAGATTCTGTACATTTTCCCGCAGAGTAGAAGCTTTGAGGTAGGTGCTAAGCTCATCAGCTGATGGTAACAGCGAATTTACGATCAGCGTTTGGCAAAAGTCACCAGCCAGGACCACTAATGTTCCTCCCATCAATTCACTACACGCTTTTAGGTCTTGCAGCGCACGGTTAAGAGCTTTTAATGATTTTTTATGTCTCGGAGATCCTCACTACGCCGCTGAATAATGATATCCCGCCTATAGAATTGGTCGCCTACCATAACAATAGCCACTTCACTAATTTGAGGGGCATGGAAGCAATGTTCATGCTCTCCGGCCCGTCTTTTGTCAGCACGAATGACAGCTTTATATTCATCCGTCGGGAATTGCTCAGGGCGGTTGTGAATGTATTAACCAGTTGGTTATGGCCACGTAGGTGCCCTTGATGTTTAATAATATTACGTCTTGTGCCGGGAATATTCTGACAGCGCTGATCTACTTGAAGCTGTGCGTCCTACATAATATAAATTTGCAAAAACTTTGGCGATGCATTTGGGCAAGGGAGAAGTGAGCCTATTCGGTGGTAAATCTGACCTTGCACTTTGAATGTGGGCATGAAACCTGGTTCTTCAACAATAGAAGTTGCTCTGAAGGATGTTATTTGAAAGCAGGAGTTGTATCTTCGGATATTTTTCTAGAAATGCCTCGACTCGCTGTTGTCGCGGTCATATAGGACAGGAATTCATCAGGCGGCGATTCCAGAAGCGGAAACCTCTCCTTGTCATTTTTGCAGCAAATTCCTTGGGGCTCACCTTTATTCTTTTCAGCAGAGCAGTGACCACATAACTTGTCCATTTTGCCAGTGAGAACAGCAGGATAATTTTGGCAGTCTAAATGCGGATCATACTTAAATGCCGCAAGCGTCAATTCGGAAAGCCTAACCGATCGTCTAGCTCTGTATGAACATATTCGGTTATCTGGGAGTCGTCTTTCCCGCTTCTCTTCGTTTTCTGCAGCTCTAGACGCAGCTGCCTCAACTCTCACTCGCTTCTGCCGCTCCTCCCGCTCATCTTCGTTCTCTGCAGCTCTGGATACATTTGTTCTAACCGGGTCTCTCGCTCTGCAAGAGTCTCAGATGATCGCTGAAGTTGCACTTTCTTAACTTTCGGATTGATTTGGCCAATAGATTTATTTTTTAGGAATATGGAAACGTCAAAGAAACATCTAGAAATAAAAAAAGTAAAATTTAGTTTCACTTATTATGTTTTGTTTTTTCCTAAATATATGCATCATCTATGTGTTGAACATTTAAGAATATTCTACAATATTCCAGAACTCTCTATACACATTTCCCCCTTTTCGACTCGCGGCCTGTATGTGTTTTGAAAGAAATATCTGAGGAACATTTACCTCACTTAAAAATTGGTTCTATCCGCGACAGGTACGGTCGTTTTTTTTTCTTGTCGCGATAAGCGGAGTGCTATATTGCACCTTGGCAACTCTTTAATAACTCTGGCATCTCTCTTTGGGAAACTTGTACAGAACCGCAGCGCATTTCTTGCTTCTGCTGTAATTCTCGGTCGTTTCGGACGTTTTTTGATTAACCAGCCACGTTGATTTTGGATTTTTGTATAAAACCACGTGTTAATTTTGGAATTTGATAGATTGGTACTAAGTTTGGAGATCTTCCTTCATCGTTTCTCAAGTTTGCTTGATTTGTGTTGTGTGAACTAAATGGCTGGGAAAAGTGAAATTTTAGAATTGGTTTATTTATGATTTGATTGATAGTGGTAAAATAAATGTGATTGAAAGGTGTATGAATCAGTGGTTGATTGCAAGTGAGTACGAATGTTCTAAGTTCCATTTTTTACCGCATTTCTTCAAAGTATCGCTTTCTATCAAATTTCTTTTAAGTATCATCATTTATCAAATTTCGGTACTTTTCGGTTAACGGGGAGACAGTCGGATTTAGTTACAATGTGGCAACAGTTGGTCTGTAGCAATTCGAACATGGACCTACTACCGCTTCGTGGTCTTACCCGTGGTCCAGCCTCGCTGGCTGTTGGAGCTCACACATAGCAAAAGCTGTTTCTGCAACAGGTTTTCTATGGCTCATAGGGCACAAGCTTGCTTCAGCGAAGCGGACGTAACATGAAAATCGCTCTATGAGCCACTGAATACTTGTTGCACAAATAGCTGTTGCTACGTGCGACCTCCGACAGTCAGCGGGACCGGATTCTGTGATGACTTTTAGCGGATGTAGATCCATGTTCGAATTGCTACATTATTCCATGAGCCACGGAACACCTGTTGCATAAACAGCTGTTTCTACGTGCGACCTCCGACAGCCAGCGGGGATGTTTTATAGCGGGCGAAGAAAGCTCGCGAAGCGGGCGTAGAACATATTCGAAATACTACGGATCCACTATTGCACAAACGGTTGTTTTAACATAGCGATCTTCGATAACGAACGACTGGCCGAAAAGTACTATCTAAATTTTTTAAGTATCAAGTATTGTGGTAACAGAAAATAAAATGAACTTTAAAGTTAAAATTAACATTAACATTTATTGTACTACTACGTTGTGTTCGAAATAACCCTCCAATTATTTTACCTTTGCGTGAGTCCTGTAAAGGAATATTAATTAATATGTTACAAAATTGATCACTCTATTTAAACTTTAACAATAAAACATTTATTAACAACATAAAATACTTAATTATTCATTACGCAATCAATTATATTAGTTTTGGCGGGGGAACATGTGAGACCACTTAAATTGTCTAAACGTTTCTAGACCTAAAGTTATTTGAGGAACACATACCTTCAAATGCTGGCATCCGTAATGCTGGCATCCGTAATTAGTACTGGCTATAACTCGCGGTGTTTGGCTCCGTCTCGTACTTGGTTGCACTCACACATCAGTAGAACTAGCCATTATTTTGGAACATTTACGGACACTCTGCATCTCTAGTATTGTCGTTTTCTCATAATGTCGCACACGTATTAGCACAAGTCTACTAAGTCATAATAATGTAGAAGTTATCTGAGCAAGTGTGTTTAAGTATCCTTCTTAGGTCACAGGTTGTGGTTCTCCTTTTCTCGGGGGTGTCATTTCCCCCCTTGTTTTCATTTGTAGCATTGAGAGTGACGCAACAAGCACCCTTTTCCATTGGATAATCTTTATCCAATGGCAAGGTTCACATCCTCGTAAGGGTCCGCTCGGCCCCCCTTGTCTTAGCGCCCCTAAATTTATGATTTTGTGACCTTTTGGGTTCACATGTTGTAAAACTCGGCGCCATCCAGACTGGCAGTATTGTTTGCCGTTTTGTACACACTAAATTACACATATAAACTTGTCTCGTCAAAGTGTGTAATCTATTTCTGGTCTCACAAGTATCAATCTTTATAAATTTCTTCTAAGTTTCGTTTTTATCAAATTTCTTCTAAGAATCGTATTTTATTAAATTTCTTCTAAGTATCAACTTAAAAAAAATATGTTTTGTGTTTTTAATCGTTAGAATATTGTTAAATTTGCATAAAAATTAAATGAAATGCCTTTCTATAAGGTAAAGATGCATTTTTAAATCATCGTGCGCAGTAAGATAATTGGCACCAAAAAAGTCGCCAAATTCTGGACCATACTGGTCTTTAGAAAATGCCAAAAAATATGTTAAAGGAGCAGAAATATGTTGTATGTGGCACTTTCAAAGACTACATAACTGTACCGGACATGCTAATTGAAGAATACAATGATAAATTTTCTGATTTCGAAATGAAAGTAGAAATGAAATTCTTTTATTTCTACTTTAGGAATGAAATTAGCGTATGAACCACATTTAGTTGATATCCGGATGGCTCCCACGGAACTACAGATGGAATTAATTGAATTAGGAGAAAATAATATCATAAAATTTCTATATACTACTTGCATATTAATCTTGAATAATAATTTAAACGTAGATAAGAAGATTTGATTGAAATGGAGTTTTTTTAAATTTTAAATGATAACCTCACCATAAAAGGAAGTACTTATTTACGCATCGCTGAAGAACGGTCTCATAGAATGCTGATAACTAAAAAACCATTTGGATTTTTTAATACTTTTTGTTGTTGAGTAAGCCTGTGAAAAATAAACCATGGCGATAGAGTTTCCATTTAAATTCATATTTCAAACCTGTGGATTTTCAAAGGCAACTAATACGTTCAATAAACTCCCACAAAACTCAGAGATTTAATTGACCCCTAGTGTTAGAAACTCGAATTATGGACAAAATTTTAAGTGAGGCTATTTTAAATCTACCCACCATATTTCTTCAAAATCGGTTTAGCCGTTCTCCCGTGATGTTGGATCATACATACATACATACATACATACGTACTTTTCTTCTTTATATACTATATAGATTTATTTATTTAAAAGAATGCAAGCTACAGGATAAAGTCCCCGTTGCAGCTTGCAAGATAAAATTCAGTGCGAAAGATTCAACTTAAAATATTATAAAATAGATTAAAATATTATAAAATAGATTAAAATATTATAAAATAGATTAAAATATTATAAAGTAGATTAAAATACAAAAAAAAATTATAATAAATGATTTTCAAAAACACTTGTCTATGAGTTTAAAGTATATTAAAATACAAAATACATACAACATTTTTAAAAGCACGTACATTTTTAAAAGCATGACAAAAAATATCAAGATTATCAGATAAGCTATTATGAAACTTACAAATGTTATTTATGACACAATAATAACTAATATTATTACTGAATTTGCCTTTCAGCAAATAAACTCTTAGTCCAAAGCTTTGATAGAAGTCAGGAGTAATAGAAGGCGATGTATAACTGTATTTTTTTTTTACGTGCTTTCAGTAATTATGAAATTTGATAAATACCACACACTGATTTTATTGCGGAATTTTACTGATTTACTACACTTATTAGTATGTGCATTTTTACACAGTTTTAACAGCAATTTCCTACCTCGTAAAAACCAAATACTTTCCCCCTAATGCACACATTATCTGAAGAATCTTTCCTCTCTTTATTTGCATAGAAGTATAAAAGTGTCTCGATTTACCTCATGAAGGCTTTTTGAAAAATTCCTTGTACACAGACAATATTCTTTTAAAATTTCGTATCGAGATTTGCATGCTCCAATTATTTATTATATTGTTATCCTTGTGTAACTTCGCTATTGTTTTGAATAATGTAAACGGTCCTTTTATCAAACCTTAAGTTTTGTAAAATATCGATTGGAGTAATTCATGTTTGAATACATAACTCTAATAAAATTCCCATCGAATCATATTTTATTATATGTCTTCAAACAATATTAATTTAATAAATGATGTGCTTCGTAGTGTAAGTTGCTACCAAAATAAAATTATAAAAATAGGCGATATTTTTGAAAACACGTTAGAGGTATCCTTCAGAGTGAGCAAGTCAAGTGGACACCAAATGAGTTTAACACATGGTAGAAAAGTGATAAAATGCAATTTGAAGTTGTCATATAGTGAGGGAAAGTATAAAATTAGAAAAATATTACGTGAACAGAAGATGAAGAAAAGAAATAAGACAGAAAAAAACAAATTAAATATGGTCAAGTCATAACTCGGAGAATTGTGGTGTTCGAAAAGAAATGTGGTGTCAGAAGAAATCTAGGTTAGAAACTGACGAGCTCTATTGAATAGGTTGAGGCAGAATAAACTTCAAATTAATGACTGATCATCAATAAGTGATTTGCATTTGATGATTTATTATTTCCACGATTTTTAGCGTAATTTTAATGTTCCGTATTAGTTTTGCCAGTTAAGCAATGACTTAGGGGACGTTTAGTCCTACTTAAAAATTACCTATTTGCTCAATTTTTTCGAGAGATAATGTGTCCAGAGAGGTGCAAATAAATAGTTGTACAGACAGAGAGATAAAAAGACATAAAAAACCGATAAATGTATTATTTCTGATCAAAGATGCTCAAAATGTGTAAATCCAGAATCTGGTTTTTAACTTCATAAGATTACTTTCTTTTTACATGTACTATGTAGCTCTTTGAAAGTAAAACGAATAATTCCATTGTTTAATCATGAAATCTGTTATGAAATGATTATGCTTAATTTCAGCATATTGTAATTTTACTTAAAGCAAAATCTACGTCATTTCAAGAATCATATGCATTCATTTATTCATATCAGGACACATAAGTGAAATTTATCCTGCAAAATGCAAAAACGATATTTTAATCCTCATGCGCTCCATATTTTAAAACATTCTTAACTTTGTATTTGCGTAGAAGGATTAAACAATAAAATCCCCAATGTATTCCTTGACGACTTTTCTAAGAATCCTTCTGCATATCACAATTATTAAAAGAATTGTAAAGTTTGCATATTTTATGCATTACAGTTTAAATAGTCAGTTTGATTTGCCTTAAGAAATTTCATAAATACTTAAAACGTTCTAAATGGCTATTTACTTCAAGTTTACTTTAAGATTTTCTCTAACTATTCACTGCCTAAACCCACACACTCGTGATTATTTTATTCTAATTTATTTACTACTGAAAGATTTCTTTTTAAAATGCAACATTTTGAAAATTTGTTTTTTCTGAAATAAAATGGTTTATAGTTTCTAATTAATGAAACGTTATACAAAATTGTATTTTATCATTTCAATTTCAATTCTTCTTCAATTTCAATTCATCAATTTATTTCAGATGTTGTTTAGTTACTAGATTTAGCCGTTTCCATATTGTACGAAATGAATTTTTTTTATGTTTAGAGGCACACAAAATATGCAAATCAGTGTTTAATAATGATTTGGTTTTGAAAGTAAAATGCAGCGTAAATCAAGATACACAAACATACGTACGTAATTGATCACAATTGAGAGAGACTTAATGTTTTCGGATTCGCAGCTCTCAAGTCGGAGTCAGATAATCTGCTATCATGACCCTTTGTATCACAATGCATTTTACTTTGTTTTTCGCGAGTTTTAAAATACAATTTGATCAAATAAGTATTGACTTAATCAAAATTTCGACCTCTAGAAACTCTACCAAATTTATCTGTCTCTAGTTCAAAGAAAAAAAGGAAAAAAAAATAAAATAAAATAAACGAGGTTCTAACCTATTTTTTTGTTGGAGGAGATAGCTTTTTCTCGCCCCGTCTTTTTGCCCTCAAAAATGAGGTTTTTAAAAAATATTTTAAAATTATGAAATTTTTCAAATTTTTTAAAGTTTTAGAGCCATATCCATTTCGATAGCTACGTTAAAAAACAAAAACAAACCAGCGAGCTTCTAGGGCAAGTAGAGGCTTCGGAATAGGCGAGACATACATACATATACACACTTTAATGTGAAAAAAGATTCATTTTAACTATTTAAAAATCTTTCAACTATTTAAAAATCTAATGTTTTTTTAATTCTTGATTCCATCTTATCTATATTGTTAGAGAACTTTTTCCAAACATAAAGAATTCTTTTCGAGATAATTTGTCAACTTAGAAAGTATTTCCTATTCATTCAATTTTACTGGTGCACGAAATAGGAACTAACGATAAAATCAGTTTTTTTCATAACCTATTTTGGATTTTCATTTTTTGAAATAAATATTACCATCGGAACTGAGTATATTTATTTATAATATTAGCTATATTTTTCATTAGTTGTATGATCGATACTGCTAGAGGGAGGAAGAGCTTGCAATGAAAGACCAATGCAAAGTCGTTTTTTAGGGGTTTTTTTAAATGCGGAAATGTATCATAATGAAAAGATGTATTTTCTTATATTAATTCTTGATTTCTCGGTAAAAAAAATACGTGATAAGTGATTTTTTTTGTGGGAATGTTAAATATTTGCTCAATTATAATGGAAATTAAAATGAGTTACAAGAATATTTTTCTACTATTCAGGAAGACCGAGATAAAAGCACGAAAAAATGTCAAAATGTGGCAAAAAAAAAAGGAGATAATAAAATTACATGAAAGAAAGTATTCATATATAAAAATAACTTTCAAAACCCACATCCCTATATCTTTCACTATTTTTACTTATTCTTTTGAAATTAGCTAGACAAGATTACCATTGAACTATGCTGAGTCTTCTAAAATTCAGTTGATCAGAACACCCACTAAATTTCAGAGCAAGTTTAAATTGCTTTCAGCACACTTTTAATAAACCGGCCGCTAAAAGGCTATTCGCTGATTTTGTTACCGGCTTTCGGTTTTTGCTTTTCATTTCTTGAAAGGTAGATGCAAAGAAAGGGTATCACCATTATTATTTAGGTCCAATTAGGATTATATAATAGGTCCTTTTATGATTATATTCAAAAACTTTTCATTTAAAAGCATTTCATGAGATGCGTTGGTAGTCTCTAGTGTTACGATCAATAACCTACCAATTCGTAACCCACGATTCCTGTCCATCAAACGGCACAGGGCGTTGCTTTGAAAACGATCTCAGTACCTGTTGTTGTTCCTAGGACTCAGCTTGGTCGTCTGCGACTTCCAGGAGTGAGGAAACCAAAACCCGTGTTGCCGAGAGGCAGGTAAGGTCCGCACTACTGTTTGGTAGTACCTGTTGTTGTGCTCCAAAGACGTTTAGGATCGTAATATTATTGATCTGTTTTTCAGCTTTTTATTTCTCTGACCTCGGGTTGTATCCCCATTTTTTGCAGTATTTTTTTATTCTACCCAGATCGTCCGATATACCCAATGGTGTAAGATATCTGTTTGGACGGCCAGGAAGACAAAACCTCCCTTGCCCTACCTCCAACCTCTCGGAAGGACTTACATATCATCCACATATTTAACGTGCCCGTACTCCTCGGTTTTTACAAGACGACAGTTTGGGCAGAGGCGCAACACGAATTGGGGTCGCCCGAGTGCCCACCTTTGGTATATGGATATTCACAACCCAGCTCGCTTCTTTAAGACTTTTTGTGTATTGTTAAGGACCTGTTACTCCCCTTCCTTTCGTTTTCCCCCACCTACTTTTAAGGCTCTCTTATTTACAAAGGAAGACTGAATTTCATAGAAACGGGTTTCGATCTATTGATGTGGCACAGAACATCTGTTTTCTCATCCTTCTACTACTTTCAAAAAGTTCTGTATCCCTTAAATTTTCCACCAGGAGCAAAACCTGGTAATTACCGACTTAGGGACTTCATTAACCGTAAACCTTGAACCTTGCGGGATATTACTGCCTAAATACTAAATAAATTCCTACTAGGTAACAGAAGGATCTTGTTATAGGAGTCCCCTTTTACTTTCCTTATATACATAGTTTTTTTTCTATCAAATGGTCAGGCACTTGACTCATCATCATTCGCCTTTATCAGCGGCCAGAACGTGAACCATTTAGCCGTTCAAGGACGTTGCCCTAGGCGCACCAGAGGGGGGTGGAACACACTGCGCCCACAACACAAACATCCATGCCTTACGTGGGACTTGAACCCACAACGCGGCGATTGCTGTGGAAACGCTCGCCTTGACCACTCGACCACCTCGTCGGCCCTTATATACATAGTATAATGTATAAGAAAAGTATTGTGACGGGGTCGAAAATTCAAATTTGAGTTTTCGACAGACGAGCACGTTTCAAGCATTCCTGAATACGAATCAAACGTTTTTAGGCTGATCTCGTTCTGTGTGTGTGTATGTCAGTGAGTCTTTGGAGACGATATCTGACGAACTAGAGGAGCGATTCAAACAAAATTTGGTACAAAAATTACAATCCATGAATACTGGAAGTCTATTGTTTTTAAACGTAATCGAATGTTCAGAATTCCACTAAATTTTCGAGTGAAATTTTGGAAAAATCATTAGAAAATTAAAACCTTTAATAAAGTTAGGCAAATAGTCATTTCTTGTGTAACTTTTCATTAGAAAACTATTGACATAAACTTTAGAACGCTAGCATGTACTGTTCTCAGGATATTGAACATTTTTCAAATAAATGTATCAAAAAATCACATAAAAAATATGAACTATTGTGAAATATCTTCACACATTCATGACATCATTCTCCTGGATTTAGTTTGTTCCATTCCTGAGAAAATATGCTTTGAGTAATACTTTTGTAGTTGGACGCGAATAGTCTATTATATAATAGTCTGCTATAAGAATAATTTATTTCTCCTTCCATAACGCTTGGCGAGATTTTGTCCACGAATTTGACGAAATGTCTCCAACTTGGCGACGTTTCTAAATATTGTCAAATTTATGAAAATGTCGCCAAATTGATAAAAATGACGCTAAATCAATGAAAATGACGACTAATTGACGAAAATTCAATATCTTGGAAAGAATATAAGAATCTACGGGTACTATAAGAATAACTTATTTTTCCGTCCGTAAAGTTTGGATAAAATTTTTGCGACGAGTTTTTCGTTACATCTCCAACTTGGCGACTTTTTAAATGTTGCCAAATTGACGAAAATGTCACCCAATTAATAAAAATTCACCAAATTGATTAAAGTGACTCAAAATGAATGAAATGACGACTAATTGATGAAAGTTCGATATCTTGAAAAGAATTAAGAATATACTATAAGAATAATCCATTTTTCTCTCCGTAACACTTGGCGAGAAATTTAGCGGGACGTCGTCAATATGGGGACTTTTTAAAATGTTTCCAAAGTGAGAAAAATGGTAAAAATGACGTCAAATGAGAAGTAATGGTTCGCAAATTCTGATTTCCGTCATATGACGGGCATACATTCTAGTATATAAGAAATGCTCTTCTCTCTAACACTATAACACTTGTCTCTAACACTGGGTGATGTATTTGGCAAACTTGTAGAATAATCTAGCAAAGTATCGCCAACTTTCCAAAATTGCTGCAATTGTCAACATTGCAAAATTACGCCTAATTGATGAATTAATTAGGAAAATATTTTAATATATGGACTATTTTGCTTATTGAGGATACTGTCAATATTGATAATTGTTAATTTTGAGTTGTGTGAAATATAAGTTAATTGGGTACTTTGAAATAGTTTTACATATTGTCGACCGATAAATCGCCAAATGTACAATTCAAAGTTAAAAACACAGTACCGTGGATCTTATGCATTATTTTTTGACTGTAAAAGGAGTAAATTCATTGCATTATATAAGGAAAGTCATGTGTTACCCACATCAGATTTTTTACTTTTTATTTTAAATTCAATTTAATTGCAATTTAACAATCATACTTCACATTTTGATTTTAAGAAAATATCGACGTAACAACGAAGATGAGGAATAGAATACAAAAGTGACAGTGAAGTTGAAATAAAAAGTAAAGTGCAAAGACTCTTTAAAGTTGAATTAAAAAGAAAATATTGAATTCTGAAGCAAACTTTTTGTCAAAGTTAGGCTATTTTTATCCACCATGACATAAAACAAAGTTAGTCTATTTTTATCCACTATGACAAAAATAGGGTCTGTCTAGGCTCAAATTAGAATAGTCATTAGTTTCAGATTAAAATAAATCAGAATTATTATTATAATAATAAAAATTTCTATAATAATATAGCAATAATAATGGAATAATTAATATTTTAATAATATCAGAATAAAATCTAATATCATATCAGATTTTACTTTTATTTTCCAAAAACTAATGGTACTTATTTCTATAAGTTTCTTCTTATATTTTTCCTCTATCTTTAAATAACTTTTAAAATAGTAAGAAAATTTCTCCCATGAAGGTTTTGAAAACTAATTTTTCTAACTCATTTCTTTGCGTGCGAATTCCATTCATCTAAGTATTATTTTAAATATTTACTTCCATGCCTTATGCTTGATATTGTTTGATTTTCGAAACATATAAATAGTTTAAAACTCCTTATATGTTTGTATTTACATTTTTCGTAACGTCAAATGTAAATAAATCTATTGCTATATTATGTAGTAACTCTGTATATTTTTTATTTTGCTTTAAACTTATTCTATCGCACAGTACAAGTGTTATTAGTTTCAAATTTTATTTCTGTTTTTATATATCATGTGAGATAAAATTAGAATATAAATAAGCAATTGTCTGCTTATATTACGAAAAGGAATATATAAAAATTTTTCTTAAATTAAATTTATAATGATATACATTTCGAAAAAAAAATGTTAACCAGTGTTACTAACGTTTCGTTTAACTAGTGTAGTATTCGCTTCTTCACATATTTTAAACTCTTATCTTGCATATAGATATTTAACAGTCTTGTTTCCTATGTGGATGATTTTCCAAAATTTTCGCATATTTTATATTAGCATTGCAATATTTTCGGAGACTGAAAGTCTGTGTTTTTATGATTGGTAGTTATCTGTCAAAAAATGTAACTCGGGGCATTGTAAGAAAACAATATTTTATGTAGAGATATGATGTATGTGAAAGCAAAAATTATGTAGATTGGTTATACATTATTTTGGTGTCACTGTCTCAAAATTTCTGAAGGGATGGCTTACCCAATAATTTTGAAAGGTAAGGGCCAGGAGTGTGCACGTTAGGTTCATCTGTAATATAGTAGCCATATCCGACCTAATAAAATTGATTACAGCGTCTTCAAAGGATAATTCTGTAAAGTTAGGATAATTAATTCGGCAACAAAATAAGATAAACGAAAAAAGCTAATGACACAGTTGTTGTGCATTGTCTAATTAGGTAGAATTGACAATAAAATGGATAGATACAGAAGGCATTTATTAGGCAGAATATGGTTATTGACAAATGACTGTCCTATTCACGCCTGATACAATAAATAACACTTAAATGAACAGAAATCTAATTTAGAGCCTATGTAAAATGATCTCCGGCAAAGACTATGCACATTAGAATTGAACTCCAGATAGAATATGACCGTTTGCTTTGATAGATTTTGCAGCTGTTATTGTGTTAGAATCCCCGATAATACAGCATTTTGAAAGGTATTTTTTGCGTTTCCTGTAAAAGTTTCCTTCGATGTAATATCTAATTAGTCGACTAATTGGATAACTCTATATAATTTTGTAATTGCCTTTTTTCGTTCACCTAGCTTTGTTGCCGCTTTTTTTTCGGTCTGGAAAGAGAACTTTACTATAGATTGACTTAGAATGTACATTCATGGACTTTTCTTTACAAAGGCATTGTGGTCTTTAAGGACTTTTCGAAGAACTCTGTATATAATGAGCATATCTGTTTTTGATATCACCATCCATTTGGAGACTACTAATTATATCGAGAGTAACGCTGTGGTTCTTAAACGCATAATTATTTGGATACACTCTTTAAAATATATTAGAACTTCTTTGATGTCAGATCAGTTTAGAATTCTTTAATTATATCCTGCTTGGGGTCCCTAAATTATCTAGATCTAGAGGGAACCTTAAAATATATATATCAAACTCGTTTTTCTTTATCATTTTAAGATCCCAAATGTACTGAGACTGCGATTCCTAAAATAGTATATTTTGTCCAGGAAACTGATAAAATTAGAATATCATAAATCATACTAAACGTATTTAAATAGTATGCATTTGCACAAATTTCAACTGAATGTAAAACATTCTTCTGCTTCGTCCAGTTACCAACTTATATGTTTTAAGAATCAAGAAGAGGTTAATTTGCAATTAAAAAATCATGAAATGCACATTCTGCTTATTGCAATACAAATGACAAGATGTATGGAATATGAGTCAATCAAAAAGTCCAGCGGTAGACTTTTTCAACGATTTTTGCTACTTTTTCAAAGCCTTATCTTCCAAAAGTAAAACTTAAACATTCGTTTTTCGGATGTTTAAACACTTGTTCGAACATTTAAACTTTCTTTTAAATATTTGTTTTAAGCTTAAACATTTGCAAAACTTAAATATTCGTTTGTGTTTATTAAACGGGAAGAACGAGGTACGGGTTAACAAAAATAACAAAATAATTGTGAAAGAGTCTTTATATGGTGGTAAATGGGATGTGCACTTCTTTGTCGACAGAATTATTAATAATGCTTGGGGCATTAATATTACAAAGTTTACTACTTCGTGGAGGGATTAAAAAGGGGAACAAACTGTGGCGACAGGCAGTCCGGAGAGACAACAATATCCAAAATACAACCAACTTTATGGTACCATTTATTGCAAACAATGGGGCCCAAAAGCCAGATTTTTACTTTCCTTATATGCATAATGTATAAGGAAAGTATTGTGACGGGGTCGAAAATTCGAATTCGAGTTTTCGACGGGAGGGCACGTTTCAAGCATCCCTGATCACGAATCAAACATTTTTGAGGTGATGTCTGTGTGTGTGGGTGTGAAAGTATGTGTGTGTGTGTGTCAGTGGGTCTGTGGAGGCGATAACTGACGAACGAATGGACCGATTCGAACCAAATTTGGTACAAAAATCACAATCTGTAAACACTGGAAGCCTATTGTTTTTATACGCAATCGAATGTTCAGAACCCCCCTAAATTTTCGAATGGAATTTTGAAAAAAATCGTCAAAAAATCAAAACCAATAATAAATTTACGTAAATAGACATTTCTTATGCAATTTTTCATTAGAAAACGATTGACATAAATTTTAGAACGCTAACATGAACCGCTCTCGAGATATTGCACATTTTACAAAAAAATTATCAAAACGTCATATAAAATAGAAAAAAAAATATTTCCTATTGAGAAACATGTTCACTTTTCATATATAATATCATGCGATAAATTGGGTGACATCATTCTCGTGGATCTAGCTCGTTCCATTCATGAAAAAAGATACTTTGAGTAATACTTTTGCATTTGAACGCCAATTTATCTGCTGTAAGAATAACTTATTTCTCCGTCCATAACGCTTGGCGAGATTTTGGCGACGAAATTGACATGAAATGTTGCCAACTTGGCGACTTTTTGAAATGTTGCCAAATTAACGAAAATCTCGCCAAATGGATAAAAATGACGCTAAATCAATGAAAATGACGACTAATTGAGGAAAATTCAATATCTAATATAAGTTATATAATATATAAATATATAATAATAGTTATATAATATATGTCGAAAATTCAATATCTAATAAGTTATATATATATATATAACTTATTTCTTCGTCCATAACGCTTGGCGAGGTTTTGGCGACGAAATTGCCGGAATGTCGCCAACTTGGCGACATTTTGAAATGTTGCCAAAATAACGAAAATCTCGCCAAATGGATAAAAATGACGATAAATCAATGAAAATGACGACTAATTGTCGAAAATTCAATATCTTGGAAAGGATATTAGTATCTACTAGAAGAAAAACCTATTTATTTTACTGTAAAAATAGTAAATTCATTTCATTATATAAGGAAAGTCATGTGTTGCCTACATCAGATTTTTTATTTTAGATATACCTTAAGCTGCTAGGATGGAGTTTGAACACAGACTGTTTCGAAAGTAATGGTGAGATTTCCAATTTATCGCTCCCCATTAAGTTCTCCAATGTCTCCCTGTCATTCCCCTCCGGACAATCTGAATAAAATCAATTAACAACATTCGCCTTCTTACACTAGTTTGGACGATTAAAAAATGCTCATTTATGTAGTGATTGTATGTATGATTTGCCAATAATTTAATATGTGAATAAAAACTATGTATTTTTTTAAAACAGAAAACATTTGATTCATGTGAGTGTTGTAATTCCACGCCTTCTTTACTGGAATGCATGTGTGTTGCCTTTCAGCGGTCAATAGGTAGAGAAGAATCGAATGTAGTAGAGAAGAATATAATGTAGTACAGAAGAATAGAATGAGAGAAGAATCGTACTATATTAAAAGAAAATTCTTCATAAACTCTATATGAAACAACATAAATAGACTATCGATTTTATACTTATAGATGCATTGATGACAAAAAATGAATATAAATCTGTAGAGTAAGTTATGCACTATACACATTTTAAGATTTTTTCCCTAGTGTCTTAGGACCCCTCAGTGTTTACGTCGCTGCAACCCTTTATCCTCCTTAAATCACAGTATATAAATTGTTTTATAAAATCTCCATTATATTTTAATGAAGGCATATATATTTCTAATAGTTATAAGAGATCACAAAACTTTATTTTGCCACATTTGTTTTCCATTTTTTTCACGTTTTAAGCTTAATGAAAATTTCTGTCGAGATAGAACTATTTTTATTGTAAATTAATATAACATTTTTTTAAGCTAAACAGTAATGGTGGAAGTCCAAGGAAGTTAGCCTTGTAAAAAACAATTATGTCCGTAGGAAAAAAGCATTTATATAAAAACGCTATTAGCAGTTAAGATAATGGTATTTTTTACATAAAAGGAACTCTATGCTGTTTAAAAGCATTTACTTTTAAAAAGTTTTTATCTCAATCGGATAATGATTTAAAATGAATGAATTACTTTTTCGAAACATTGACTCATAAGCAGCTTCCATAAATATATTTCTAAACTAGCAGCATACCCGTTCTTCGTACGGAGTATATAATATAAAGAAACTTATAATTCGCAATCATGGGCAAATTCTGTTAAAATATTAAATTTATTGCTCCTAAAGAGAAGTTTAAGAATATCTGTTCTCACTATGGAAAATTATCTTCACGGGCAGATCTGAAGAATAAAACATCCTGGTCCCTTTTGTAAGCAAATTTACAAAAAAAAGGAATTGAATCAATATATACAATCCCATACTACTTATATTGTCGCAGAATAGAAAATAAGCCAGTGTGTTAGTAGAAGATTGCCCGTATTACAATATGAGTTTCAAAAATCTCTGCCAAATAAAAGAGATGACGTAATACATTAAAAATATCAACAATCCCGGTACTCCTTATACCAGAAGGTTGTAATTGATTCCAATATATGCCAATATACTCGTATATCAAAACATATGCCAATATACCTGTACTACTTATATTCAATTAGATTAGAAGATATACCCGTGCATTTGTAGAAGATTACTCGTACAATGTACAATATATGAGTTTAAATAATTTTTGTCATAATAAAACAATGGCATAATAACTTTAAAATATCAATAATCCCTCAATCAATAATCCCCGAAAATATCAATAATAATAACGTTCAAACCTGAACACCGTAATTGATATTATCCAGTCAAAAATGCTATAAGAAAAATCAAATCGTTCTTTTCTAAAATATATTTTTATATCAATTTATTTATTATTCAAATCGAAAAAATAATAATTAAAATCAACAGTTAAATTTAATTTAATTGTGTTTCTGAGCAACATGGTATAAGATAGAATCTTCCTCATAAACTGCGAAATTAAATAACCATTTTGATTTCTTTATACTTTTCATTGTTCACTAAAAGCTTGTTTAAAATAAACCATGGAGATAGATTTCCCATTTAAATCATGTTTCAAACAATTCATGTTTTCAGAAAGTGACTAATTAGCTCAAAAAATCTCCCATCAAACTCAGAGATAAGGTTTTAATTCACTTTCAAACGATTTTCAAGCTTTTCGTTTGGATAAACCACGGAGTTAGAGAGTAGAACTCCTAGGAAAAAGTTTCGTTTTTCATTAATATCTCGACAACCCCTGGTCTTAGATACTTGAAACTTAGGCAAACTTTATGGGGGGCTATTTCAAGGCTATCCACAAAATTGAATCAAATTCTGTTAAGCCGTTATCCCGTGATGATGAGACAAACGAAAATTTCGTTTTTTACTAATATCTCGAGAACCACTGATCGTAGAAACTCCAAACATAGACTAAATTTTAAGTGAGAGTATTTCCAGGCTACCCACAAAATTTCATCAAATTCGGTTCAGTTGTTCTCCCGTGATGGCGGGACAAACAGACACACAGACAGACAGATTTTCAATTTTATTTATATAGATAATAAATAGCTTATTAGAGAAAGTAAATTTTCAGACTTCATGCTTTTAATTATTATTTAAAACTAGCAACATACTTATTCTTTGTATACTGAATATATAAGATACAGAAACTTAAACTGTACAATTAAGTGCAAATTGCTATTCTAAATGACATCGTTATTCAAAACACTCTGTTAAAATTTATTCTAAAACGAAGTATATGGATGTCTGTTCTCTCTATGCAAAATTATCTTTACAGGCAGATCTGAAGAATAAAACATCCTATTCCAGTTTAAAATCAAATTTACAAAAAATGTTTTTTAATTTCTACAAAACGACAGAGATTATCAAGAAAAAATGAAATTAATTTTGCAAAATATTGAATGTTTATAAATTAGGTGTTAATTTGGAATAATCCAAATTTGTCGCCAAGTGGTACCGTGGGATTGACAGACACCGAAACATTCATTGCGATACCGAACATTCATTGCGATACCATATATACTATCATTCATTGCGATACCGAACATTCATTGCGATACCATATATACATCACTTGCGATACCTAACAATATATAATTAATAATTAATTTCATTGATTTCATTGATTTAGCATATTATTAATTTCATTGATTGAGATTGGATGGTCAATACATTATGCAAAGTTTTGGCTTTCTTGGTCAACAGAGGTTTTTGGATGGTCAATACATTATGCAATGTTTTGGTCATCAGAGTTTTTTGGATGGTCAATATATTATGCAAAGTTTTGGCTTTCTTGGTCATCAGAGTTTTTTGGATTTTCAATACTTTAAATCTAGAAAGTTTTAGTTTTCTTGGTTACCAGAGTTTTTAGGATGGCCAATATTTTAAATATGCTAAGTTTTAGTTTTCTTGACCACCAGAGTCTTTTAATGGTCTGAAAAGACTTTTAGACCGTCTGCTATTTTGACCGAGCCACACAGAAAAATTGAAAATTTGCGGTTGACACTATATGAATTTAAAAATCCTTTTTTCAAATTATCATCGAGTCCTACATTACATGGCTGGAACTGATATAACAATATCAATATATAATACCGTTTATTTATTAAATTTATCATTATATCAATTCTAAGTCACATGATACAATTTCTTTCAAATAAAGTTTCCAAAAAAAAAAAAAAGAAAATCATCTGCATAATGCTATCTCTACAGAAAGTGTTTTTATCAGTTCCATGACTCTTTGGCCTACAAATTCTACACATGGACTAAGTTAGTAGCGGTGAAGTAAAGAATAACCTTACATATAATATTAATTTTGAAAAAAATCTTCAAAATCTGTGAATATGTATACAAAACAGACAGACAAACAAATAAACGTACGTACTTTTGATTTTATACATATATATATAATATATCTGGAAATATAACTTACTTTCATAAAATAATTTTGTAAAATATGCTGCTTGTATTATAAATAGGTTTGTTGATTTAATGAATTTTTGCTGCTGAGTGGATTGATTTTTGTACTATGTTAAAAGAATCATTTTATACTTTTAAACATGCAACAAGCGAAAACGAATAATTGGATAGTTAATATTTTTCTGAAAATAACTTGTTGCGTAGAAGATTGTGAAATAATTGAAACTTCACATGTTCTATTTTTCTGATTAATTTCAGTGTAGAAGTAAATTACTTTTTCTACCTAATGCGGAAATAAAGGTTTTTTATCACGTAACTAAATCTAATTTCTATGTGATAATGGTGGATGTTGGGGTTTAATAAGATTATAGCTGACTTTAGTAAAATAACAGTTTCATAACAATTATTCCTTGGTAAGGGGTGAAAATCTGATATGGGTAACACATGACTTTCCCTGCAGACTCATATTCACTTTCTCTTTATTTCTTTAATAATTCATAAAATTGAGTTTAATTGTATAAAATTACACTAAATTAGCACTTTTTATTCCATTTTTGTTTTTATTTGGTAATTGGATATTGTTTCAAAGGCGGCGTATCAAAAATGCAAGGAAATCTAAAATATATCGAGAGCTGTTAGTCCTAGAGTAATGGGGTTAGTCTTATTTTTTTCTCATCAAAAATTACGTATGAAACAAGCATTTATTTGATACATTTTAGCATACGTAGTCTTTTATTTTATATTTTGGCGATTTTTGTGTGCCATTTCATGAGGTTCTTCTTGTTCTTCTTTTCCAAATCGTTCCAAAATCTAATCAGCTACAGGATATCCCATAAGTGACTTATCTACCACATTTTGTGAAATGTGGTCTATTAGTTTTTAGCTAGAGCGGATATATGAGATTTTTCAGGCCATTTTGCAAAGGCGGGTTCTTTTATCCCGAAATCTAATAATCATCCAAAATCTAATCAATATCAGGGTCACGTATAAGTGACTAACCTATAAAATTGTATGAAATTTGGTCCATAATTTTTTGAGTTAGAGTGGATACATGCATTGCACATACAGACACACACATAGACAGACGTTACTCTAAAAGAAGTTTTATCGTATTCTAGAGGTCCCAAAACGTGTAAATCCGTCGAAAATTTAAATTTTCGACACGATTCCAATACTTTACATTACCATGTACTGCAATGAAAGTGAGAAACAGTAGCTGACGTCGCTGTTTGACGAATTTATCGTTTCTCGAGATTCTCTGCTTCGTACCGCAAAAAATTTAGCATACAAAAATATAAAATTTAGTATACTTATAGAAAAGGGATTGTGAAATACGTTGCAATAAATCGTTTTTCGCTATATATTGTTGTTTAAGAAATATTTAATGTCAAAGACAAATGATTGGAGTTGCGAGTTCGCGTCCTGAATTGACTAACAATAGCAAGAGCACACATATTTTTAGGCAGGTACCTACACAGTTGAATTTTGCAGGAAAGAGCCTTTTTGTAATTTTGATGTAGTTTACGAGATATTTCACTTTTTTGCACTTCTGAAGTGAAAAATATGCTGTCGTATCCGTACGTCTATCGATTTTCTCTGTCTCTACAGCAAGAACTATTGTATACAAAAATATGAAATTTGGTGCCTTTATAGAGAATTAATAGCATTATACGATGAGATAAACCGTTTACCTATATACATTTAGTTTAGTTTGAAATAGCTCGCTAAGCGAGTTACGGGGGTTGGCAAAGCTCAGCAAGCAGGAGGTAGCGCCCTCATAGTCTGAGAAGATAAAGTAATAAAAAGAGTTGTTACTGATATTTGAAAATAATGCATGCATATATCACTTAACCAGTAACAAACAGAACTACTTATGGTCAAATAATCCGCTGTTTTAAAATTTGAAGTTTTGGAAAACGAAAGTGAGTTTAAATTGTTTAAGTTAACCCAGTTTCCTTTTATTGATCTCTATGCTGATGACTGTTTTATCCTTGGAAGTCTAACACATTCGTTTTGTCATTATTGATAAAATCATGGAGTTTCAGAGGAGTAGATGAAATGCTTGAAAGTGCCATTATGCTTTGAAAATTATATTTAGGTGTTGCGAGTGTTATTGAAGTCTCATCTGCTCTTATTTGGCACAGAAGAAAGGCGAAGTGTTTTGTATAGGTATTTTCTTTTATTATTTTCAAATAAAAGTTCTTTAGCTATGAGTAGAAGTAGTGAGTATTTTTTCTTAGTTGTAGAACAGGGTACAGAATGGATACAAAGATAAATTGAAAGTGAGAAGTAAATTCTAAGGAATAGGCTTTCCTGTCTGAATTGTAATATGCATTGAAATGATAATTTTTTCTAAATTATTTTAGTTGATATACATATTATTTAACTTAATTCAATATGAGATATTTTTTATAGAAATACATATAATGAAAGGCGATTTATTATACATTAGTGTCAGCTGAATTATTATGAGCGATTTTGATGATTTTCCAGCATTAAATTTGAACTCTTTCCTTTTACCTCCATGGGCTAAACTAGTCAGGAAATTGGCAGAAGTTTTTCTATTATGTATTGTATTGATTTTTGTATGAATGAAAGCATTTTATCCAAAAACTATAATTGATAATAAATATTTCTAATTGACACTTTAAAATTTTTAAATTAACAATTTTCAAACATTATCATTATCATCTTCATAATCATCTCTAAAGGATGAGTTTCTCAGTGGTCTGGACATTATAAGTTTTTGTAGCTGTTATTAAACAGTTTTTAATCTTCAGGATCTTAAAATCCTTTCTTATACCATCTGATTTTATGTTTTCTTCTAGGTAACGTTTTATTCTCTTGTACAAGTATATCTTCATTGTACTTTGAGCGTTACTCCTTCTTATCCCATGTCCCGCTCACTTTATTATGTTAATATTTTGTTTAATTATATATTCATATTTACACAATGTTATTAAAATTATTTTATTTAGAAATCATGACCATAAATTTTTTAAAATTTGTATTTATAAAAATTTAAAATGAAAATGTTGAGCGAAATTAAAATTATAAATCGCTTTAATAGAATAAACGCTTATAATAATAAACGCTTATAAACAGATTTCACAACAAATATTTATACGCGTAGTTATACATTCATAACAGAGTAAGCTACGAATGTGATTATTCTTAATTAGTCAAATAATTTAGACATGAGTTAAGAGTCCGTCAACATATATAATGTTTTAATTAAATTACGCAATTTTTTTTATAGTTCTCTTATCTAGAAAAGTACTTCTGCTAAAAAAGCTTCTGTTTTCCCGTAATTGAATTTTTTACCACCAATTAAAATAAAATGTTTTCAGTGGAGCATTAACCCACATATAAGCAGTAGGTGTTTCATTAGAGTTAATTTAGCTTACTTCGATAAAAAATTACTTCGGATTCAACGCAAAATTGCTCCAAGTACTCAAAATTTTGTATTTACATACTGTGCATTCATAATATAAAAAGAACTTGTTATTATTTCAATGCTCGGGATTATTTTTCTATGTAGAAGTGCTCATATACGAGTGTGAAAGCCCCAGGCCGTCCGACTCGTCCAGAGGACTTAGAGTATCTATTTGGACGGCCGGGAAGTCATATACGAGTGTGTAAGAACAATTTTCTATAATTTTGTTTTGCCGTTTTGATGAATTGTACAATTAAAATGAATGTATTGCTTCTAAATAGCTGCGTATTTTTCGGTATATTATAAAATGTGTCTTTGGAGGTAGCATAAGATACATGCTAAAAATTTCCAAAATAAAATGCACAATATTTCTAAAAGTTTCTAAGTGTACAAAGATAAAAATTCGCCAATAGTAATATGTTTCACGGAATATTAATTAAATGCCATTTTGTTGACATCAAAATATCGTATTGTCGAGTATTTTGCGTGTGAGTATGAATTAATCGTTCTGATTGAACAAATATGTTGCTAAAAGTATCCAATTTCAAATTTTGTGACGTTAAATTAATGCCAAAAATTTTCTGCTGTGGGCCATGTATATCCGCGGAAAAAAAAACGCCCCATCCTCTGTTAATTTAGCATCGTTCATTGTAGAGAAAATTGAATGATACTATTCGGTTAGGAATAACATCCTCTACGAATTAAAGTGCGTAAAATTTGCATAAGGGGCCGTCTTCATATCTAAACGCGCACAAACTTTGAAATTTTCAATGGCCACACTCAATTTTGACGTCACCCATAAGTTCTAGACCCCCAAATTAGTCCAAATTCAAATTTCTATCTCTATATCTGAAGATATTCAATATTTCGGAATGTGCAATTTTTGGTGGATCAGCTCCATATTGAAAACCGCAATTTGAAGGGTGATGTTTCGTTTATTGACCACAGCACTGTTGTAAATTATTGAACTATTCTCTTGACATTCAGCATTATGACTTACCTAACAGCCATATGGTCGCAGGTTTGATTCCTGCATGAGAGGGTGAGCATTTTCATGGCTGTGTGTGGTGTTGCCTTGTGTGTGTGTGTGTTACTAAGGCAGTGGGCCTGTAATGGGTAGGATTATGTGAGCCTCAAATAGGGCACGATTATTAGGGGTAAAAAGTCGTGCTGGGTACGTTGCTAAAAACTAATGGGGCATTCGTGCCAAGGTCAATAAAAGGATGAAGAAATAAAGAAGAATGAAATGTTTAATTTCAAATGTCATTTTATAATGGTGTTTCAAATTCAATTTATGAGACTAACAAATATCTGCAGATGACGCGACAAAACAACTCCGTTGGAACTTGGTGACGAATTTAAAAGTATCAATCCGTCATTATCAATCACCTTTTGAAGTCTTGTTGGTGTTTAGTATCACATAATTTTATAATTTGTTATTGTTTTATATAAATATTTTTTATAATAAATTATTACATTTTGTGGGCGATTTCAACTCGCAGGAACTATTAATCGGCAGTAACAGAAGTAGATCCTATTTATAACAATACAAATTTGCACCCTTCAATACAGTAGCAGAATTACATTGATTATGTTGCATCTATACAATACTGTTTATGCAAAGTTTTTATTAAAACTGGGAAAAAATAAATACCCGTTTCCTTAAATAAAGATTAACTTACAATTAATATAACTTTTTCAAATTAGTCATTTTTTAAACTAATATTCGACCCCTAAAGTCATCGTGATGCTGAATATTTAAACATTTTGAAAGAACTAGTGGGAGGAAACACCTGGAATTTTATACAAACATATAAAAACTCTTTGTGAATCGATTTTTATCTAAACGTGTCCAGGTTTGTATTCATAATTTTTCGATTATTGATTTCATAATTAATATTTCATACAAACAAATTATTCTACAAAAATAAAAATCACGTAAATGTGTTTGGGTTGTTTAGTAGTAACGTCATACAAATAATCAGCGTGAGCAGATAATTATTACAGAAGATATGAATGAAAGTCTTGGAAACTAATTTAACAATAGGAGCTCAAAACTTTACACACTCACAACTTAGAAACGCTTCACCCAAATGACTTAAAATTTGGTATCACAGGTTGAATTTTGTTCTAGTTTCGAACTATGTTGTCAAATTTGGGTGTTGCCATTTAAAATTTCAAAGTTTGTGCGCGATTAGATATGAAGACGACCCCTTATGCAAGTTTTACGCACATTAATTTGTAGAGGATGTTATTCCTAATCAGATGGCATTATTCAATTTTCTCTACGATGAACGATGTTCGATTAACATAGGGTGGGGCGTTTCCTTTTTCCGCGGCTGTACATTATTATTTTACTGTGAAAGAAGTAATTTCGTTGCATTATGTAGTCAAAGTTATGTGTTGTCCACATCAGTTTTATAAATTGCTAAACATATGTTTTATTAAATTTGATTTTGCGCTTTTGCGTAATATTTTGAAGGAAAATCGATTTACACTAAAATATAATCAACACTAACGTAGATCAATGCACAAACTTCTTAATTATCAAATTGTCAAACTGTTTAAGATTGTTATGGTGAGACGGTTTTACTGAATTACCTTTTAATACCTTAAGAATATTCAAGAGTTGCACTTCAACTTGCAATTTACGTCAGATTAAATAATAACCCGAGGCGCATCAAAGAATACTTATAAGAACCCTTAACTTCTTTTACAATGAGATTAAAGTTTTATGATAAAAGCTTGCGTTAAGAATTTGTTCAATTTTCACGTGACAAAGGCTTCAGAGTGCGATTACTCATTGCTTAAAAGCTTGATATTTTCGAATTCTTTATGACATGTGATTCTGCAGAACTTAAGTAAACTTAATAACTTGTAATGTGTGAACTTAAGTAAACTTGTAATGTGTGAGTTGTATTAGATAAAGTTGGGAGATGTTTTCTTTGATACTGGATTAAATGAATCAACCATCTATACACGATTTTCAAATTATTTTAATTTAATGATTATAATAAAAAATAATGAGTTATGGGAGGAATACAAATCTATAATGCAATTAGGATGTACTTAAAATGTTGATACTTTATCCTATTTTGGGTGATAATGTATATTTAAAAAATAATGTGAGTAACATGCGACTTTATAATACAGACTCAAAATCATTTTATTTATCTGTATTTAAAATTGCATTAATTAAATTTTGTTTTATCTAACAAAATAATTCATAAAATGGATAATTATGGAAACAATGCATATCGAATTTTGCGATTTAATATATTCTGCTTTCATTTGGCGACCTGGCATAATTTAAATTCAAGCCAAGTAGCCTAAATTAGAAAAAAACACAACAAACTGAAATATATGGAGAACGATTTCTGGCTTACTGGGGATGGTTTTGTTGACAATGGGTTTTGTTATAGAAAAGTACATGAAAAATATTCATTTTTACAAGACATTTAATCATATTGTTTTATTTTCACTTCATCCGCCCTTCGCACCCATTTTTCGATTTTTTGGGTGCATTAAAAAGAATGGCAGGTTCGATTGCTTCGATTCATACTAAAATCTTATTAGTACCAGGGTACAGTGTCCGCTTGAACATACAAACTTCCCCCCCCCCCCCTGAACTCCCCACGGCAAATAGGTTTTCAGGTACTCCGGGGAATAAATAGGGTATAGAAAAATTTGTATGTAAAAATATATACTATATACGCATAGGGAAAGTTTTGGAAAGTATAGGGAAAGCTAGGGATCTTTGACTGAGAATTAAGTATTTTGCGTATCTCCGTTTATGTGCATATGTATGTATGTGTGCGTATGTATATGCAAAACATATATCCACTCCAGGATCAAAACTATTCGTTCGTATTTAATGAAGTTTGCAGTTAAGTGTCACGTGTGTTGTCTTTGTGATGGTTAGTTTATTTTCAGAAATGGACTCAAATATTAGAAAATAATGAAATCAGTACACACACATTTAATAATTTTAATTAAATGCTTGTGTTGCATGTACTTACTTTTAAAAACAAAAGAAAGACACCTCTCCTATATTTGACTAAAATTAACCGTTGCTGGAATTTTTTCTTTATTGGTGACATTTAAAACTGAGCCGTCGCCAAATGGGAAACTAAATTAGTTAACTAGAGGCCTATTTGATTTCATTATAACTTAGCATTTATTTTTAAAAATTTCGGCCTATAAACGAAATATTTCACTTTTCATTTCAACGGCTATAAGTTATAATAAACAGCAAAAATAATTTAAGTCAGAAGGAAAATTCCTGTTGGCGTACATTGGATGTTTATATTAGCTTTTATCAATCAGTTTAATACACTTATAAAATTATATTAAACGGGATATCTATATTTACTAATTAACATGTGGATGTAACTCGCACAAAATATGATTTAAATGTATTATTTTAAATTTCAATCCACGTAAAGCTTGAACGGAATTTGTTTAAGGTAATACCTTAAGATTGTTCAGTTTCACCTTACTTTATAACGCAATTTTGATACAATATTTGTAATTGAAACATTAGGTATGGCTTATAATAATACTTAACTTCTCAAAAGGTATTAAGCTTCACTAGGAAAACGCATGTTAAGCATTTATTCGATTTTCAGACAGAGAAGGATTTTGAGGCTTAATGCTAATTGCTAAAAGCTTCGAGGACTTTAAGTTTCTTTATAATTTATAAGCGTGCATCTGTCAAGTATGGTAAATGCAACATAAAATTTGTATCAGATAAATTTAGGGTATGTTTCCTTTGATATTGGATTATACAAATTTCACATTTATATTCTATATTCAATATACTGGAAGCTTATGATATCAATGCGAAATCAGGAAGAGTCAATGTTTAAGGTATTAGTGCTATCCTTCGCCCAGATGGACAGTCTGCTAGATATTAATTTCTTACAATGTTATTCGAATATGGCAGGGTTTCACTAATGTAATCCTTTACTAAAGACATAGCTTTTGTCATCATGACCATATCTAGTAATAAGTCTTTGTGTAATAAAATAATGTATCTGCATCTAATGAATAGCGTGCAGCGATTAACATCCCAGCGCAGCGAACAACATCGTGGATAGGTTTTGCTTTTGTTTGCTCTCTTCAGCACATAATATCTGATAACTGTACTGTCAGCAAAGGTACTTGCTACTTTGGTTTCACAGTTTTTATTTGTCACCATTAAGAGTTTCGAAATTGCGACATACATAAGTTTTTCGGATGGTAGAGCAGTTATCGGCATACTTGCACTGAAGAGCTTATACAAGCTCAACATCGATAATGTGATGTGATTCGAAGATTTGGGAATATCACCTATAGACAGGCTATTGGAATATCATCTGTCTATGTTTTCTTAACTTCGACCCTGACTGTCCGACCTATCCAAAGATGTAAGATAACTGTTTGGACGACCGGGACTGTTTGTCTATGATTTGCACTATAGAACATTGAACGTACAGTTCAATTGCTGATAAGTAATTGCCTTTGGCATCAAATCGCTATGCTAAGGTCACGGTTGTGTTTGACGGATACCATGGATGGATACAAAGGACAATAAATATCTACGTTGAATAATCAAAGTTGCAAACAATGCTGACATAACAGAAAAATCAGTATTTGTTGGAAACTTTCAAGATTTCCTATCCAATGAGAAGAATAAACAGGCTCTCACTAAACTCATCGTTGAGTGCTTGAGATGAAAAGGATGTCATGTGACACACACTGAAGGAGATACAGCCGTAGATATAGTACAAGCGACCGTTGTAATGTCACTTTACAAGTCAACAACCCTTCTCGGAGAAGACACATATCTATTGGTATTGTTGCTGTATAACGCTACAAATGACTTTTCTGTCCGATAAAGACAAAGCGAAACTATATGTATATAACGTCAAGATTCTGAAACAATTACTTAATGAGATGTTTACTCTGATCTGTTGTTTGCCCATGCATTCTCTGGTTACAATTACATCATGAATCTATGGGAAATACTAAAAATATTTCTTTTAAAAAGTTATCAAAAACAATTCTGAAGTTCACAAATATTCGAAAATCTTCGAAAATTCGACCGATGCAGATAAATGAACTGTAGCGATCACTGGCTGCATAGCAATGGTATCTATGTTTAAGGGGATCTAGTTGGATTCTTTATTGTCACAACGTTACACATCCTTTGTAGGAAAGTATCTTCTGCAAATATGTGAAGCCCGAAGGACTACCCCCAACACCGTTAGATCGACCCAAACTTCCACTTTCGGCGAGTTTATTTGTAAGTTATGCAGATGTTGGGCAAGAATGACAAGGTGGATATAACTAAATGGGGTGGATTACATAAGATGGAAAAGTTCTTCCAGTGATGATTGATATTAATCATGCAGCCGGAAAACTTCTAGAAATTATCAGATGTAATTGCTCTTCGATGCGTTGCCGCTGCAAAAACTTGGACTTAAATGCACTAGAGCTTGTGTGCAAAATCTCAAGACGGCAACTGTCGCAATACGACTCAAGAACAATTTCAGGTAAGAAGACATATTTCTAAGCCCAAACACCCTTTTGGAATCTAACTTTAATAATGAGTAATTTTTTAAAGAAAATCAATGTGAATTTTTTAATTGTAAGATATTTTATTAAAAGTTTGTCATTTATTGTTTTTATTTCATGTAGTGCTCAAACCACTTTTGGTATTTCAATGTTTTCTAATTTTTACAATTTTCTTTTACATACCACGAACCAAATTAAAAAAATATTAAATCTCCTGAATATGCGGGTTTTATGACTATGACATTTGATCCAGTGTTCTGCTTTACATGCCCTGTAGACATCTCCAAATGTACGGCATCTAATATCCAGACGCTTCCTATTGTGGTACCATCAGACAAAAGATAATTACTTACGTATAAATCAATCACTGAGACTAATTCAAATTGTCTTCATTGCTAATTTTAATACGCAATCGTAAAGTGTTTAGAATATCGAAAATAGTTACAGACCAGAGAAAAGGGATTTATAATTCCTTAAATCTTAACAAATGTTATATTAATTACATCCCTATTATTTTCACACAAACGGCGAGCTAATTACTGTTTCATATAACAAAGTATAATTGTTAACTAATTAAAAAATGCAGATGCAAATAAGCAAGAGAAACTTTGGAAACTGCATTGAAAATGATTACTATTTCCAAAAGAGTTTTCTATGTCAGGAATGCATAATGTAATGTAGACCAGCTGTATCAGGTAGTTTTGTTATTGCCGTATCTATCTATCTATCTATCTATCTATTATTATTATTATTATTATTATTATTATTATATATACTAACTAGAAGCATACCCGTTCTTCGTACGGAGTATATAATATAAAGAAACTTGAAATTCATAATCATGCCCAAATTCTTATAGTATACTAAATGACATGTTTAATCAAAATATTCTGTTAAAATATTTAATATAATGCTCCTAAAAAGAAGTTTAAGAATCTCTGTTCTCGCTATATAAAATTATCTTCATGGACATATCTGAAGAATAAAACATCTTGGACCCCTTATGTAAGCAAATATAAAAAAAAATATGGAATTGAATCAATATATGCAAAATAAAAGCGTTAAAATTGTATGGGACCCGTACTAATTATATACGCGAATATTAGAAAATATAACCTGTATTAGTAGATTACATGTATAAATTGAAAATACCAATAAACCCGTAATCTTTAAATCTGAAGACAGTCATTTATTCCAATATATGTCAAAATTAAAGTGCTAAAATTATATGGGAAGATATACACGTACTACTTATAATGTCCTATTATTAGTAGAAGATTACCCGTTTTGCAATATGAGTCTCAAATGTTTTTTGGTAAAATACAACAGACGACGTAATAAATTGAATATATAATTAATCCCCTTAATCTTCATACCAGAAGACTGTACTTGATTCCAATATATATGCCAATATATGTCAAAATATATGCCAGTATACCTGTACTACTTATATTCTCGTAGGTTAGAAGATATACCCGTGCATTCCTAGAAGATTACTCGTACAACGTACAATATGCGTGTGTCAGCAATTTTTGCCGCAATAAAACAATGGCGTAATAACTTGAAAATATCAATAATCCCTGAATCAATAATTCCGGAAAATATCAATAATAATAATGTTTAAACTTGAAGAGTATAATTGATATTATCCAGTCCAAAATGAAATGGCAATGAAATTTATTTTATATACATATCTTCATTATTCAAATCGGAAAGGATTTAATAAAAATCGTCTGCCGCATAAACACATTGGATTTAAATACGTTGCTAAGCGACATGATATCATTTGCTTCAAATAAATTGGTAGAAAAAATATCGTCTAAATAGTTATATTTCTATGGAACATTTGGCGACAGTTTCGTCAAATTAGCGACATTTTAAAAAATCGCCAAATTTATCGCCAAGTGGGACTGTAGAACTGACAGTTCCACTTTGCGACAAATTGACGAAATATCATCACAATACTATCCCCTAACAAAAAACAATTAATATCATTTATGTAGCGCAATTTTATCAATTTCAAGATATTTTTATAGATTTGAAAACATTTTTATCAATTTGGTGACATTTTAAAAATTCGCTAAATGTATTACTAAGTAGGATGGTTGGTCTGACAGATAAATGCTAACCAAACATCATTTCAGTACTCTCTTCTAACAAAACAAAAAAAAATTTCATTGATATGTAGAAGACCCAAGCCACACGACCAACCCGAAAGTTTATGGCAGCTGTTTGTGTGTCGTTTATATCAATTTGGCGACATTTCCGTCAATTTGGCAAAGTTTAAGAAAAGTTGTCAAATTAGCGATATCCCTCAAAATTCGTAGCTTTGAATTTGCAGATCTGAATGAAACATTCTTATCCCGTTTCAATATACTAAATGAAAACACTACAATTGTATTAGAAGATATACCCGCTCTACTCTTTTTCTGTTTCAACAATCGGCTATATGAATTTATTGGCTAAACACAATATATGAGTTTAGTAGCTAAATACGATATAAGCTTGATAACTCTTTGCCAAAATAAATGAAATTGATGTACGCAGTCAGCAATTAATATAATTAAAAGAAAAATCAAACCGTCCATTCATAAGATATACTTTTATATCCATTTATCCATTTATTTATTATTTAAATCGAAAAAAAATAATAAAAACATTAACAAACACATTTAATTTAATTGGGATGCCGAGCAACATGATATATCCTCCTAAAATATTAAAATTTATCAACCACTAACAGCACACCCGTTATTCGTACGGAGTGTATAATTTAAAGAAACTTAAAGTTCGCATTCATGTGCAAATTCTGTTAAAATATTAAATTTATTGCTCCTAAAGAGAAGTTTAAGAATATATGTTCTCACTATGCAAAATTATCTTCACGATCAGATCTGAAGAATAAAACATCCTGCCCCCTTTTGTAAGCAAATTTACAGAAGAAAAAATAGGAATTGAATGAATATATGCAACCCCGTACTAATTATATTGTCGCAGATCAGAAAATATGCCAATGTGTTAGTAGAAGATTACCCGTATTACAATATGCGTCTCAAAAATATTTGCCAAAATAAAAGAGATGACGTAATAAATTGAAAACATCAATAATATCCGTACTCTTTATACCAGAAGGTCGTAATTGATTCCGATATATGCCAATATATATCAAAACATATGTCAATATACCTGTACTACTTATATTCTCGTAGATTAAAAGATATACACGTGTATTTGTAGAAGATTCGTACAACATACAATATATGAGTTTAAACAATTTTTGTCATAATAAAATAATTGCATAATAACTTGAAAATATCAATAATCCTTGAATCAATAATCCCCGAAAATATAAATAATAATAATTTTTAAACCTGAAGACCGTAATTGATATTATCCAGTCAAAAATGCTATAAGAAAAATCAAATCGTTCTTTTCTAAAATATATTTTTATATCCATTTATTTATTATTCAAATCGAAAAAATAATTATTAAAATTAACAGACAGATTTAATTTAATTGCGTTTCTGAGTAACATGATATAAGATAGAATCTTATAACATGTTAAATATGTCATGTCTTATAACATAAACTGCGAAATTAAATAACGATTTTGATTTCTCTATACTTCTCATTGTTCCGTAAAAGCTTGTTTTAAATAAACCATGAACCATGGAGATAGATTTCCCCTTTAAATAATGTTTCAAACAATTCATGTTTTCAGAAAGTGACTAATTAAAGCAAAAAATCTCCCATCAAACTCAGAGATTAAATTTTAATTCACTTTCAAACGATTTTCAAGCTTTTCGTTTGGATAAACCACGGAGTTAGGGAGTAGAACTCCTAGGAAAAAGTTCCGTTTTTCATTAATATCTCGACAACCCCAGGTCTTAGAAACTCGAAACTTGGACAAAATTTATGGGGGGATATTTCAAGGCTATTCACCAAATTTCATTAAATTCGGTTCAGCCATTTTTCCGTGATGATGAGACAAACGAAAATTTCGTTTTTTACTAATATCTCGAGAACCACTGGTCGTAGAAACTCAAAACACGGATATAATTTTAAGTGGGGCTATTTCTGGGCTACCCACAAAATTTCATCAAATTCGGTTCAGCCGTTCTCCCGTGATGGTGTGACAAACAGACAGACAGACAGACAGACAGACAGACAGATTTTCATTTTTATTTATATAGACTAGCAGCATACCCGTTCTTCGTACGGAGTATATAATATAAAGCAACTTGAAATTCATAATCATGCCCAAATTCTTATAGCATACTAAATGACATGTTTAATCAAAATATTCTGTTAAAATATTTAATACATTGCTCCTAAAAAGAAGTTTAAGAATCTCTGTACTCGCTATATAAAATTATCTTTATGGACATATCTGAAGAATAAAACATCCTGGATCCCTATGTAAGCAAATATAAAAAAAAATATGGAATTGAATCAATATATGCAAAATAAAAGCGTTAAAATTGTATGGGACCCGTACTAATTATATACGCGTATATTAGAAAATATAACCTCTATTAGTAGATTACATGTATAAATTGAAAATACCAATAAACCCGTAATCTTTTAATCTGAAGACAGTCATTTATTCCAATATATGTCAAAATGAAAGTGCTAAAATTATATGGGAATATATAAACGTACTACTTATAATGTCCGATTATTAGTAGAAGATTACCCGTATTGCAATATGAGTCTCAAATGCTTTTGGCAAAATACAACAGACGACGTAATAAATTGAAAATATCATTAATCCCCTTAATCTTCATACCAGAAGACTGTAATTGATTCCAATATATACGCCAATATATGTCAAAATATATGCCAATATACATGTACTACTTATATTATCGTATGTTAGAAGATATACCCGTGCATTCCTAGAAGATTACTCGTACAACGTACAATGTGCGAGTGTCAGCAATATTTGCCGCAATAAAACAATGGCGTAATAACTTAAAAATATCAATAATCACTGAATCAATAATTCCGGAATATATCAGTAATAATAATGTTTAAACCTGAAGAGTGTAATTGATATTATTCAGTCCAAATTGAAATGGCAATGAAATTTATTTTATATACATATCTTCATTATTCAAATCGGAAAGGATTTAATAAAAATCGTCTGCCGCATAAACACATTGGATTTAAATCCGTTGCTAAGCGACGTATCATTTGCTTCAAATAAATTGGTAGAAAAAATATCGTCTAAATAATTATATTTCTATGGAACTTTTGGCGACATTTTCGTCAAATTAGCGACATTTTAAAAAATCGCCAAATTTATCGCCAAGTGGGACTGTAGAACTGACAGTCCCACTTGGCGACAAATTTACGAAATATCATCACAATACTATCCCCTAACAAAACACAATTAATTTCATTTATTTAGCTCATTTTTATCAATTTCAAGATATTTTTATAGATTTGAAAATATTTTTATCAATTTAGTGACTTTTTAAAAATTCGCTAAATATATTACTAAGTAGGATGGTTGGTCTGACAGATAAATGCTAACCAAACATCATTTCAGTACTCTCTTCTAACAAAACAAAATAAATTTCATTGATATGCGTCGTTTTTATCAATTTGGCGACATTTCCGTCAAATTGGCAAAGTTTAAGAAAAGTTGTCAAATTAGCGATATCCTGCCAAATTCGTTGCTCTGAATTTGCAGATCTGAATGAAACATCCTTATCCCGTTTCAATATACTAAATGAAAACACTACAATTGTATTAGAAGATATACCCGCTCTACTCTTTTTCTGTTTCAACAATCGGCTAAATGAATTTATTGGCTAAACACAATATATGAGTTTAGTAGCTAAATACGATATAAGCTTGAAAACTCTTTGCCAAAATAAATGAAATTGATGTACGCAGTCAGCAATTAATATAATTAAAAGAAAAATCAAACCGTTCATACATAAGATATACTTTTATATCCATTTATCCATTTATTTATTATTCAAATCGAAAAAAAATAATAAAAACATTAACAAACTCATTAAATTTAATTGCGATGCCGAACAACATGATTTGTCCTCATAAAATGTTATAATTTATTAACCACTAACAGCACACCAGTTCGTCGTACGGAGTATATAATATAAAGAAACTTATAGTTCGCAATCATGTCCAAATTCTGTTAAAATATTAAATTTATTGCTCCTAAAGAGAAGTTTAAGAATGTATGTTCTCACTATGCAAAATTATCTTCAAGGGCAGATCAAAACATCCTGGCCCATTTTGTAAGCAAATTTTCAGAAGAAAAAAAAGGAATTGAATCAATATATGCAACCCAGTACTAATCATATTGTCGCAGATTAGAAAATATGCCAATGTGTTAGTAGAAGATTACCCGTATTACAATATAAGTCTCAAAAATACTTGCCAAAATAAAAGAGATGACGTAATAAATTGAAAATATCAATAATATCCGTACTCTTTATACCAGAAGGTCGTAATTGATTCCAATATATGCCAATATATATCAAAACATATGTCAATATACCTGTACTACTTATATTCTCGTAGATTAAAGGATATACACGTGTGTTTGTAGAAGATTATTCGTACAACATACAATATGTGAGTTTAAACAATTTTTGTCATAATAAAATAATTGCATAATAACTTGAAAATATCAATAATCCCTGAATCAATAATCCCCGAAAATATCAATAATAATAATTTCTAAACCTGAAGACCGTAATTGATATTATCCAGTCAAAAATGCTATAAGAAAAATCAAATCGTTCTTTTCTAAAATATATTTTTATATCCATTTATTTATTATTCAAATCCAAAAAATAATTATTAAAATTAACAGACAGATTTAATTTAATTGCGTTTCTGAGTAACATGCTATAAGATAGAATCTTATATCATGTTAAATATGTCATGTCTTATATCATAAACTGCGAAATTAAATAACCATTTTGATTTCTTTATACTTCTCATTGTTCCGTAAAATCTTGTTTTAAATAAAATATGGAGATAGATTTCCCCTTTAAATCATGTTTCAAACAGTTCATGTTTTCAGAAAGTGACTAATTAGCGCAAAAAATCTCCCATCAAACTCAGAGATTAAATTTTAATTCACTTTCAAACGATTTTCAAGCGTAAAATCTTGTTTTAAATAAAACATGGAGATAGATTTCCCCTTTAAATCATGTTTCAAACAGTTCATGTTTTCAGAAAGTGACTAATTAGCGCAAAAAATCTCCCATCAAACTCAGAGATTAAATTTTAATTCACTTTCAAACGATTTTCAAGCTTTTAGGAGTTCCGTTTTTCATTAATATCTCGACAACCCCTGGTCTTAGAAACTCGAAACTTGGGCAAAATTTATGGGGGGCTATTTCAAGGCTATCTACCAAATTTCATTAAATTCGGTTCAACCGTTTTCCCGTGACGATGAGACAAACGAAAATTTCGTTTTTTACTAATATCTCGAGAACTACTGGTCGTAAAAACTCAAAACACAGATATAATTTTAAGTGGGGCTATTTCTGGGCTACCCACAAAATTTCATCAAATTCGGTTCAGCCGTTCTCCCGTGATGATGGGACAAACAGACAGACAGACAGACAGACAGACAGACAGACAGACAGACAGACAGACAGACAGATTTTCATTTTTATTTATATAGATTGCCAAGTGTCCGTCTGTCTGTCTGTCTGTCCGTCTGTCTGTCACGCTTTTTTAGGCACTTCCCGAATAGATAGAGACTTGCAATTTGGTACACGGCTCGGTCGTTCGATAAAACCCCCTGGAAAAATCGAATTTTTCGAAAATGTTCTATAGAGGGGGTGCCCCACACCAAAACGTTCGAAAAGTGAAATGACGGGAAAGCATGCTTCGCGATGAGATAGAGACTTCAAATTTGGTATATGGGTAAATCACTCGAAAGGAAGAAAGTGTGCAATTTCAGATTTCCAATATTTTCTGCTTAAGGGGGGGTGCAGCACACCAGAACGTTCGAAAAGTGAAATGATAGGAAAGAATGCTTTGCGATGAGGTAGAGACTTCAGAATTGGTGTATGGGAAAACCGTTCGAAAGGAAGAAAGTGTGTAATTTCAGATTTCCAATATTTCCTACTCAAGGGGGTGCCGCACACCAAAACGTTCGAAAAGTGAAATGATAGGAAAGCCTGCTTTGCGATAGGATAGGGACTTCAAATTTGGTATATAGGTAAACCGTTCGAAAGGAAGAAAGTGTGTAATTTCAGATTTCCAATATTTCCTACTTAAGGGGGTGCCGCCCACAACAATGTTCGATTTTCCGAATCAATGAGAAAAGGGCCCCTTTAAAATTTGATGGAGGCTCAAAATTTTATATATAGACTAATCATTTGATGAAAACACCCCAAACGAATATAATTTTTCAAAAATGTCCGTTTAAGGGGGTTCTCCTAAGGAAAACGTTCGAAATGTGAATTGATAAAAAAAACATGCTTCGAAATAAGATAAAGACTTCAAATTTGGTGTACAGGTAGATAGTTCAAAAGGAAGAACATGTGCAATTTCAGTTTTCCGATATTTTGAACTTTTGGGGGTGCCTCAAAACTAAATGTTCGATTTGTCGAATAAATAAGAAACGCGAATTATTAAAAAATTTACATTATGCAGGAGTTGCTTAATGTGGGGCCGTTGATTTTCAACGGGTATGCGGCTAGTATATACTAATTGCCAAGTGTCCGTCTGTCTGTCTGTCCGTCTGTCTGTCACGCTTTTTTTAGGCACTTCCCGAATAGATAAAGCCTTGCAATTTGGTACACGGCTCGGTCGTTCGATAAAACCCCTGGAAAAATCGAATTTTTCGAAAACGTTCTATAGAGGGGGTGCCCCACACCAAAACGTTCGATAAGTTAAATGACGGGAAAGCATGCTTTGCGATGAGATAGAGACTTCAAATTTGGTATATGGGTAAATCACTCGAAAGGAAGAAAGTGTGCAATTTCAGATTTCCAATATTTTCTGCTTAAGGGGGGGGGGGGGGTGCAGCATACCAAAACGTTCGAAAAGTGAAATGATAGGAAAGAATGCTTTGCGATGAGGTAGAGACTTCAAATTTGGTGTATGGGTAAATCGTTCGAAAGGAAGAAAGTGTGCAATTTCAGATTTCCAATATTTTCTACTTAAGGGGGGGGGGGGTGCAGCATACCAAAACGTTCGAAATGAGATAGAGACTTCAAGTTTGGAGTATGGGTAAATCGTTTGTAACAAAGAAAGTGCGGAATTTCAGATTTCCAATATTTTCTACTTAAGGGGATGCCGCACACAAAAATGTTCGAAAAGTGAAATGATAGGAAAGCCTGCTTTGCGATAAGATAGGGACTTCAAATTTTGTATGTAGGTAAACCGTTCAATAGGAAGATAGTGTGTAATTTCAGATTTCCAATATTTCCTACTTAAGGGGGTGTCGCACACAAAAATGTTCGATTTTCCGAATAAATGAGAAACGGCCCCTTTAAAATTTGATAGAGGCTCAAAATTTTACATATAGACTAATCATTTGATGAAAACACCCAAAACGAATATAATTTTTCAAAAATGTTCGTTTAAGGGGGTTTTCCAGAGGAAAACGTTCGAAATGTGAATTGATAAAAAAAACATGCTTCGAAATAAGATACAGACTTCAAATTTGGTGTACAGGTAGATAGTTCGAAAGGAAGAACATGTGCAATTTCAGTTTTCCGATATTTTGAACTTTTGGCGGTGCCTCAAAACTAAATGTTCGATTTGTCGAATAAATAAGAAACGCGAATTATTAAAAAATTTACATTATTCAGGGGTTGCTTAATGTGGGGCCGTTGATTTTCAACGGGTATGCGGCTAGTATATACTAATTGCCAAGTGTCCGTCTGTCTGTCTGTTCGTCTGTCTGTATGTCTGTCTGTCACGCCTTTTTTAGGCACTTCCCGAATAGATAGAGACTTGCAATTTGGTACACGGCTCGGTCGTTCGATAAAACCTCCTGGAAAAATCGAATTTTTCGAAAACGTTCCATAGAGGGGGTGCCCCACACCAAAACGTTCGAAAAGTGAAATGACGGGAAAGCATGCTTTGCGATGAGATAGAGAATTCAAATTTGGTGTATGGGTAAATCACTCGAAAGGAAGAAAGTGTGCAATTTAAGATTTCCAATATTTTATCCTTAAGGGGGGGGGTGCAGCACACCAAAACGTTCGAAAAGTGATATGACAGGAGAGCATGCTTTGCGATGAGATAGAGACTTCAAGTTTGGAGTATGGGTAAACCGTTTGAAACAAAGAAAGTGTGGAATTTCAGATTTCCAATATTTTCTACTTAAGGGGGTGCCGCACACAAAAATGTTCGAAAAGTGAAATGATAGGAAAGCATGCTTTGCGATGAGATAGAGACTTCAAATTCGGTGTATGGGTAAATCGTTCGAAAGGAAGAAAGTGTGCAATTTCAGATTTCCAATATTTTCTACTTAAGGGAGTGTCGCACACCAAAACGTTCGATTTACCAAATAAATGAGAAAATACGCCTTAAAAATTTGATAGAGGCTTAAAATTTGGTATATGGGCTAATAATTTGACGAAAACGCCCAAGACGAATATAGTTTTTCAAAAATGTTCGTTTAAGGGGGTGCTTCAGAGTAAAATGTTCGAAAAGTCAGTTGATAAAAAAAACCATGCTTTGGAATGAGATAGAGATATCAGATTTGGTGTAAGGATAGATAGTTTGAAAGGGCGAAAGTGTACAATTTCAGTTTACCAATATTTTCTACTTTAGGGGGTGCCGCACACCAAAATGTTCGATTTTGGGAATAAAGGAGAAACGCTCCTTTAAAAACGTGATTGAGGCTTTATATTTGGTATATGGGCGAAACATCTCATAGAAATCACAAAAAGAATAGAGTTTTTAAAAAATGTATAGTTAAAGGGGTGGGTACTCCACACAAAAGCATTCGAAAGATGAAATGCTAGAAAAGCATGCTTCACGATGAGATAGAGACTTCAAATTTGGTGTACGGGTAAAAAGTTGGAAAGGAAGAAAGTGTGCAATTTCAGTCTTCCAACATTTGCTATTGTAGGTGGTGCCGATGTCTCTCTATCTATTCGTTCGAAACGTTCGAAAAGAGAATTGATAAAAAACCATGCTTCGAAATGAGATAGAGATATCAAATTTGGTGTAAGGGTAGATAGTTTGAAAGGAAGAAAGTGTGAAATTTCAGATTTCCAATATTTTCTACTTAAGGGGGGGGGGGGTGCAGCATACCAAAACGTTCGAAATGAGATAGAGACTTCAAGTTTGGAGTATGGGTAAATCGTTTGTAACAAAGAAAGTGCGGAATTTCAGATTTCCAATATTTTCTACTTAAGGGGATGCCGCACACAAAAATGTTCGATTTTCCGTCTACAAGTGGTGCTCCACACCAAAACGTTCGAAAAGTGAAATGATAGGAAAGCATGCTTTGCGATGAGATAGTGACTTCAGATTTGGTGTATGGGTAAATCGTTCGAAAGGCAGATAGTGTGCATTTTCAGATTTCCAATATTTTCTACTCAAGGGGGTGCCGCACACCAAAACGTTCGAAAAGTGAAATGATAGGAAAGCCTGCTTTGCGATAAGATAGGGACTTCAAATTTTGTATGTAGGTAAACCGTTCAATAGGAAGATAGTGTGTAATTTCAGATTTCCAATATTTCCTACTTAAGGGGGTGTCGCACACAAAAATGTTCGATTTTCCGAATAAATGAGAAACGGCCCCTTTAAAATTTGATAGAGGCTCAAAATTTTATATATAGACTAATCATTTGATGAAAACACCCAAAACGAATATAATTTTTCAAAAATGTTCGTTTAAGGGGGTTTTCCAGAGGAAAACGTTCGAAATGTGAATTGATAAAAAAAACATGCTTCGAAATAAGATACAGACTTCAAATTTGGTGTACAGGTAGATAGTTCGAAAGGAAGAACATGTGCAATTTCAGTTTTCCGATATTTTGAACTTTTGGCGGTGCCTCAAAACTAAATGTTCGATTTGTCGAATAAATAAGAAACGCGAATTATTAAAAAATTTACATTATTCAGGGGTTGCTTAATGTGGGGCCGTTGATTTTCAACGGGTATGCGGCTAGTATATACTAATTGCCAAGTGTCCGTCTGTCTGTCTGTTCGCCTGTCTGTCTGTCTGTCTGTCACGCCTTTTTTAGCACTTCCCGAATAGATAGAGACTTGCAATTTGGTACACGGCTCGGTCGTTCGATAAAACCCCCTGGAAAAATCGAATTTTTCGAAAACGTTCCATAGAGGGGGTGCCCCACACCAAAACGTTCGAAAAGTGAAATGACGGGAAAGCATGCTTTGCGATGAGATAGAGAATTCAAATTTGGTGTATGGGTAAATCACTCGAAAGGAAGAAAGTGTGCAATTTAAGATTTCCAATATTTTATCCTTAAGGGGGGTGCAGCACACCAAAACGTTCGAAAAGTGATATGACAGGAGGGCATGCTTTGCGATGAGATAGAGACTTCAAGTTTGGAGTATGGGTAAACCGTTTGAAACAAAGAAAGTGTGGAATTTCAGATTTCCAATATTTTCTACTTAAGGGGGTGCCGCACACAAAAATGTTCGAAAAGTGAAATGATAGGAAAGCATGCTTTGCGATGAGATAGAGACTTCAAATTCGGTGTATGGGTAAATCGTTCGAAAGGAAGAAAGTGTGCAATTTCAGATTTCCAATATTTTCTACTTAAGGGAGTGTCGCACACCAAAACGTTCGATTTACCAAATAAATGAGAAAATACGCCTTAAAAATTTGATAGAGGCTTAAAATTTGGTATATGGGCTAATAATTTGACGAAAACGCCCAAGACGAATATAGTTTTTCAAAAATGTTCGTTTAAGGGGGTGCTTCAGAGTAAAATGTTCGAAAAGTCAGTTGATAAAAAAAACCATGCTTTGGAATGAGATAGAGATATCAGATTTGGTGTAAGGATAGATAGTTTGAAAGGGCGAAAGTGTACAATTTCAGTTTACCAATATTTTCTACTTTAGGGGGTGCCGCACACCAAAATGTTCGATTTTGGGAATAAAGGAGAAACGCTCCTTTAAAAACGTGATAGAGGCTTTATATTTGGTATATGGGCGAAACATCTCATAGAAATCACAAAAAGAATAGAGTTTTTAAAAAATGTATAGTTAAAGGGTGGGTACTCCACACAAAAGCATTCGAAAGATGAAATGCTAGAAAAGCATGCTTTACGATGAGATAGAGACTTCAAATTTGGTGTACGGGTAAAAAGTTGGAAAGGAAGAAAGTGTGCAATTTCAGTCTTCCAACATTTGCTATTGTAGGTGGTGCCGATGTCTCTCTATCTATTCGTTCGAAACGTTCGAAAAGAGAATTGATAAAAAACCATGCTTCGAAATGAGATAGAGATATCAAATTTGGTGTAAGGGTAGATAGTTTGAAAGGAAGAAAGTGTGAAATTTCAGATTTCCAATATTTGCTACTTTAAGGGGTGCGCACACTAATATGTTCGATTTTCTGAATAAATGAGGCACGCTTCCTTTTAAATGTGATAGAGGCTTGATATTTGGTATATGGGCCAATCATCTGATAAAAAACACAATACAAACAGAGGAAGAAGTGCGAAAATTTAGTTTTCCGATATTTTCTCTTTTAGGGGGTTCTGCACACCAAAATATTCGATTTGTCGAATAAATGTGAAACGCGAATTATTATAAAATTTACATTATTCAGGGATTGCTTATTGCGAGACCGTTGATTTTCAACGGGTATTCGGCTAGTATATACTAATTGCCAAGTGTCCGTCTGTCTGTCTGTCACGCCTTTTTTAGGCACTTCCCGAATAGATAGAGACTTAAAATTTGGTACACGGATCGGTCGTTCGATAAAACCCCCTGGAAAAATCGAATTTTTCGAAAACGTTCTATAGAGGGCGTGCCCCACACCAAAACGTTCGAAAAGTGAAATGACAGGAAAGCATGCTTTGCGATGAGATAGAGACTTCAAATTCGGTATATGGGTAAATCACTCGAAAGGAAGAAAGTGTGCAATTTCAAATTTCCAATATTTTCTGTTTAAGGGGGGGTGCAGCACACCAAAACGTTCGAAAAGTGAAATGATAGGAGAGCATGCTTTGCGATGAGATAGAGACTTCAAGTTTGGAGTATGGGTAAATCGTTTGAAACAAAGAAAGTGCCGAATTTCAGATTTCCAATATTTTCTACTTAAGGGGGTGCCGCACACCAAAATGTTCGATTTACAGAAAAATTTACAAAATGTTCGATTTACAGAAAAATTACAAAATGTTCGATTTACGCCTTGAAATTTGATTGGTATATGGGCTAATAATTTGACGAAAACGCCCAAGACGAATAAAGTTTTTCAAAAATGTTCGTTTAAGTGGGTGCTCCAGAGTAAAACGTTCGAAAAGTCAATTGATAAAAAAAACCATGCTTTGGAATGAGATAGAGATATCAGATTTGGTGTAAGGATAGATAGTTTAAAAGGGCGAAAGTGTACAATTTCAGTTTACCAATATTTTCTTCTTTAGGGGGTGCCGCACACCAAAATGTTCGATTTTCGGAATAAAGAAAAAACGCTCCTTTAAAAACGTGATAGAGGCTTTATATTTGGTATATGGGCGAAACATCTCATAGAAATCACAAAAAGAATATAGTTTTTAAAAAATGTATAGTTAAAGGGGTGGGTACTCCACACAAAAGCATTCAAAAGATGAAATGCTAGAAAAGCATGCTTCACGATAAGATAGAGACTTCAAATTTGGCGCACGGGTAAAAAGTTGGAAAGGAAGAAAGTGTGCAATTTCAATCTTCCAACATTTGCTATTGTAGGGGGTGCCGATGTCTCTCTATCTATTCGTTCGAAACGTTCGAAAAAAGAATTTTGACAAAAAACCATGCTTCGAAATGAGATAGAGATATCAAATTTGGTGTAAGGGTAGATAGTTTGAAAGGAAGAAAGTGTGAAATTTCAGATTTTCAATATTTGCTACTTTAAGGGGTGCGCACACTAATATTTTCGATTTTCTGAATAAATGAGGCACGCTTCCTTTTAAATGGGATAGAGGCTTGATATTTGGTATATGGGCCAATCATCTGCTAAAAAACACAATACAAACAAAGGAAGAAGTGCGAAAATTTAGTTTTCCAATATTTTTTCCTTTAGGGGGTTCTGCACACCAAAATATTCGATTTGTCGAATAAATGTGAAACGCGAATTATTATAAAATTTACACTATTCAGGGATTGCTTATTGAGAGACCGTTGATTTTCAACGGGTATTCGGCTAGTTATATATACTAATTACCAAGTGTCATTCTGTCTGTCTGTCCGTCTGTCTGTCACGCTTTTTTTAGGCACTTCCCGAATAGATAGAGACTTGCAATTTGGTATACGGCTCGGTCGTTCGATAAAACCCCCTGGAAAAATCGAATTTTTCGAAAACGTTCTATAGAGGGCGTGCCCCACACCAAAACGTTCGAAAAGTGAAATGACAGGAAAGCATGCTTTGCGATGAGATAGAGACTTCAAATTTGGTGTATGGGTAAATCGTTCGAAAGGAAGAAAGTGCGCAATTTTAGATTTCCAATATTTTCTACTTAAGGGGGGTGCAGCACACCAAAACGTTCGAAAAGTGAAATGATAGGAGAGCATGCTTTGCGATGAGGTAGAGACTTCAAATTTGGTGTATGGGTAAATCGTTCGAAAGGCAGAAAGTGTGCATTTTCAGATTTCCAATATTTTCTACTCAAGGGGGTGCCGCACACCAAAACGTTCGAAAAGTGAAATGATAGGAAAGCCTGCTTTGCGATAAGATAGGGACTTCAAATTTGGTATATAGGTAAACCGTTAGAAAGGAAGAAAGTGTGTAATTTCAGATTTCCAATATTTCCTACTTATGGGGGTGTCGCACACAAAAATGTTCGATTTTCCGAATAAATGAGAAACGGCCCCTTTAAAATTTGATAGAGGCTCAAAATTTTAAATATAGACTAATCATTTGATGAAAACACCCAAAACGAATATAATTTTTCAAAAATGTTCGTTTAAGGGGGTTTTCCAGAGGAAAACGTTCGAAATATGAATTGATAAAAAAAACATGCTTCGAAATAAGATACAGACTTCAAATTTGGTGTACAGGTAGATAGTTCGAAAGGAAGAACATGTGCAATTTCAGTTTTCCGATATTTTGAACTTTTGGGGGTGCCTCAAAACTAAATGTTCGATTTGTCGAATAAATAATAAACGCAAATTATTAAAAAAATTATATTATTCAGGGGTTGCTTAATGTGGGGCCGTTGATTTTCAACGGGTATGCGGCTAGTATATACTAATTGCCAAGTGTCTGTCTGTCTGTCTGTCCGTCTGTCTGTCACGCTTTTTTTAGGCACTTCCCGAATAGATAGAGACTTGCAATTTGGTACACGGCTCGGTCGTTCGATAAAACCCCCTGGAAAAATCGAATTTTTCGAAAACGTTCTATAGAGGGGGTGCCCCACACCAAAACGTTCGAAAAGTGAAATGACGGGAAAGCATACTTTGCGATGAGAGAGAGACTTCAAATTTGGTATATGGGTAAATCACTCGAAGGGAAGAAAGTGTGGAATTTCAGATTTCCAATATTTTCTACTTAAGGGGGTGCCGCACACTAAAACTTTCGAAAAGTGAAATGATAGGAAAGAATGCTTTGCGATGAGGTAGAGACTTCAAATTTGGTGTATTGGTAAATCGTTCGAAAGGAAGAAAGCGTGCAATTTCAGATTTCCAATATTTTCTATTTAAGGGGGTGCCGCATACCAAAATATTCAATTTGCTGAATAAATGAGAAAACGATCCCTTAAAATTTGATAGAGGCTTGAAATTCGGTATATCGGCTAAACATTTGATGGAAACACCCAAGACAAATATAGTTTTTCAAAAATGTTCGTTTAAGGGGGTGCCCCAGAGTAAAACGTTTGAAAAGTGAATTGATAAAAAACCATGCTTCGCATTGAGATAGAGATATCAAATTTGGTATAAGGGTAGATAGTTTGAAAGGAAGAAAGTGTAAAATTTCGGTTTACGAATATTTTCTACTTTAGGGGGTGCCGCACACCAAAATGTTCGATTTTCGGATTAAAGAAGAAACGCCCCTTTTAAAACGTGATAGAGGCTTGATATTTGATATATGGGAAAATAATCTGACAGAAATCACAAAAAGAATAGAGTTTTTCAAATATGTATAGTTAAGGGGGTGGGTACTCCACACAAAAGCATTCGAAAGATGAAATGCTAGAAAAGTATGCTTCGCGATGAGATAGAGACTTCAAATTTAGTGTACAGGTAAAAAGTTGGAAAGGAAGAAAGTGTGCAATTTCAGTTTTCCAACATTTGTTATTGTAGGGGGTTCCGCTCACTAAAATGTTCGATTTACCGAACAAATGAAAAACGGCTCCTTTACGGGTAGATAGTTTAAAAGGAAGAGAGTGTGAAATTTCAGATTTCCAATATTTGTTACTTTAAGGGGTGCGCACACTAATATGTTCGATTTTCCTAAAAAATTAGGCACGCTTCCCTTTAAATGTGATAGAGGCTTGATATTTGGTATTTGGGCCAATCATCTGATAAAAAACACAAGACAAACAAGAGTTTTTCAAAAATGTTCATTTATGGATGTGCTTCACAGAAAAAGTTCCAAAAGAGAAATAATAATATAGGAGTGCCTCGGGATGAGATAGACTGTAATGTAGTGTAAGGGTAATAATAGGAAGAAATGCTCGAATTTTGTTTCCCAATATTTTCTTTAGAGGGTTCTGCACACCAAAATATTCGATTTGTCGAATAAATGTGAAAAGCAAATTATTGAAAAATTTACATTATTCAGGGGTTGCTTATTGCGAGACCGTTGATTTTCAACGGGTATTCGGCTAGTATATACTAATTGCCAAGTGTCCGTCTGTCACGCTTTTTTTGAGGCACTTCCCGAATAGATAGAGACTTGCAATTTGGTACACGGCTCGGTCGTTCAATAAAACACCCTGGAAAAATCGAATTTTTCGAAAACATTCTATACAGGGGGTGCCCCACTTCCAAAACGTTCGAAAAGTGAAATGATGGGAAAGCATGCTTTGCGATGAGATAGAGACTTCAAATTTGGTGTATGGGTAAACCGTTTAAAAAGAAAAAAAGTGTATAATTTCAGATTTCGAATATTTTCTACTTAAGGGGGTGCCGCACACAAAAATGTTCGATTTACCGAATATGTGAGAAACGGCTACTTTAAAATTTGATACAGGCTTGAAATTTCGTATATGGGCTAATCATTTCAGGAAAACACCCAAAACGAATATAGTTTTATAAAATGTTCGTTTAGGGGGTGCTCCACACCAATACGTTCGAAAAGTGAAATGATGGGAAAGTATGTTTTGCGATAAGATAGAAACTTCAAATTTGGTGTATGGGTAAACCCTTTGAAAAGAAAAAAGTGTACAATTTTAGATTTCGAATATTTTCTACTTAAGGGGGTGCTGCACACCAAAATGTTCGATTTACCGAACAAATGAGAAACGGCTATTTTAAAATTTGATAGAGGCTTGAAATTTGATATATGGGCAAATCATTTGATGAAAACACCCAAAACGAATATAGTTTTCTAAAATGTTCGTTTAGCGGGTGCTCCACACCAAAACGTTCGAAAAGTGAAATGATAGAAAAGTATGCTTTGCGATAAGATAGATACTTCAAATTTGGTGTATGGGTAAACCGTTTGAAAGGAAGAAAGTATACAATTTCAGATTTCGAATATTTGCTACTTAAGGGGGTGCCGCTTACCGAATTGTTCGATTTAACGGATAAATAAGAAACGACTGCATTAAAATTTGATAGAGACTTGATATTTGGTATATGGGCGAATAATGTGATAGTAAACCCAATAAAAATGGATTTTTTAAAAAATGCATATTTAAGGGGGTGGGTACTGTACACAAAAACATTCGAAAGGTGAATTGATAGAAAAACCATGCTTTGCAATGAGATAGAGACTTCAAATATGGTGTAGGGGTAAATAGTTGGAAAGGTAGAAAGTGTGCAATTTCAGTTTTCTAATATTTGCTATTTAAGGGGGTGCCGCTCACTAAAGTATTCGACTTGTCGAACAAACTGAAAACGCCTCCTTTACAATGTGATAGCGGTTTGAAATTTAGTATATGGGCTCATCATTTGAAAAACAAACCCAAGATGAATACGGTTTTTCAAAAATGTTCATTTAAGAGGGTGCAACCCAGAAAAACGTTCAAAAGATAAAGTGATAAAAAAACATGCTTCGCGATAAGATAGAGACTTCAAATTTGGTGTACGGTGGGATAGTTTGAAAGGAAGAAAGTGTGCATTTTCAAATTTCCAATATTTGCTACTTTAGGGTGTGCCGCACACCAATATATTCGATTTTCCGAATAATGAGACACTCTTCCTTTTAAATGTGATACAGGCTTGATATTTGGTATATAAGGCAATCATCAGATAAACTCAAGATGAACAGAGTTTTTTTAGAAATGTTCATTTATGGGTCTGCTCCACAGAAAAACATTCGAAAGTGGAAATGATAAATTAGCATGCTTCGGGGTGAGATAGAGACTTTAAGTTGGTGTATGGGTAGATAGTTCTAAAGGAAGAAGCGTGCAATTTAAGTTTTCCAATATTTTTTTTTAGGGGTTCTGCACACCAAAATATTCGAGTTGCCGAATAAATGTGAAACGCTAATTATTCGAAAATTTACATTATTCAGGCGTTGCTTATTGTGAGACCGTTGATATTCAACGGGTATTCTTTTAGTATATACTAAGTGCCAAGTGTCCGTCCGTCTGTCTGTCTGTCCGTCTGTCTGTCACGCTTTTTTAGGCATTTCCCGAATAGATAGAGACTTGCAATTTGGTACACGGCTCGGTCGTTTGATAAAACCCCCTGGAGAAATCGATTTTTTCGAAAACATAATATAGAGGGGTTGCCCCACACCAAAACGTTCGAAAAGTGAAACGATGGGAAAGCATGCTTTGCGATGACATAGAGACTTCAAATTTGGTGTATGCATAAACCGTTTAAAAGGAAAAAAGTATACAATTTCAGATTTTGAATATTTTCTACTTAAAGGGGTGCCGCACACCAAAATGTTCGATTTACTGAATAAATGAGAAGCGGCTACTTCAAAATTTGATACAGGGTTGAAATTTGGTATATGGGGTAATCATTTGAAGAAAACACCCAAAACGAATATAGTTTTCTAAAATGTTCGTTTAGGGGGTGCTCCACACCAAAACGTTCGAAAAGTGAAATGATAGGAAAGTATGCTTTGCGATAAGATAGAGACTTCAAATTTGGTGTATGGGTAAACCTTTTGAAAGGAAGAAAGTGTACAATTTCAGATTTCGAATACTTTCTACTTAAAGGGGTGCTGCACACCAAAATGCTCGATTTACCGAATAAATGAGAAACGACTACATTAAAATTTGATAGAGGCTTAATATTTGGTATATGGGCGAATAATGTGATAGTAAACCTAATGAAAATGGATTTTTTCAAAAACGAATATTTAAGGGGGGGTGGGTACTGTACATAAAAACATTCGAAAGGTGAATTGATAGAAAAAACATGCTTTGCAATGAGATAGGGACTTCAAATACGGTGTAGGCGTAAATAGTTGGAAAGGTAGAATGTGTGCAATTTCAGTTTTCCAACATTTGCTATTGTAGGGGGTGCCGCTCCCTAAAAAGTTCGATTTACTGAACAAATGAAAAACGCCTCCTTTGCAATGTCATAGAGACTTGAAATTTAGTAAATGGGCTAACCATTTGACAAAAAAACCAAAGATGAATACAATTGACAAAAATTTTCTTTAACGGGGTGCTACACAGAAAAACGTTCAAAAAGTGAAGTGATAGAAAAACATGCTTCTCGATAAGATAGCGACTTCAAATTTGGTGAACGGGTAGCTAGTTTGAAAGGAAGAGAGTGTGCAATTTCATATTTCCAATAATTGCTACTTTAAGGGGTGCGCACAAAAATATGTTCGATTTTCGGAATTAATGAGGCACGATTTCTTTTAAATATGATAGAGGCTTTATATTTGGTATTTGGGCCAATCATCTGATAAAAAACACAAGACAAACAGAGTTTTTCAAAAATGTTCATTTATGGATGTGCTTCACAGAAAAAAGTTCCAAAGGAGAAGTAATAATATAGGGGTGCTTCGGGGTGAGATAGACTTTAATGTGGAGTAAGGGTAGATAATTCGAAAGGAAGGAATGCTCAAATTTAGTTTCCCAATATTTACTTCTTTAGGGGGTTCTGCACGTCAAAATATTCGATTTGTCGAATAAATGTGAAACGGGAATTATTAAAATATGTACATTATTCAGGGGTTGATTATTGTGAGACCCTTGATTTTCAGTGGGTATTCGGCTAGTATATACTAATTGCCAAGTGTCTGTCTGTCTGTCCGACTGTCACGCTTTTTTTAGGCACTTCTCGAATAGATAGAGACTTGCAATTTGGTACACGGCTCGGTCGTTCATTAAAACCCCCTGGAAAAATAGACTTTTTCGAAAACGTTCTTTAGAGGGGGTGCCCCACGCCAAAACGTTCGAAAAGTGAAATGATGGGAAAGCATGCTTTGCGATGAGATAGATATTTCAAATTTGGTATATGGGTAAATCGTTCAAAACGAAGAAAGCGTGCAATTTCAGATTTCCAATATTCTCCACTTAAGGGGGTGCCGCGCACCAAAACGTTCGAAAAGTGAAATGATAAGAAAGCATGCTTTGCGATGAGATAGAGACTTCAAATTTGGTGTATGGGTAAATCGTTCAAAAGGAAGAAAGTGTGCAATTTCAGATATCCAATATTTTCTATTTCAAGGGGTGCCGCACACTAAAACGTTCGAAAAGTGAAATGATAGGAAAGCATGCTTTGCGATGAGATAAAGACTTCAAATTTTTCAAATTTCGTTCGAATCATATTTCGTTCAAAAGGAGGAAAGTGTGCAATTTCAGATTTTCAATATTTTCTACTTAAGGGGGTGCCGCACACCAAAATGTTCGATTTAGAGAATAGATGGGAAAATGCTCCTTTAAAATTTGATAGAGGCTTGAAATTTGGTATATGGGCTAATCATTTGACGGAAACACCCAAGACGAATATAGTTTTTCAAAACCGTTCGTTTAAGGGGCTGCTCCAGAGAAAACGTTCGAAAAGTGGATTAATAAAAAACCATGTTTCGGAATGAGATAGAGTAATCAAATTTGGTGTAAGGGTAGATAGTTTGAGAGGAAGAAAGTGTACAATTTCAGTTTCACAATATTTTCCACTTTTAGGGGTGCCTCACACCAAAATGTTCGATTTTCGGAATAAAGGAGAAACGCCCATTTTAAAACGTGATAGAAGCTCGATATTTGATATATGGGCGAATCATCTGATAGAAATCACAAGGAGAATAGAGTTTTTCAAAAATGTGTAGTTAAAATGGGTACTTCACACAAAACATTCGAAAGTTGAAATGCTAGAAAAGCATGCTTGGCGATGAGATAGAGACTTCAAATTTGGTGTACGGGTAAAAAGTTGGAAAGGAAAAAGTGTGCAATTTCAGTTTTCCAACATTTGCTATTGTAGGGGGTGCCGCTCGATTCTGTTCGATTCTCGTGCTGCTCGATTTGCCGAACAAATGAAAAACGCCTCCTTTACAATGTGATAGAGGCTTGAAATTTAGTATAAGGGCTAACCATTTGACAAAAAAAAAACATGAATACAGTTTGACAAATATGTTCATTAAGGGGGTGCTCCAGAGTAAAACGTTCGAAAGGTTAAGTGATAGAAAAGACATGCTTCTAGATAGGATAGAGACTTCAAATTTGGTGTACTGGTAAATAGTTTGAAAGGAAGAAAGCGTGAAATTTCAGATTTCCATTATTTGCCACTTTAAGGGGTGCCGCACACTAATATGTTCGATTTGTCGAACAAATGAAAAACGCCTCCTTTACAATGTGATAGAGGCTTGAAATTTAGTATAAGGGCTAACCATTTCACAAAAAAACCAAACATGAATACAGTTTGACAAAAATGTTCATTAACGGAGTGCTACACAGAAAAACGTTCGAAAGGTTAAGTGATAGAAAAGACATGCTTCTAGATAGGATAGAGACTTCAAATTTGGTGTACTGGTAAATAGTTTGAAAGGAAGAAAGCGTGAAATTTCAGATTTCCATTATTTGCCACTTTAAGGGGTGCCGCACACTAATATGTTCGATTTTCGGAATAAATGAGACACACTTCTTTTAAATGTGATAGAGGTTTGATATTTGGTATATGGGCCAATCATCTGATAAAAAACCCAAGACAAAGAGAGTTTTTCAAAAATGTTCATTTATGGGTGTGCTTCACAGAAAAAAGTTTCAATGGAGAAATAGTAATATAGGGGTGCCTCAGGATGAGATAGACTTTAATGTGGTGTACGGGTAAATAATTTGAAAGGAAGAAATGCCCAAATTTAGTTTCTCAATATTTTCTTCTTTAGGGGGTTCTGCACACCAAAATATTCGATTTGTCGAATAAATGTGAAACGCGAATTATTAAAAATTTACATTATTCAGGGGTTGCTTCTTGCGAGACCGTTGATTTTCAACGGGCATTCGGCTAGTCTATATATACTAATTGCCAAGTGTCCGTCTGTCTGTCACGCTTTTTTCAGGCACTTCCCGAATAGATAGAGACTTGCAATTTGGTACACGGCTCGGACGTTCGATGAAACCCCTTGGAAAAATCGAAATTTTCGAAAACATTCTATAGAAGGGGTGCCCCACACCAAAACGTTCGAAAAGTGAAATGATGGGAAAGCTTGCTTTGCGAGGAGATAGAGACTTCAAATTTGGTGTATGGGTAAACCGTTTAAAAGGAAAAAAGTGTATAATTTCAGATTTCGTATATTTTTTACTTAAGGGGTGCTGCACACCAAAATGTTCGATTTACCGAATAAATGAGAAACGGTACTTTAAAATTTTATAGAGGCTTGAAATTTTGTATATGGGCTTATTATTTGATGAAAACAACCAGAACGAATATAGTTTTCTAAAATGTTCGTTTAGCGGGTGCTCCACACCAAAACGTTCGAAAAGTGAAATGATAGAAAAATATGCTTTGCGATAAGATAGATACTTCAAATTTGGTGTATGGGTAAACCGTTTGAAAGGAAGAAAGTATACAATTTCAAATTTCGAATACTTTCTACTTAAGGCGGTGACGCACTCCGAATTGTTGGATTTACCGTATAAATGAGAAACGACTACATTAAAATTTGATAGTGGCTTGATATTTGGTATATGGGCGAATAATGTGATAGTAAACCCAATGAAAATGTATTTTTTCAAAAATGCATATTTAAGGGGGGTGGATACTGTACACAACCACATTCGAAAGGTGAATTGATAGAAAAAGCATGCTTTGCAATGAGATAGAGACTTCAAATATGGTGTAGGGATAAATAGTTGGAAAGGTAGAAAGTGTGCAATTTCAGTTTTCCAACATTTTCTATTGTAAGGGGTGCCGCTCACTAAAATGTTCGATGTACCGAATAAATGAGAAACGGCTCCTTTAAAATTTGATAGATGCTTGAACTTAGGCATATGTACTAATCATTTGATGAAAACACCCAAGAAGAATATAGTTTTTCAAAAACGTTCGTTTAAGGGGGTGCTCCAGAGGAAAACGTTCGAAAGGTGAATTGATAAGAAAACAAACATACTGCGGTTTGAGATGATTCGAAATTTAGTGTACCGGTTGATAGGTTAGAAGGAAGAAAGTGTACAATTTCAGTTTTCCAATATTTTATACTTTAGGGGGTGTTGCACTAATTCTATTTATTCATTGCATTTCTAATCAAAGAGCATTTCTAATATATAAATGACTATTGGCGTATTGATAGGCGTCAACATACAAAACTATTGCACAAAATATCTTCTCTCAGGAATGGAGGAAACTAGATCTGTAAGAAGGATAACATATTTATTGCATAATATTACATATGGAAAAGGAACACATTTTACAATATTGAATATATTTTTAATTTTATGTGATTTTTTGACAAATTTTTTAAAAAAGTGCAATTTCTCGAGAACAATTCATGCAAGTTTCCTAAAAATTGTGTCAATGCTTTTTTAATGAGAAATTTCATAAGAAATGATTATTTTCGTAACAATATTGAAGGTTTTGATTTTGATGAATTTTTCTAAATTTCAATCAAAAATTTGGGGTGTTCCGGACATTCATTTGATTCGTCTAAAATCATTAGACTTCCAGCATACCCCGATTGTAGTTTTTATACCGAATTTTATTCGAAACCCTCCATTTGCTCGCGAGATATCGTCTCCACAGACTCCTGAACACACACATAAACACACACACTAACATACGTGCACACAAACTCTAACATACCTACGCACACACGTGCACACATAGGCAGACATGCAGACATCACCTTAAAAACGCTCGTTTCGAGTTCAGGAGTGTTAAAATGTGAATTTTCTTCGAAAGCTCGACTTCGAATTTTCAATTTCATCACAGTATTATTCATTATACTATGTATATATGAAAAGTAACAACATGCTGAAATTACAAATAAACTCTTATATGTGCGGAGATATAGAGTACCATTTGAGTAATTATTAATTATAATTAATTATTTTTAAAATTAAACTCGAATTACTCTTTTTAATCAACATCTTACAAGCGCAATGGAGTTCTTTAAGGGCAGTATTCAATTTCTCAAAGTAAATTAATAATTTCTTTACATAAGCGCAAAGTGAATAATATTTATTACTTAGCTCACTCATTCACTTTATATGACTTTAAAATCTTTCCTGACTTTTAATAACTTCCGCTCCTTTGTAAAACTCCATTAAGATTGATTCTAAACTTAGAACACACGCATTCAATGAATGGATGATAATATTCAGAAAGAGAAACTTATAAAATGGAAATGGGGAGAATATTTATAGATAGATATTATTCATGCACCGAATTCTGCATTTTATTCTGTCTAAACGAGTATGAAGAAATTTCAGTGCTTTAAGTCACAGTGGAATACGATTTTCGAAATATAAATATGTGCAACAAATATAAATATGTTTGTATTATTTCCCTTACGTACGTAGTAAAATATATAAGGAGAGTAATGTGACGCGGTCAAAAATTCGAATTCGAATTTTTGACGGAAGAGCATATTTCAAGCGTCCCTGACCTCGAATCGAGCATTTTTGTTGTGATGTCTGTGTGTCTGCCTATGTATGTACGAATGTTAGTGTGTATGTGTGTTTGTCTATGTTTGCGATATCTCTCTAACTAATGCAACGTTGCAAAAAAAAGTGCTATTATTACAATCAATGAATACTGGAAACCTATTCATTTGAAAAGTGAACAAACGTTCGGAAGATTCTCAAATGTATGAGTGAAATTTTGAAAAAATGTAGTTCGAAATGTAGAATTCATTCCATAACGTTAAATAAAAATCATTTTGTAAATTTTTCATTAAAAATGAATGATACAAATTTTAGAACGTTATCTTAATTCTCTGTTCTCGAGATATTGTACGTTTTACGCATAAATCTATAATGACAACATATGATTAGTTTGGATGTGATGATCCTATCTGATCCCATCTCCCATATACTATGCAATGTAGAAAAGTAAAAATATGAGGGGGAAGCACATGATTCCCTCCAGACATAAACTGATATTTTTCTTTCATATTATATGCAATCAATGTAAGATTTATTGCACAAAATAACATATGAGATGCATACCTACTTAAAATTACACGGATTAGCTGAAATAAATGTTCTTTTTCATTTGGCAATCTGATGCATATTAAAATGGTACAACGCTTCTAGATATACATTGAAATAATGTAAGACATATATTATTTTTGTTAATCTACTCATTAACGCGATTACTACTTATTACTACTTATTAACGTGATTACTACTTATTACTACTTATTGACATGATTACTACTTATTAACGCGATTACTACTTATTAAAGGCACAACTTGGCATAAAAGTTATCAAACGTAAGTTATTAAAATAGTTCCGCATTTGAAAGTAGTAAGTCATGCCTGCCATCAAAATTGTAGTAGGTCTTTTAAGATTACGATCTGCCACATCAAGACCTTGGCACATGGATAGCTGCAAGCCGGTCCGTTTGGCCGGAAACATCTCGGCAGAACTCCGCTATTGGATTTTTCTTTTGCGCAACCAATCTGTTTGTCTTTTCATATTCAACTCTCTCGACAAATGCGTTCTTTTTTTGTATTTCTTCATTTTAGCTCCGTCTGCGATTTCTGCCCTTTCAGGCCTTAGATCCACTTAGTTGTTCCTGTTGGGAAGCATTGCCTACACACATTTGTCCCTTATTGGTAGATAGGATACTGGGGTGTAACCTTCCACGGTCCTATTTACCGAAGGGTTCATCTGACTGTGTGTGGTTATTTTATCATGGCACATAAATATTACTTAGTTTTAGTGTTAAAATATGGAGTCTCATTTTCTGGCTTCATTGTGAGAGGCACCTAAACTTTATTGACTACAACTCCGACTTATCGATATATATCTATTGTTATAAAATGTTCTACATCGTCAGGTTCAAAATCCTAAAATCGCGCAATTATCATCACAACATTAATTGAAAACTAAGATGCAATTTTTAGATGCCATTGTAGTTCTTTAACATCAAGCAAATCTGAAATTTATGAAATACATTTTTTGTATTCAAAGATATGGCACAAGTAAATAAAATGAACATTAAAATTTTCGGTGAAGTTACAATATAAATGTGGCTATGTAACTCTTCAATCCTAAAATATTATGAAAGAACTTTGGAAGGATTTAAAACACATATCTCCACCCTCCAAACTCTATTTATGTTCTCATGAGATTTCATTCTAGGAATATCGGCAATCATACATGAAATATATCTATGTACATTTATTAGATCTTATGCGATTTGTGACGTCAGCAAGTGGAAAAATCTATATAATACGAAGTTGTTTCAAAAGCGAGGAGTTCATAAAATATGCTTTCTTGCAGAATATGAAAGAATTTAAATTTGAGAATAAAATCAGATTTTGGAATTGGCCAGAAAGTATTTTTATTATTCGTTTTTAAACTTAGAGAAAAGCAATATGCTATTTATAGTGTGTACATTATTTTCTTATTATATCCTAAGAAGTTTTAAACCGTGAAAATGTTTATTTCTAATCATATGATATTTTGACTTTTGATTTCGGCATCATATTGAAATTGAAGTTATTTTAAATATTATTGAAAATATATTAAAACTCTTTTCTTGAAATCATTTTGATAGCTAATTGTGCATGTAATACTTAGGTTGTAATGCAGACGTATGACATTTTGCATTCATTATAACTTATGTATTCATTGACAAATATTGGAAATGATTCGAAACTTTTACTACAAATATACACTGTAAGCTGAAAATATTTAGTTGTCAAAACATTTTGGTACTGACTGACGGGTTATTTTACTGAAATGAATGGGCTTATTGCCATAATCGCTTAAAATAAGCATGAGTACCTCTTTCGGAGTACTTTTGTTGGCCAGCTTTATAACCTTAATGCCCTTTTTCCACCAGGCAAAGTATTTCTTTTTTGATGTCTTTCTTTAACGTCGGACTGGTTATATTGTCCTTAAGCCTTTGGGCCATTCCCCAAAGCGCTGTTACTCAAGTTAGGGTAGTTGAAGGAATCTGTTGAGACAAGTCGGCTTAAAGTTGGTAGGTGATTATATAGTTGGTGGTTGGAGGTTGGCATTTCTAGTTGGTGGTAGTAGACTGACATTTATATGGTAGGAGGTTGGGGGCTGGTGGATAAATAAATAATGTATACATTTAAACTGGTTGTTAGCGATTGTGGGAGAGCGTGAGGTTGGGCTATTTAAAAGTGACATAATTGGTGGTGAGCGGTGGCTTAAACTAAACATATCAAATTTCATTTACATTATTTATTTATCTCGAGAAATATCACGATTTCTATAGAAAAGTAAAATTTTTATTATCTGGAGAGTAGCTTTTAATAACTTCTAGACAATAGTCTACTCATTTGTTAAAAACAGTTGTTAGTAAGAAGTGTCTAACAAGTTACGCCTTTGTACTTAAAATATATACTAGGGAAAGATTTATGCAAAAAATACAAATTTTCAATTTTTAACATTTCTCAATCAATTTTATCAAGCATGAAAAATGTATGCATCTCCCAACAGAACACACAAAATGATAAAACCGAATAACACCGAAAATCATAAAAAGTGCACTTTGAAAAATCTTTTCTCTGGAGTGCTGCTGCACTAATTTCAAATTTATTTTGTTTTGTTTTTCTTTGTTTCGTGCTAATATTAAATAAAGAATATGAAGTATATGGTTATCTCGTGGCATAGATACTTGCGCATGAAAATCAGCTTCTGTGACGTCATGATAATAGAGACATGCCAGCTACAGTTTCGGAAAAGTCAACTTAGTGGTGACTTGGCGGGGAGAAACGCTACCACGTTTCAAAAATTGCCTCAGTTTTTAAAGAAGACATTGCATATCTAATTAAATAAAGAATAAACATCGAATACAACACCTTGAAAACTTAGAATAAAATATATTAGTGCGGATATAATGTAAAAAATCCTAATATCTTTATTGATGTTTTCTTTCCAAAATGTGAAAAAGACAAGAATAATTTAAATACAGGATTTACTTTAAAAAATCTGTAGCATTGAGTATTTCTTTCCGAAAACAGAAATCTAGATTAATATGAAAGCTAAAATATGATACTAACATTCATGTAGCTATAAAATGGATTTTTGGTGTTCATGACGTAAATCTTATACATGGAGGGTGTGGTTTTGATGTGTTAAGTCAACATCGTCAATCCTCGCTTCTCAAATATTTTTTACATTTGCCGACATTTGAGGATATTTTCATTATTCATTTATTAAGATTTTTGCATGGAATATGTCGTAAGAGAATAAAAGAAATAAACTGTTATTTTTTATTTCCATGATTTACATTTTAAATTCCATATTTTAATCGAAAAGCTAGTTTGAAGAACTTCCGAATGCACTTCAAATACTTTTGATATCTTGTCCGAAAGTGTATGAGTGAGTGCTGTGATCTGTGTGCAAGATAGCTTAAATGCGTATTGCTTCAAAATTTTATATATATAGATACTGTGGTACACATTTAAAAATATAACTTATCGTTGAGTTTATAATTATGAAATTACCCCGAATTAACATGGTCGTACATCGTAAAGCCGTGCATCACATTGTGCTGCATTAAAACTCACCATAATTTCTTTGTGCGAGTTCTTGGAATAAAACTAGTAATTATATTATACAATCAACTTCTAATCAATTATACTACACAATCAAATTCCCGGCCTCACACCTAGCTACAGTAATCCTTCGGGTCTGTCGTGTGGTCTAGGTTTTTCACACAATCAACTTCACCCATGTTAACTTTAATATAAACATTATTTATTAAATACCTTATAATTATGATTAAATTACAATAATTATATATTAAAGAAGGAGATTGGGTGTGTGAGACCAGATATATTATTTTCCTAATATTATTACTATGCCCTTTTATAACAGCTGATAGTTCCATACCTATTTTGTTGTCTTTAGACGTTTGTGAGTCATTGATAGTTGCACCATCTTTCAATGTTTACTATAGGCTGACTATATTGGCTATTACACCACACTATATCTGTACATACAGACTGCTAAAACACACTCTTGTCACGCATAGCCTCTTCTCTAATTCTTGAGAAGTTTTCGAATGGGACTCTTCACACCGGTTCTTAAAATCGACTGCTCATTGAAGGAATGTGTAACTTAATGAATATTAAATTATGACTTAACTGTATGAGTAACTTGAAGCATACTTGAATCTCGTCTGTTAAATCTTCTGCCTGTTGCCACATCGTATTTTCCTGAGGTCCAGATACGCCCTCCGTATCACATTGGTTGTTCTCTGGGCGATGCGATAAACCTTCCCCATTGGTTAATTCTTAAATCAATCTGTATGGCTTGATCTTTAGCCTCAAGTAACTTTTATGGCTCTATCACACCCGTAAATGAAGCCCCCCTCATTTTTGGCTTTCATGATCTCTCCGGTCAGGGCTGCTATAACTGACTTACCAGTCTGGCCCTTTGAATGCCTTGTTAGAAATAATAAATTTTTGTACATTAGAACTATCTAAATGTATTCTGGTCTCACACTTACTCCCCGTCATACAAGTAAACAAAAAAGAAACACCTTTGTGTCTTTGGCAACTCTATAATTGTCAGTTTTCATCATTGAAAGTTTATCATAGATAGCTGACCAAGACTAAAGCAAAATCTTATTGTAAACACAAAGTTTTTTAACACCATATATATATCAGTAATATGTACTAATCAACATTATATTAGGTTGAGCTTTAAAATAAAGCAAAATTAAATGTTGACTAATTTACTATATTTTATATATGCACTTTCACTCGCCTAATATGTATTCAATTATGTACATCTATTGACACCGCTTATTTTTATGTAAATAACAACTTTTTAACAAATGAAGCAGCATTATTAATATTCTTATTTCAATGTTATTTTTTTTTACAAAATTCGTTATTCATCCATTTAAACCTTGATATTTTCAACAATACCTAATTGCGATCTTGGTGGCGACTTTTGTCGTCTGGTATTACTTCTCGGCGGCATTTACAAACAAAATTATCCCTTTCAAAATCCTAACTAAAATTAGCAGCATATAACATATAATTGAAAATATTAGACATCAAACACTACTAAATGCAAATATTCTTAATTATTGCTTTTTCTAACAAATTATTATTTTCATTATATTCATATCACTTCGTTATACATTTAGTGAATGTGCATATTTGAATATTTGAAATTATCAAAGTCATCATCTGGTTATCATACGCTCCCCCATTTCAATTATTCATCATTTATTTAATTTATTTTTATCAACATAATTAGTATTTATTAAATTTTTCATTTAAATTTTTTAAACCCACATAAAAGTGCCACGGAAACCAAATGTGGTTCACATTTAAAAATATAACTTATTGTTGAGTTTATAATAATGAATTTACCCCGAATTAACACTGTCGTACATCGTAAAGCCTTACATTACATTGTGCCGCATCAAAACCCACCATAATTTCTTTGTAAGAGTTATTGGAAAAAAAATTATTAAATATACTACACAATCAACTTCACCCATTTTAACTTTAAAATAAACATTGCTTAATAAACACATTATAATTATGATTAAATTATAATACTTTTACTTATATATTCAAAGAGGAGATTGGGTTAGGCAGGTATATTAATTTCCTAATATTGTTACTTTGATTTTTTATAACAACTGATGATAGGTACATACCTCTGTTGTTGTCTTTAGACGTTTATGGGTCATTGGTTGTTGCACAATCTTTCAATATTTGCTATAGGCTAAATATATTGGCTATTACACCATAGTACTATATCTCTGCATACTGACTGCTAAAACACACTCTTGTCCCACATAGTCTCTTCTCTATTTTTTTAGATTCCGATTGTGACTCTTCACGTCGGTTCTTAAAATCGACTGCTCATTGAAGGAACGTGTAACTTAATGAATAGTAAATCATGGCTGAACAGTATGAGTAACTTGATGTATATTCGTATCTTGTCTGTTGAACCTTCTGTCTGTTGCCATATCGTTTGTGCCTGAGGTCCATATACGCCCTCTGTATCTCATTACTTGTCCCCAGGGCGATGTGACAACACTTCCTCATTGGTTAAGTCTTTAATCAATCTGTATGGTTTGATCTTTAGCCTCCAGTAATTTTTCTGGATCGCCCACACCTGTAAATGAAGCCCCTTTATATATGGCTTTCATGACCTCTAGGGTCAGGGTTGCTGTAAACTGGCATCTATCTACCAGCCCGGATCTTTATATGTTTTGTTAGAAATCATAAATATTTGTACATTAGCACTGCCTAAATGTATTCTGGTCTCCACAGATACATTATGTAAAAAAATGTTAATAGATAGAATATTTTGTAATCCAAATGATTACAGGGCCCATTTTGATAAGAAGAAATTTGAATATTATACCAGTAACTCAATGATTAGAGCATCGATTTGAAGTGTCATGTCGCAATTCTGCGCCATGAGCCTTTTTGTATTTTCTGCGAGAGAAACATCCTTCTCTCCGTTCGTGCCAGTACAGTGTTTTACTAACACTTGTTTCCATTGAAATTACATTAAAAAGCGCATTTCGTCGAGAAAGCGTTGGTTTGTCTAGACTTAGTGTCGGGCCGTGGAGCGTGACGTTTTGGATGTGTAGTTGCTATGTGAGCGCGCCGTCCAATCAGGAAGAGGCGCATTTTTGCGAAAGAGAACTTGCGTGGGCTCAGAGGACCTTTTTTTCGCTCGCTTGGTGCTGGAATTTTTCGACTGAAAGGTCGCATCGAAAGTTTTGTCTAATTTTTAGACAAAAGGCTTTGGCCAAAATGGCTTGCCGTTCATCTGGAGCTGAAGAAGAGGAGCCTGGAACCTTTCATTAATTATCCTGATGCAAATTTATTCTAAATTATATTTTTTTTATTCCAGGAACATTCCGATGACGATTCTGGAAATTGAGAGCGTAGAATGACGGTTTTGTTCAATTCGAGGCATTGTATACGGAAGTTCGGGTTCTAAAGATTTTGGAATCTACGTTGGTTTCGCCCTGTGAACTTTTGAATTACCAGCTAAAAACCCGTGATATTTTGATGCGAAACGGAGCTCCAAAAATTTGTTAATCTTGTATCAAGGTAAATTTTCTTTTTCCGGAAACAATGTTTCCGAAATGGCACTGGCATGATGAAATTAAATTTAATAACAAAAATGGCTCATATCAAAATATTTAAAGTTAAATTGGGAAAAGATTTAAGATCGTATGTTTATACATAAATTGAATACTTGTTATGCAACATATATATTTTTACCAGAGCATTGTTGAGTGTGTCTAATAAGTGAAGCTCTGAAGTTTTATTTATAATTGAAAGTTAAAATGCAAATGTTGAATTCTTTGAAAAATCTAAAAATAAATCAATATCTAAGTTTGTGTTAAAATGAGCCTGTTTTATTTGTGTCTGCATATTTTACTTTACTCATTGTACATCATTTAGGATTAATTCTCCTAAACTGGGAACTCCTTTAAATCTTGAACCTGGTGTTATTGCTGTTACATTTTTGAGAGTTAACATGTTAAATTCATGTCTCTTGGGCATTTTGAAATTAAGTTCACAAGTTGTGGGTGGTGGAGTCAGTAGGTGCTGTTTGTACTGACCCAGCTCCCACAAATTGGTGCCGTATCCCTTCCCAGAGTATTACAGTGAGTGAAGTATAAATTTATGAAAAAGTGCAAATTTTTTTATTGTGATTATATATTGCAGTAATAACATGTCGAAGTAAGTGGAAAATTATTTTGTGGTGCAAAATATTTGAGTTTAATGGGCATGAAAATTTTTGTTTATGTGTCATAAAGTTGAAAGTGCAAAAAGCACAGAAGCCCATATGCACCTGATTATATGTGTAATTGAAAAATATTTGTTGCATATATTTCTCAAATTCATATGTCATACACACAAAATTTTATGTGGAAAAAGTAAATTTAAAAATTTCAAGAACACATACATTAACTTAAGTGCACACATATTGGTCTCTTGTTGCTGTGCTAATGCAAATATATTAAAAAGAAAAGGGAAAATTTTTTTTTCTTTGACATGTTTCACATACAATTGGTTGCTCACCTATGTTGACAGAGGTGATTAGTCGTCCAACACTAACTTGACTCGACACTGTATTATCAATACAAGCTTGAGTTGACAGATTCACATACACTGATTGTATATCAGAATTACTGGCATTTATCACATACAAATATCATAATCAGTGGCCACAGTCATCAGCGTTTTGGGCTTACTGATGGTTATAAAAATCAGAGTTGTTGGCACATTCACATACAATATTGTTGTTTTTCCTACTATTACTTGGCTGGACACTGCATTATCACACAGAATTCAGTGGGTGTTTTCTGACATTATCTTCACATACAAATTATTTTGCTGGTTGCAAAAGTGCTGGCAACTTCACAAATATTGTGTTTCTGACTTGCTCTTCACAAGAACTGTGTTACTCAATGGATCAAGTCAGATTCTCTTGTTGATCACATATTGGTGAAAGTGAAATCATTTTTCCACAATAAACTGTGTTTCGTGATAAATTTGAATCTATTTGGTGAAAAACCTTGTGAAAAAAAAAAAAAAAAAAAAAAATGCCTAAATCTAGAAATACGAGAGCAAGCAGGAGTAGTGACTCCTCTACACAACCTGGTTCACGAAACCGTGTGCCTTCGGTGTCTCCGCCACGACTTTCTCCAAATTCTGGCAGATCAGCTTCCGCTGTCAGAGACTCTAACAAAGTGAAGGTCGGAATTGGATCACAGTTCCTTGGATCCATTCCAAGTTTTGCTGGCAATGCAAATGAATCTTTTCACGAATTTTTGGAGAAATTTCTTCTGGTTGCTGAACATGCCGAGTGGTCTAATAAAGACAGAATTTTCGTTCTGAAGTTGAAATTATCTGGTCGTGCAGAAAGACTGATTAAATCTATCCCGAAGCTAAACCAAAGCACGAATTTTTCAGAATTAGTGAATACACTCAAGGACAATTTTATGAAAAAAGAAAATATTGCCAAAAATGTCGCTTCCCTGGTAAACTGTAAACAAATGACAGGGGAAAGTGTTCGTGATTATGCAAATCGAATAGAGGCTGAATCGTATGTTGCCTTTCCGCAAGATGTTGTGTCTGATAATGAAGATTCCTTGAGAACTGCTATTTTGCTCAACTCTTTTAAAAAGGGGTTAAAAAGCCTTTTTAGAAAAGCCGTCTTATCTGCAAATCCACAGTCATTTGAAGCTGCGAAAGAAATAGCCATTCTGGAAGAAGAAGTACAGAATGAAGAGCTGGAAGAAATGACAGAGGACATAAATACAGTGAGAATTGAAAAAGACACTAAACAGGAAATTGAAGAGTTGAAGAATGAATTAAATTTAAAGAAGAAGGAATTTGAGAAATTAAGAAGAAAATTTAGTGAAAATTCAGAGAAAAGGAAGAAAAGACTGAATGAAATAAGAGAAGATCTGGAAAAGAGCAATTCCAGTTTTGAAGATTCCTTCTTGGATACGCCCTCTACAAGCAGATACAATGAAAATGAATTGGAAGAGGAAGATTGGGAAGATATTCCAGTAAAGAAGAAACATAAACCATCAACATCTTTCAGAACTTCTACACCATCCAAAAGATCTGAAAGTAGAAACCGTTTCAGTCAAAGAAGAATTCCAGTTGCCTCACAGGAAGAAGAGTGGTACGTTAAAAGTCCATATCAAAATTATTCTCCAAGAAAAAATTCCTTATTCTTTAGAAGACCTTTTCGTAACAGTTCATATAGAAATTCAATTTTCCACAGAAGATATTTTTCAAATTTTAGAAATTCCTTTGATAATTATAAATCACAAAACTTCAATAATTTTGGATATAGAAGAAATAACAGATACTTTAATAGTAGATTTGGTAATAGAAGACAATTCGGAAGACAGAATTTCAGAAGACAAAATTTTCAATCTCCATTAGTTAATAGACGAAATTCTGAAGTTAGTTACATGACTGAAAGCGAGACTCCTTGCCAAAACAATTTTCCTATTATTCAAGTTTTTGTTGAAGATGTCACACTAAATGCCTTAATCGACACTGGAAGTTCTATAAACATTATCTATAGTGATGCTTTACACAAAATCAACCCGAGAAAAGTACAATTAAAACATACATCCACTATTCTAAGAGGAATCGGAAGTCAGAACATTTTGGTTGAGAGAAAAGCTTCTTTTCCCATGATCATTGGAAATGAAAGAGATGTGATTGAATGCTGCATTTTAAATACACCTACCCCAGGAAGGTACAACATGATTTTAGGAAGTACATTTTTACATGAGAAACAAGTGACAATTACTTATAGACATAAACGTGTAAATTTTTTGTACTGTAGTATTCCCTTTACTGAATTTACCGAATCACAAAGCTTTACTGTGATTTCTGATTATGTACAATTTAAACCAGACGAGAGTTATGCAATAAGCCATGATTTTGACAGAAGAAATTACAATTTTACAAATGATGTAGATTATAGATTCAAAGACACAAATTTTTCAAGAAATTATGAAAATAGATGTAATAATGGATATTTATTTGAACAAAACAATTTTCACAATGAATTTAGAGACGTTGATTTTAGAGATTTTGATGCAAATGGAAATGAAAGGTCAAATTATGAATGCGAAAATGATTTATATGAAAGACAGATGAATGACAATGTATATACAGACAGATTTTTGACAAAAGACAATACCAGTAACAATGAAATATCTCAGACAGATTGTGATAAACATGATGAAGGAAGTTCACAACAAAATCAGGCAATAGGGATTGCCAAAGCTTTCAACAAATGTGTTCTAAAACCATTTTCGGAAACTTTTATTAAATTAAAAAGAAATTACAAAATTGAAAAAGACACGACAATTTTGCTTGAACCTATCAATAATAAAGAATTTTCTGCAAACAAAATTTTTGTAGCCAGAAGTATCCACAAAATTCCTGAAAATGACTTTTTGTATGCTAAAGTTGCAAACCCATCTGAAAAAATTGTTTACATTAACAAAGGAATGAAATTGGGAACTTTCGAAAACATCCATGAATCTGAAATTGACATAAATAATAGAGTTGATATTGAAAACTGTATTGAAGAAAATGAAACATTTGATGCATGGGGAGGAGATTTTGATCTTAAACATATGAACTATGCACAAAAATCTTTGCTTTTAAAATTACTAAGTAAATATAAACATGTTTTTGCTAAAAATATGAAAGAATTGTCTGGATGCGACACTATTTTGCACGAAATTAATCTTGAATCTAACATACCTGTTAGACAGAAGCCATACCGCATTCCACACAATTTACAGAAAGAACTTTCACGCCAGGTAAACGAACTCCTTGATGCAAAAATCATTCAGCGCAGTACATCACCTTACAATACTCCAGTGCTTTTTGTTAAGAAACCTGATGGAAGTTACCGTTTGGTAGCGGATTTTCGAAAGCTCAATAAGATCACTATTGTTGAGAACTTTCCGATTCCAAATATATCGGAATTAATCGATAACTTGTCTGGAGCCTTGTATTTTTCTACCCTGGACCTAACCAGTGGATTTTACCAATTGTGCTTACATCCTGATGATTATCCGAAGACTTCTTTTTCAACACCTGATGGCCACTTTGAATGGACCAGAACCCCATTTGGTCTTAAGAATGCGCCTGCATCCTTTCAGAGACTCATGTCTCTGGTGCTGGCTGGCATATCTGGAATTTACATAGATGATATTATAGTTGCTTCAAGAACATTCGAAGAACATTTGAAAAAACTAGAAGAGATTTTTGTAAGATTAAGTAAACATGGTCTTAAATTGAAACCAAGCAAATGCCATTTTTTCAGAAAAACAATTAAGTATCTTGGATTTTTGGTATCAAATGGAAAAGTACAACCTGATACTCATAATTTGGAAGTTGTAGAGAAATTCAAAATTCCTAAATCAATTAAGAATGTGAGACAATTTCTTGGACTCACTGGATTCTATAGAAAATTCATAAAAGATTATGCAGAACTGACCTTGCCATTGACAGAATTATTGAAAACTAAGAATAATGAAAGTAAAAAGAAATTTATTTGGACTAATGAAGCTCAAAAATCTTTTGAAATTTTAAAGGGAAAACTTTTGTCAAAACCAATTTTGACCCTTCCAGATTTTAGAAAACCATTTATTTTACATACAGACGCATCAAATCACTCTTTAGGTAGCTATTTGTCTCAAGAAGATGAGAATAAAATTTTGCATCCAATATCTTACGCAAGCAGAAAGCTTAGTGAAGCAGAATGTAAATACAGTGTTGTCGAAAGAGAAGCATTAGCTGTTGTTTGGGCTACTAACTATTATAAACATTATTTAATTGGAAAACCTTTCACAATTTTTTGTGACCAGAAGTCACTAACATTCGTATTTAAATTAAAAGATCCTACATCTAGATTGGCTAGATGGATTGCATCCTTATCACAATTTGATTATCAAATAGTACATAAACCAGGAAAAGCAAATGTTGTTGCTGATTATATGTCAAGAAATGTAGATGAATGTACAAATACTATTAACAATATTCCACAAAGATTCGTGTCACAATATAAAGTTATAAATCAAAATGTTAATCAAAATTTTCCAAGTGTAAATCAAAATTCTCAAAGTTCTAATAATGTAAACAATACTAATAGTAGCAATAGAAGAGAATCAGAAATCAATTTGAATCCAGCAAATACAAATGAAGAAAATGAAATTTGTGCTGTTAATAATAATGAAAGTGAAATGCAAAATGAAAATAACATACAAATTGGTCAATTGGAACAGACATTTACTTGTCCTACCTTGCTCATAAGAATTAAGAATGCTCAGAAATCTGACCCAAGGTGCAATAAAATTATAGATCTCTTAGATAAAAATATAAAACCTTACCCACAAACTTTGGTATTTTTTAGAAAAGATGATATTCTATGGTGTACTCACAAACACCCAAAGCGTAGACATCAAGAACAAGAAAGAGTTGTTGTTCCGCAAGAACTTGTGTCTGAAATTTTATGGTTACATCATGACTGCCCCACTTATGCTCATTGTGGATTTAGAAGAACTTTAGCTTCTGTTAGTAGAAAATACTTTTGGCAGGGAATGTATTCCCAAACCCATAATTATGTATCATCATGTGAAATTTGTGTGGTAAATCGTGGCTTTAGAAATAACAAAGCACCCATACAAAGGTTTTCAAAGTCCACATACCCATTTGAGCGTATCGCCATGGATTGTGTCGGACCATTACCTATATCAAGATCTGGAAATAAATTCATATTAGTCATAACTGACTATTTTACAAGATGGCCTGAAGCATATCCCTTAGCTTCAATTAAAACTGAAGACATTTTAAGTTGCTTAGAGCACTACATGGCTCAGCATGGTATACCTAAATTCATCGTCTCGGATCAAGGGACGAATTTTGTTTCTAGAACAGCAAGATGTTTTTATAAGAAATTAGGAATAATAAAGAATACTACTACTGCCTACATGCCATCTGTAGACGGTTGTGTTGAAAGATTAAATGGTACTTTGATCAGATCCTTGAAAAATATTGCATATAACGATAAAGATAATTGGGACAATCTGATACATTTTGCTTTATTAGCACATAGAAATGCCATACATGCTTCTACGGGTGAATCGCCTGCGTATTTACTCTATGGTAGAGATTTAACAGTTCCAAATACTTTGATCACTGGATTTAAACCTCCGACATATGAATCAACATATGATTATGGAGAAGACATGAGATTCAGACTTAAAAGAACATATGATGTAGTAAAAAGTAACTTAGAAAAAGCTGAAAATTCACAAATTTTACAACAGCATAAGAAAGCGAAGATGCCCAATATTAAAGTTGGTGATTTAGTGTATCTTTACACTCCCTTTTTACCTCAAGGCCAGTCAAGAAAACTGAGCTCTTTTAATAAAGGTCCTTTTAAAGTGATAAAACAAACATCTGCAGTGAATTTCTTAATCAGACATGTAATGAATCCCAAAAATGAACAACTGGTTCATGTGAACAGACTGACTCTTTTACCTCCAAGAAGAGAGGAATTGCAAAGATTTTCAAAACAAACTCATGAAAGTCAAAAATTGAACTCTAAGACAAATAAACTTACTCCTGTGATCACCGCTGAGAAAGACTCTGTGAAACTAAAATCTTGTTTAACAAGATCTGGAGATAAATCTCAAAACAAAAAAACGGTGAAACGAGTAAGATTTAATTTGCCAAATAAAAGGGTAAACGAAAATGCTGTTCATACTAGATCAAATTGTCGTACAAATCAAAGACAACAATATGTTCAGAGAAATAATTCAAATAACTTTGATAATAGAGGAAATGGAAGAATCATTTACAACAATAACTTTAGAAATAGTTATACACCACACCAAAATCAGTATTACATGACAAACAGAAATACACGTACACCCTATAATCTTAGGAGTCAAAGATTTTCACAATATTAAATTTTGGTTGAGTTCACAATTTTACAGAAATTAAATTTTGCAAGAAAAGATTTCATTTTAAGTTAAAGTTTATACTTGTTTAAGTTATATTTCAATATTGTCTTTTAAAATAGAATTTATGAAAAAATTGTTGTGATTTTAAAATTTATTGGAAATCTTGCATTAAGTTAAAAAAGTAAATAAGTAATTGATTTTGTGAACTATAATTTATGAATATTTATATTATAATTTAAATAATAAGTAATTTTGTTAATTAGTAATTTTGTTAACTGACTCTCCTTGGACTTTAAAATTTTTTCGAGAGTCCTGTCTTGATTGACTTTGATTATATTGATGTGTTGTAATGTAAAAGAATGTTTGATTATTTGTTTAAGTTCATTAATGAAAATAATTAAAATGGTGTTGGTAAATTTGTTGTTCCCCTAAGTAAAAAGGAGGAAAATTTTGAATATTGAAGAAAAAAATATATAAATAAATAATGAAAAGTAAATGATTTATTAAAATAAAATTGAAAGTAAATATGAAGTATATAAAGTAATTGAAATAAATTAAGTAATTTGAAAGTGAAAATGAAAAGTTTGAATTTGAAAATTTTTGAAAATTTAATGAAATTAAAAGTTTTGAAGATCAAAAGTAAATGATCTCTTTTGAAAAATGTTTTGAAACTTTGTTGCTGAGAGAGGTGAAATTTTTGGCTGATGTGTTGTTGAAATTCTGTTCTCTTGAAATTCCATTTCACATTGTTGTTTTTTTTTGACCAGCAGTTTTCAAACATCTACACAAATTTCAGTTAGACATCATATTTTTATGCTGCAACCCCTTTTTCTGAAAGCTGGCTGGTGGACGCAAACATGGACATATTCACATTGGATCACAGATGAAGATGCAGCTTAGCAAATTAATTGTCCGAACTTTTGTGGCAGGACTGGAGTCCTGGACGACAACTTGCTCCGAGCCTACCTAGGAGGGTTGTGTTTGGCCAGGTGGGAAACTGGTGAAGCTATGAGGATGATGATGATGAAGAAGATGATGATGATGTTGGGATCAGCGCAAGCTGCCCAAAAATGTTTGATGATATCCGTGCTTCTGAGGCGTGTCCTGGCGTCCTGTTTCTGCTGCAATTGCTTCCTGCACGCGAGTATTTTTTTTCCTTTTTCTACACTCCCTTTTCTGTTGGCAACTCGTTAGTCCCCGCCGAGTTTGCTCTTTGGATGTGTTCCTGCTCTTTTACATAACTGACGTGAATTTCAGGAGAAATTTTTCTCCTCTTCTCTCTCTCAGTAGACAAATGTATGTAAATGTAAAATTTTTCTTTTGTGACATGAAGTTGTCACTTGTTGAGTTATTTCAGAGTGAAAGTTGTTAAAAATAAAGTAAATGAAAATTTTAAGATAAATTAAATAATGTAAATATAAATGAATAATTTAAAGTAATTTATGAAAAGTGTGTCAGAATGAGAAAATTCTGAATTGTTTTAATGACAAAAATAAGTTGAATTAAAGTTAATGTTAAAATTGTTGAATAAATGATGAAAGGTTGAAAAATTGAAGATAAATGTAATTTAAAGTTAATATGTTGAATTTGAAAGTAATTTAATGTGAAAGTTAAGATTTTAATGAAAGTTTTGAAATGAAAAATTGAAATTGAAAAATGGAAATATTGAAAGTGACTTTGTTCTCAAAAAGTGAGACATTTTTGAATGAGTGAAGAATCTCATTTCCTGAATATGACAAATTTAATTTAGAAATTAATTTTCAAAATATTTAACCTTTTGATGAAAATTAAAAATAATTGTTTTGTGTCACTTGTGTGTTTGAAAGTGACAAATGTTAAATTTTTGAATTGTTTATATTGTTAAGTTTTGTAAATTCATATCATATCATATTTTATTTTTCATATCACCTGGTTGATCTCAATGTAGATGATTGAGATAGTGTGTTGTCAGGCAAATTGCCTTGACAAAATTTCTTTTGAATTTTAGTGTAATAAATGTGAATTTTTGTAAAGGTTCCTTTAAGATGTGGTGACGCCTTGTCATCCTTTTGGTTTTCTTTTGGACTTTGCCTGTGGTGATGAGTGGCTTGGCCAGTCATTCAGATCTACAGTGTTGTTGCTTTTGAGAGAGGTGAACGATCGCACTTTTCTCGCCCAAAATTTTGTATTAAATTATTTTACACTTACAGGTTCCTAAAACTCCTTGTAAATTTTGTGTTTTTGTGTTTTTGGAGTGAGAGAAAAATTTTCCTCACTGTGTTCTGAAAATTTTTGCCTCCCGGAAGGGGAGAGCTGTCATGTCGCAATTCTGCGCCATGAGCCTTTTTGTATTTTCTGCGAGAGAAACATCCTTCTCTCCGTTCGTGCCAGTACAGTGTTTTACTAACACTTGTTTCCATTGAAATTACATTAAAAAGCGCATTTCGTCGAGAAAGCGTTGGTTTGTCTAGACTTAGTGTCGGGCCGTGGAGCGTGACGTTTTGGATGTGTAGTTGCTATGTGAGCGCGCCGTCCAATCAGGAAGAGGCGCATTTTTGCGAAAGAGAACTTGCGTGGGCTCAGAGGACCTTTTTTTCGCTCGCTTGGTGCTGGAATTTTTCGACTGAAAGGTCGCATCGAAAGTTTTGTCTAATTTTTAGACAAAAGGCTTTGGCCAAAATGGCTTGCCGTTCATCTGGAGCTGAAGAAGAGGAGCCTGGAACCTTTCATTAATTATCCTGATGCAAATTTATTCTAAATTATATTTTTTTTATTCCAGGAACATTCCGATGACGATTCTGGAAATTGAGAGCGTAGAATGACGGTTTTGTTCAATTCGAGGCATTGTATACGGAAGTTCGGGTTCTAAAGATTTTGGAATCTACGTTGGTTTCGCCCTGTGAACTTTTGAATTACCAGCTAAAAACCCGTGATATTTTGATGCGAAACGGAGCTCCAAAAATTTGTTAATCTTGTATCAAGGTAAATTTTCTTTTTCCGGAAACAATGTTTCCGAAATGGCACTGGCATGATGAAATTAAATTTAATAACAAAAATGGCTCATATCAAAATATTTAAAGTTAAATTGGGAAAAGATTTAAGATCGTATGTTTATACATAAATTGAATACTTGTTATGCAACATATATATTTTTACCAGAGCATTGTTGAGTGTGTCTAATAAGTGAAGCTCTGAAGTTTTATTTATAATTGAAAGTTAAAATGCAAATGTTGAATTCTTTGAAAAATCTAAAAATAAATCAATATCTAAGTTTGTGTTAAAATGAGCCTGTTTTATTTGTGTCTGCATATTTTACTTTACTCATTGTACATCATTTAGGATTAATTCTCCTAAACTGGGAACTCCTTTAAATCTTGAACCTGGTGTTATTGCTGTTACATTTTTGAGAGTTAACATGTTAAATTCATGTCTCTTGGGCATTTTGAAATTAAGTTCACAAGTTGTGGGTGGTGGAGTCAGTAGGTGCTGTTTGTACTGACCCAGCTCCCACAGAAGTTTATCAGTTCGAAGATCGATATCATTGATCAGCTCAAAGTTGATCAGTTCGAAGATCAACGCCTTAATCCCTGATTGGGAGAGTGGAAGGATGCCAGACCTTTGAATCATTAAAACAGCAATTATTCACAATTTTACATATGAGAGTGGACACGTTAGCTTGAGAACGAAGTCTCGCATTGCTATGAAATGATATGTATTGCATTATGTAAAAATCGGATGTGGGCAGCACATGACTTTCCCTGCAGACTTATATACACGTTCTCTTTATTTTTATTAAATTTAATTCACTTTTAATTCAATTTTCGTTCTCATTTGGTAACTGGACTCATTTTCAAAGGTGGCATAGAGAAAAACTATAAAACTAAAATATCTCGAGAACGGATAGTCCCAGTGTAATGGGGTTGATCTTATTCTTTTTTTCGTTAAAAATTACGTATAAAATACGCATTCAATGGATATATTTGAGCATACGTATGTTTTTAATTTAGATTTTGACGATTTTTGAGAGCCATTTTGCAAAAAAAGGCAGGTTGTTCTTTTCCGAATCGTACCAAAATTTAATCAGCATCAGAGTATCCAACAAGTAACTTATCTACAAAATTTTGTGAAATTTAGTAAATTAGTATTTTAGCTAGAGTGGATAAATGAATTTTTTATGACGCAAAAGAAGGCGGGTTCTGTTTTCACGAAACCTATCAAAAACTAATCAGCACCAGGGTCTCACCCAAGTGACTTACCAAATTTTATGAAATTCGGTCCATTAGTTTTTTAGTTAGAGTGGATACATACATTGCATAGACGCACAGACAGACACGCACACAGACGTCACGTTAAAAATAGATTTTTCGTATTTTAGAGGTCTCAAAACGTTTTGATCCGTCGAAAATTCGAGTTGCGATTTGCGGCATGATTCCAATACTTTCCCTATACATTACCATATATTGCATGGAAAGTAAAAAATCTGATGTGGGCAGCACATATCTTTCGCTGCAGATTCAAACTCATTTTGTAATTTTTTATTTCATTATGCATTAAATTGAGTTTAAATGCAGAAAATAATATGAATAATTTTCTGATATTATATCCAATTCTCTTTTTTTACATCTTCGTTTAGTTTGGCAACTTAATTCACTTTAAATTCTTCAGATCCATAAAATTCCAAAATCTACAATATCTCGACAACGGTTTTGTCCTACAGTTATAGGGTCAGATTTATTCGCTTAGTTGTCAAATTTTACATGTAGAACCAGTACTTAATCATTATATTTAATCAATTTTAGTCATATATTTCAGAGTTTTACTATCTTGCACATGTATTATTTTATTTTATATCGACTATATTAGATGTGCGAGCCATTTTGCAAAAAAAGGCAGATTGTTTTTTTCGAATCGTATCAAAATCTAACCAGCATCACAGCATCCTACGAGCGACTTATCTACCAAATTTTGTGTAATTTGATTAACCAGTTTGTCAGTTAGACTGGAAACATACAATTTCGCGGGCCATTTTGCCAAAATTGGCGATTTTTTTTCCGAATCGTACCAAAAACTAATCAGCACCATGGCCGCACTCACGTGACTTACTCACCTAATTTTATGAAATGTAATCGATTAGTTGAGTTAGAGGGGATATATACAATATTTGCAGGCTATTTCGTAAAAAAAAGTGCGAGTTCTTCTTTCTTCGAATCATATCAAAATCTAATCAGAACCAGGATGACCCACAAGTGACTTGTCTACCAATTTTTGTAAAATTTAATCAATTAGTTTTTCAATCAGGGTGCACACAGGCAATTTTTCGGCCCATTTCGCAAAAGAGGCGGATTGTTTTATCAGGAATCGTAACCAAAACTAATCAGCACCAGGGTCATACACAAGTGATTTATCTACTAAATTTTATGAAATTCATCCATTAGTTTTTGAGTTAGAGTGGACACATACATTGCACAGACAGACAGACACACAGACAGACACACACACAGACGTGGCGCTAGAAATAGTTTTTTCGTACTCTAGAGGTCCCGAAACGTGTATATCCGTCGAAAACTCGAGTTGCGATTTTAGGCATGATTCCAATAGTTTCCCTATATATTACCATGTTTTGCAGGGAAAGTAAAAAGGACTGAGTAACTATAGTACTTGTTGTGATTGTACTGTTGTGATCTAGTACTTGTTGTGTACAGATTGATGTGAAAGATTATTTCTTTTGCATATTTCGGATAGAAAAAAGATTGATATGAGTTGTGTGTGCGGATAGTGAAAGGTGCGTAAATAAAAATTTTAAAATTTTTGGGGGTTTTATTTTCGTTTTTTAACTTTTAATTATACAGTTTACATAGAATTTTAGAAGTCAGTATATTATACGACAAACAATGAAGTTGTCAGCGACGAACTGTTTGCAGTTACTCCACCGTGCGGGCGTGCGGTATACGTAAGGAATAAGCTCATATTAGTGTATAGAGCAGATGCTCATCCACGGATAATTATAAAATTATCTATGCATCAACTAAAATTTAAGTTATTTACATTTTTGCACAAAAATTGTTTTATAATACAGATCAAAGGGTATGTATGACCAGAAGAAAAAACTACACATTGGATTCTGGATTTAGTTCGACAGATACTTTTACTCGTATCACGTCAACATTACAACAGAACAATGATGAGATTACATAGTTTCAGTGGAATGCTCTGGAATAAGCACGTTAATGTAGAAGTTCTTAGATAATGCACAAAATACGAGAAATTTTTTGAACAAGGCAAAGGTAGTCATGCTAGCGATAAATGTTCAAGAAATGGTTGCAATTTATTTTGAAGATAATTTGTACGTTTTTTAAAGTATGGAATATTTTTTCAGAAGCATGAATATTATGCAGGACAAAACCTTTTTTGTTTGGAGTCAAAATATAATATATAAAGCACTTACAGATATGATAAACATTAAATTGTACATTAAAATGTTTCTATATACGAGCTTAAATAATCGATCAAAAATTCCCGAAATCTCATTAGGAACATAAAAAAAGGCGGGAAAATTCGGACGCCTACAGGACTTTTTCTATTTTCACGAGATTTTCCTCAAAGATTGCAAAAAGTAAAGCAAAATAGCTCTGCTGCTGGCGTTTGATTCGTTGAAAGCATTAATACGTGCGTGTTCAGTAAAGAAAATAAGTAGCCTATAATACTAAAACTATAAGACAATTAATTTCATATTTAGTATTTTAAAATTTTATTAAAATTTTTGTTCATCATTCATTCTTTTTGGCAAACATTTGTGACTTTTAAGAACTATTATTTTATGACGGAATTATCCACCTTGCAGCATTAACGCATATAATCAAGTTAAGTTGCTCCCGAGTACAGTCTAATTTTTATGATTTTATCTTCAATGAAAGGACTCCAATTTTCTTAGCGACAGCACAAGGAAGATTTTAATTAAAGAAAATGCCTTTGGTCTGACCCAACGCCTAGGCAGACAGAAATCGCTGATTCGATTTGCCGTTGATACACAAGTTCTTTACAATAGTGGCCAAGAAACTTCTCCAGCAAGTTTAAGGCGGTGAAGGAATGAGATCTGAATAACGCTAATGTTAATGTTTTCTCAGTATTCTACATTTTGTGGTAATGGTTTCAAATCATGACTGATACGAGGGGTAGAAGGCTATTCTCTATGAAAGAGCAGAAAATGAGAAGGTCATACAAATCATGAATCACTCTCATCTTAAACAAGAAAGGTCAATCATGCATAAAGCATTGATAATGAAACACTTTCCAACTTCAATGCAGTTTTATATAAGCATCTCTAAAATGCGATACATTCCTGGGTAATATTTTTAAAATTATCACGATACTACATTAATTTATTATATTTGAAAACTTCATCGGAGAAAACGAACTTCATTCAAATGACGGCATTGAAATATAAATTGCCTGGTTTAAACATCTCTAAAATGCGATACATTCCTCGGTAATATTTATAAAATTATCATAATACTACATTAATTTATTGTATTTAAAAGCTTCATCGAAAACAAATGAACTTTATTCAAATTATGTCATCGAAATATAAATCGCCTCTATATAAAAGCAGCATTTCATTCATGAACATGTTTCCAATCGTTTCATTCATCAAAATAATATAATAATTTATTTTATTTAAAATTTAGAAAAATTATTATCTACCATATTTATTCTAAAATGTGAAACCTCTCTATTATATAAAACAATGAGACACTTGGAAATATATTTATTATACAATATATCTCCTCTTTCTTTCTGGAGGATATAGCAAAAGTCAGAATTTAATTGAATTTGTTTTTGTCCCTATATTAAATAATTTTTATTTAAAAAACTATCTAACATATTTTACTGGAATTTTTTCTATATATTTTATGGGATAATTTGAATATTTCCTAAAACTTTCAAAGCAATTTGTGAATTTTAAATTCGCTTGAAAACTGTTTGAAAAATTAGGTCCCATAGGGTTCAATGTATTTCATTTTTTCAACCCGGGTTCAATCCAACACTAATTGGGTGATATTATTCATTTATATTCCCATAAGACCATCTGAAAAACATACTAAAGTTTCGTTTTTATAAAGTCATTTTTAAGGCAGTTATCGTGCTAACGGACAGACAGACAGGCAGAATGAACAAAGTCATGAACACTTTTCAACTATGTTGTAAAGTGTTAATAAAAAGGTGGATAATATAAAGCACGCGTCTGAAAATTGCAGTGAATATCACATCAGCAGCCCAAATCGTTTATTAGAGTTCTTTTAACACATAGCTTATTTCTTTCATAAAATAATACAACAAATTTATCATACCTTATATAAAAGAAATTAATAAAAATCTAAAAAGCTTTATACATTAAATGAGTAATATGCATATTAAAAAGAAATATCATTTAATTCCAGAATAACACTTTAGAGGAGTATATCTTCATTCTCTAAGTTCTGAAGTTATGAGAAAGTTGTTTAATGAAAAAAGTTAAACAAGGAGCTAATACTATATATGAAATTAAATTCCGCGTGATAAAACTTTTGATGGGATATGAATAGTTCTTACGAGGTACATAAACATTTCTAGACAGTTCGGAGTTAAATATATTATGTCTATATGGGAGTCGCATTCAAAACTTTATGGGTATAATCTAAATTAAGGCTGTCTGGAGTTAGAGATTGTATTCTATTATCATTTATATGTAATCAATATATTTTTAGATAGATATTATTCACATGGAGTTAAATAGTATTTAGTAGAAGTCTAGGGGATTTTTTAAAATTTTTTCCTTTAGTTTCTTTTATATAAAGGTATCCTGCTACCTACATGTAAATAGTCCGAGAAAATCTATGGACAATTTACGATTTATGATTGAAACAATCGTACTGAATTTGATCGAATCTAATAAGTTTGCTCGAGATATATCTTACGCATAGACACACATACAGACATAATTTTAAAATTATTGATTCGTAATAAGAAATACTCAAAATGTGTAGATCGCTCTAAATTCAAAAGATGGATATTTACCTCCCATCGTAATACTTTCCCTTAAAAAAACGACGTATTGCGCTGAAAGAAAACTGACTAGAATGATAGGCTGTATTCGACTAGCTCATTTTTATTACTGATTAATATAGTCAGAGAGTATTGCATCAGAATATCTCAAATTGTATTTAGAAGTCTCCAGCGGTGAGTCTGAGCACACGGCAGGACAGTAAGTCTGAGCACTCCACAGGGCAGTGAGTCTGAGCACACCACAGGGCAGTGAGTCTGAGCACACAACAGGGCAGTGAGTCTCTACACATATGTATAGAAATTTTTCTCAAAGGTTTACTATCAACATTTTTTTAATTTATCACTAGGGGCACTGCAATCGTTTATATTCAATCGGACATTGTCACTTTATACAGACCTGACGTGTGCACCCATGGACTGTTCATTAGAAAGTTAATAGGAAATACTTTCTAACGAACTCTGTATACATATAATATAAACTTCTTTACTAATTTATTACTATTTTATAGTAATTATTATATAATGACGTCCATCAATAATGAATAAAGATTGCTAATAATGAATAATATTTATTAAAATAATTTGCACTCGCCAGGTAAAAATGTTTGGGTACACCACTGCTCAACTTAAGCAAGGTAATTTACTTAATTGTTTCAGATAATATGTTATTCTGATCTTCGCTAAAACTTTCTCAGTCCGATGTTCTCCAATTAACATGAAGGAAATAAGAAAAATGTTTATTTGCAACATTGCCACTTTAATAATAGCAAAATAAAGCAGAAACGTGTCTTGCTGGAGAAGAGAAAAATCGAGCGACCTTGGCGCAGTTGCGTGTTCGCTTTTGAGAAGAGAGGATTATAGTGGAACTTGGATATCAGAAAACTGAGAAAAATATTTGTTTTTTGTTGTTACTTTCAAGGTGCCATACGTGTTCGCTGTTTGCTAGATTCATTAACATGTTTCATACAGGTCAGTTTGTTGTTTGGGGCATTGATTGTAAAGAGATTAGTTTTTAAAAACTTCAGATAAAAACTTCAGATAAAAACTAAAGATATAAGAACTTAAGATATTGTGTATTATTTTGGAAAAACATGAAGTCGGCAGCATTTGGTTTTTTTTGCATAATGTAATGTTTCTACATCTTTCACAGCGAAATTATGCTGTTCAGGATCCACAGAACGATGTGTTTGGGAAGAATGTAACACCACATAAATTGAAATTAGGGCGCGTTTGACAACTTATGAGTCCATACATAATGACTTATTCATATTTAGTACTAGCAGCATACCCGTTCTTCGTACGGAGTATATAATATAAAGAAACTTAAAATTCACAATCATGTGCAAATATCTAAAGTATACTAAATGGCATTTTTAATCAAAATATTCTGCTAAGATATTTAACATAATGCTCCTAAAAAGAAGTTAAGGAATGTCTGTTCTCGCTATTCAAAATTATCTTCACAGGTAGATCTGAAGTATAAAACATCCTGGCCTCTTTTATAAGCATATTTAAAAAAATATGGAATTGAATCAATCTATGCAAAATAAGAGCGTTAAAACTGTATGGGACCCGTACTACTTATATATGCAAATATTAGAAGATATAACCTGTATTAGTAGATTACATGTATAGATTGAAAATATCAATAAATCCGTAATCTTTAAACCAGAAGGCAATAATTGATTCCAATATGTGCCGAAATAAAAGCGCTAAAATTATATGGGAAGATATATCCGTACTACTTATAATGTCGTAGATTAGGAAATATGTCCTAATGTTAGTAAAAGATTACCCGTATGAGTCTTAAAAATCTTTGCCAAAATAAAACAGATTAATTAATAAATTAAAAATATCAATAATTCCCGCAATCTTCATACCAGAAGGCCGTACTTGATTCCAATGTATGCCAATATATGTCAAAATATATGCCAATATACCTGTACTATTTATATTCTCAGAGATTAGAAGATATAGCCGTGCATTTGTAGAAGATTACTCGTACAACGTACAATATATGAGTTTCAACCATTTTTTCCACAATAAAACAATGGCATAAGAAATTGAAAATGTCAATAATATCTGAATCAATAATCCCCGAAAACATCAATAATGTTTAAATCTGAAGATTATGATTGATATTATCCAGTCAAAAATATGATGGCAATGAAATTTATTTTATATACATATCTTCATTATTAAAATCGGAAAATGTTTAATAAAAATCTTCTTCCTCATAAACACACTGGGTTTAAATCCGTTGCTAAGCGACATGTTATGATTTGCTTCAAATAAATTGGTGGTCAAAATATCGTCTGAATAATGCGATCTCTAATGAAGGTTTGGAGACATTTTAAAAAATCTCCAAATTTATCGCCAAGTGGGACTGTAGAACTGACAGTCCCACTTGGCGATAAATTGACGAACCATCATCAAAGTATTATCCCCTAAAAACACAATTTCATTTATTTAGCGCAATTTTATCAATTTCAAGATATTTTTATGGATTTACAAACATTTTTATCAATTTGGTGATATTTTAAAAATTCGCTAAATGTGTTACTAAGTAAGACGATTGGACTGACAGACAAATGCTAACGAAACACCAGTTCAGCACTTTCTTCTAGCAAAACAAAATAAATTTCATTTATTTAGATCGTTTTTATCAAATTGGAGATATTTCAATCAATTTGGCAACTTTTAAGAAATTTGCCAAGTTAGCGACATCCAGCCAAATTCGTAGCTCTAAATTTGCTGATCTGAATAAAATATCGTGTTCCAGTTTGTATATAATAAATGAAAACACTAAAATATTATTAGAAGATATACTCGTTCTACTCTTTTTCTGTTTCAACAATCGGATAAATGAATTTATTGGGTAGACAGCATATATGAGTTTATTAGCTAAACACAATATATAAGCTTGAAACCTGTTTGCCAAAATAAATTAAAGTGATCTACGCAGTTTGCAATTAATATAATTAAAAGAAAAATCAAACCTCTTTTTTCTAAAATATATTTTTATATCCATTATTATTCAAATAAAAAAAAATAATAATCATTAACAAACACATTTAATTTTATTGCGTTAACGAGAAACATGATATAAGAAAGAATCGTCCTCATAAAATGCGAAATTAAATAACTATTCTGATTTCTTTATACTTTTCATCGCTTGTGAAAAAATATAAGCCATGGAGGTAGATTTTTTTATTCAAATTCATGTTTCAAACAATTCATGCTTTCAGATAGTGACTTATTAGCGCAAAAATCTCCAACAAACTCAGAAAAAGTTTTATTTCTCTTTGACGTTTTAAACAAACGATTTTCATCCTTTCCGTTAGGATAAACCACGGAGTTGGAGAGTAGAACTCCTGCGAAAAAGTTTTCCCGTGATGATGAAACAAACGAACATTTCGTTTTTTAATAATATCTCGAGAACCACTGGTCGTAAAAACTCAAAACACAGACTAAATTTTAAGTGATGCTATTTCTAGGTCATTCACAAAATTTCATCAAATTCGGTTCAGCCGTTCTCTCGTGATGATGGGACAAACAGACAGACAGACAGACAGATTTTCAATTTTATATATATAGACTTGCAGATTTCTTAGACAAATGCAATTGGCCTTATTGATATCCTGTAAATTAAATGACTACTAAAGAATTCTTTAATGTCAAAATGTAAAACTATTAGAAACGTATTACTTTCCTTATATACAATAATATATAAGGAAAGTATTGTGACAGGGTCGAAAATTCGAATTCGAGTTTTCGACGGGAAAGCACGTTTCAAATATCCCTGATTAAGAATCGAACATTTTTGAAGTGATGCCTGTTTGTGTGTGTGTGTGTGAAAGTATGTGTGTGTGTGTGTGTGTGTGTGTGTGAAAGTATGTGTGTGTGTGTCAGTGAGTCTGTGGAGACGATAACCGACGAACGAATGGGCCGATTCGAATGAAATGTGGTACAGAAATTACAATCGGTAAATACTGGAAGCCTATCGTTTTTATACGCAATCGAATATTCAGAACCCCCCTAAATTTTCGTGTGAAATTTTAAAAACATCGTCAAAAAATCAAAATTTCTAATAAAATTACGCAAATAGACATTTCTTATGTAATTTTTCATTAGAAAATGATTAACATAAATTTTAGAACGCTAACATGAACCATTCTCGAGATATTGCACATTAAAAAAAATATCAAAAAATCATATAAAATAAAAAAAATATTTCCCATTGAGAAACATGTTCAATTTTAATAAGTAATATCATGCGATAAATTTGCTGGCATCATTCTCGTGGAGCTAGCTCATTCCATTCATGGAAAAAGATACTTTGAGTAATAATTTTGTATTAGAACGCCAATAGTCATTTATCTGCTGTAAGAATATGTTATTTCTTCGTCTATAACGCTTGGCGAGATTTTGTCGACGAATTTGGTGGAATGTAGCCAACTTGGCGACTTTCATTAGCGTTGATAAATTAACAAAAACTCGCTAAATGGATAAAAATGACGCTAAATTAATGAAAATGACGACTCGTTGACGAAAATTCAATATCTTGTAAAGAATATAAATATCTACTGTAAAAATAATCTTTTTTTTTTCTATAAAAGTAGTAAATTCCTTGCATTATATAAGGAATGTCATGTGTTGCCCACATCAGATTTTTTTCTCTAGCGGACGGAATTAGCTAGATACACGAGAAAGGTGGCAAAAAACTTTTCGGATAATATTGCATATGGAAAGTGAACATTGTAAAGAACCTTGCTGCCCCAACCTGAGAATTAAACCCTGGGTCTTCGAACTGGCCAGCCGACGTTCTAACGTTCAACTACTGGGACGACATTGAATGTTCTTATTTTCGAAATAGATTCTGCATTCTCCACTCTCTGTCGGATTAATGTGCAACTTACAATTTGACTGACCACTTTGTGTTATATTTATCTCAGGTTAGCCTCCTGATGCAATTTTTATCCTCCAAGTCAGCTTCCTGCGGGGTCATTATCCTCCAAGTTAGCTTCCTGCGGGGTCATTATCCTCTCGATTTGAAATTGGTGCTCAATATCCCAGAGTCCAATGTATCGTTCTAGGGTCACTAGGGTCTGCTACTCACTTTCATACCTTCGACATCTTTGAACTAACCTACAGGGTTGATTTGCTCGCGTGCCATTGTAAAGGACCTTGCTCCCCAAATCGAACTGTGAATTTTCGAACTGACCAGCCGACTCTCTACCGTTGGCAACATTGCATGTTCTTATTTTCGAAGTGGACTTCGCAATATATTGGATGATACTTAACAATTTTTTTAATTTTATGCAATTTTTTGGTACATTTTTTTGAAAAAAGTGCAAAATCTTGAGAATGGTTCAGGCCATCATACTAAAGTGTGTATTATTTGTTAGACTATAATAAAAATGTACGTATGACAGGATTGCTTATTTACAGTGCTAACATTTCTGGTGCTTTAACGACATTTTCAAAAAGTCAATTGAAAATTGGGGAGGTTTTCGAGCATGTGATTGTATTTAAATTCATTAGTGTTTCAGTATTCATTAATTGTAATTATAGTACCAAACTATTTTCAAAATGCTTCATTCGTTCGATATCGCATCCACAAGCTCATGGAAACTCTCTCACACACACATACACTCCCGTATGAGTCCCACACACATACTAACATACACAGATACTTATACACACACAGCTATTACCTCAAACATAATTAATTTGAGTTCAGTGACGTTTCAAAAGTGCTCTTCTGAAGAAACCGCGAATTCGAATTTTCGACCCTGTTGCATTATTTTTCCTGTACTTTATACTATGTATATGGGGAAAATAAAATGTGTGCATCTAATTTGCATAAAGGATTGTCTTCATATAAAACTTTATACAAACTCAATGTTTTTAATGCGCAACACTCAGCTTTGATAGCAGATGATTCTCCAGGTGATAGCACCCCGTATTCATATGAAATTTATCTAATTTATTCAAGCCGTTGATGAGTTATGATTGTTTGAGATTTCAAGTTCTTGATGTTAAATGTGGGATGCAGTTTTTCTTTCATATTTTACGAAACAATTAGCATATCAAACTGATTCCAGTTTCATATTATGACACTAAATAACCCAAACAAAATACTATGTAGAAATTTTTAACTTCAATGTGTAATTATGAAATTCATATTTGAAAAGAAATATCAATAGAAACCTTGCACGGTCGGAAACCTTGGTGTGCAAGATTTTAGTTTATACCCTTTAGTGCATTTTAAAATAAAGACCTATATTCAAAACTCACTCAAAAATCTTCAAATCATATAGAAGATTTTTGGGGACCATCCATCAATTACCGATATAAGCTGTTTTGAAAATTTTTCAAAATTGCAGTGCACTGAAAAGCTTGGAGTCTTGATATTTGTACTAAGAATGATCAGACATTTTTATTGCATTTGTGTTAGGGAAAAATCAATAATTTAAAAACTAATGACAAACTTTAAAGTGGATTGAGACATTTTTATTGCATTTATGTTAGGGAAAAATCAATAATTTAAAAAGTAATGACAAACTTTAAAGTGGATTGAGACATTTTTATTGCATTTGTGTTAGGGAAAAATCAATAATTTAAAATGTAATGACAAACTTTAAAGTGGATTGAGACATTTTTATTGCATTTGTGTTAGGGAAAAATAAATAATTTAAAAAGTAATAACAAACTTTAAAGTGGATTGAGACTTTCTCATTGCATTTGTGTTAGGGAAAAATGAATAATTTAAAAAGTAATGACAAACTTTAAAGTGGATTGAGTTTAGATCTATGCGTGTAATATCAGTTGATTGTATATAACTTTATATTTAATATTATACAAGCTTCTTATATAAAATATTTTTAATTTAGATTTTCTTTCAGAAGTCGAAATTAATAACAATAAATCTTGAAATAGTAAATTAAACTAATTAAGTGTATGTCTTTATTGTGAGGAATGTTCTTGAAAAATAAATAGTTAAAAATTAATTTTGCATACTTGCGACTTTGTATTAGTATTTTTTAAGTTTTAGGTTATAAGTTTAAAACAAATTATGTGCTAAGAGCAAGAGATAAAAATAAATAAAAATGATTTAATGTCGATTATGCTTCAATACGATACAAATTTGTGAGCTAAATATAAAAGCCAATATAGTCAAAGAAACATTGTAGAATTTCTAATTAAATCATCTTAAATAGAATTTGAAAATAAATTTTTGGAACTATTCGATTAAAATACCTATTGTTTTCGAGCAACTTGGCGAGGAATATAATTAATTGGTGGCTCAAATCGACTCAAATTAAAAAAAAAATTGAACTTCATTAAACCTCACTAAAAATTCCCATATGGATGGCTAAAAATATCCATTACGCTGTCCCCTAAATCGACAGTGTCTGAACACTGTAAGTGTTTGTAAATGTAGGATGTTTTTGTAAAGAATATTTTATATCCATGATATAATAGAAAAGGTATTATAACTGCAAAGTATGTGCAACCTTTATTTTGCTATCTGGAATATGGATACAAACCCCGAATTATATTTTCCATGTATCTGTTGTATTTATGTTCGGAATGTCACACATATTGATATTTTTCTGGTAGGTCGGACGGTCTGGGTTTCAACAACAACAACACATATTGATATTTAACCTACTGTCGGAATGGGAAATCTTATAATAACTTACAAATGAATGGCGGCACTTAAATTTGCGGCAACAGTGAGAAACTTCATATAAAGATGAAAACGTATGTAAAGTATATGTATATTTCTTATAGGTGACAGTATTGAGAGCTTAATGATGCATTTTCTTTGATTGAAAGGTCCAAGGAACAAGAATAATGATCTGTATTTGGAGTCTTATTTGGTTGATTGTACATACCTAATAAAAATAATGACCTAATAAACCCGAAAAAAAAATCAATTTGTTCAACCAAAAATATTTTCGAAAACAAACATCACTTCAAAAACGAATGATTAGAATTCAAAGATGCTCAAAACGTGTAAATCTCTTGAAAAACTTGAATTCGAATGTTTATTCTCCTTTGCTGTATTTTCTTTAAACAGTACACAGTATATGTGGAAAATAATAAGATAAAAAAATAACAAGAAAGATCAATCATGCTTAAAGCATTGATTATGAAACACTTTCCAATTTCAATGCAATTTTATTTAAACAAGTCTAAAATGCAATACATTCCTCGGTAATATTTTGAAACTTATCACAATACTGCATTAATTTATTATATTTGAAAACCTAAACCTTCATCGAAAAAAATGAACTTCATTCAAACGACGGCATTGAAATATAAATTGCCTGATTTAAACATCTCTAAAATGTTATACATTCCTCGGTAATAGTTTTAGAATTATCATAATACTACGATAATTTATTATATTTGAAAACTTCATCGAAAACAACTGAAATTAATTCAAATGACGTCATAGAAAAAATAACACGCCTGGATCTCTCTATAAAAACAGGATTTCATTCATACTTTCTCCCATTCATTTCATTCATCACAATACTATAATAATTTATTTTATTTAAACATTTCGTTTAAGACTATAGAGCTACAAAAAATTAAACTCTATGCTTGAAACTTCATCGAAAAAAATCGTCCTTCTCTTTATGAAATCAATTAATATTTCATTCATATCAGCCATGCAGACTCCATGGACTAAATTATTTTGTGTTAAAAAAATACAGGAATTCTAATACAACTCATTCTATATATTTTGCTGTTTACATTTTACATAGGGGAAAAATAGGCTTAGTTGTAGAAATAATCAAATTTAGATGAGCATTTAAACTCAAATTTAAACTCAAATATAAAATAAGATGAGCATTTAAACTCAAACTCATCATTGCGGTGTTTCAGTATGTAGATGCACAGAATTTAAGCAAAAATAAAGTAGTTTTAGGACGGATACTACACTCAATATGAATTAAAAAGAACTTTGAAAATCACGATTTTGAGACAAGATGGATGCCATATATCATTTTGAAGTGGGTCATGTGATCGTTTCATATCATGATCATGTGATCGCTTCATATAAGAGGTGTTATTATTATTTTAATTTTTGTTTAAAAAACTACTGAATATATTTCGCTGAATTTTTTTTTTTATATATTTTATGGAACAATTTGAATATTACCTAAAATTTTCGAAGCAATTTGTGAATTTTAAATCCGCTTAAAAAATGTTTGAAAAATTAAGTCCCATAGGGCTCAATGCATTTCATTTTTTCGACCCGGGTTCAATCCAAAACTAATTGGGTGATATTATTCATTTATATTCCCATAGGTTCTACAGACCGTCTGAACAACATACTAAAATTTCATTTTGATTATATCATTTTTACGGCATTTATCGTGCTAACTGACAGACAGACAGACAGACAGACAGACAGACAGAATGTACAAAGTCATAAACACTTTTCAACTTTGTTGTAAAGTGTTAAAAACGGTTTCCGGAATTATTTGCCACAAAATATGAAATCGAAATACAAGTATTTGAAAAAAAATATCAGATAATGGAATTTAAATCAAGACGCAACCGAATTTAAGATTTTGGAATAATAGGAAATTATTAGAATAAAGCATTATTGATTTACAAATCTACTTAACGCATAACCACGATTTCTCTTAAATATGAAATACAATAGTTTGAGAAAGAAGTCTTGTAACATTTCTAATATTAGTATAATGTACTTACTAGTTTTATTTCCTTTCATGCATCCTTTAAACGTAGCCTGAAAGAAAATAACTACGATGCAGTACTTCTGCGTTATTTTATTTCATTATGTTAAGGTAATTAAAAGCGATCACGTAAACCCAGCTGTAGTTTCAAGGGAAAAGCTGTACTGGAGATCAATTGAAGAAACCTATTTATAATGCATGCTGGGTAAAATGCATTTTAGTATTCTGCGTGAATAATAAATTCGGGTTGGGTAGAGCTGAACACTGCAATGCACTTGATGACTATTTGACATATTTTAGCAGTGAAATGGTAAGGTCTAAGGAGGTCTACAGTGTAAATATTTAGATGTCTCAGGAGGTCTACAATGTAAAGATTTAGATGCCAAAAGGTGTAAAAGTTAGTTAAACAACAACCGATATTTAGAAATGTATGCAGTTTTGCAGGAAAGTTTTAATTTTCTTAATTAGGAGAAAACATTTCGATGTATTAAATATTTATTGCGTAGCAATTAATTTGTGTGGAACTTCTGCATTTAAATGTTTTTGTCTAATGCAAATGGTTTTCACAGCTGCAAGCACATTAAGTTTGAAGAAAGCAAAAGTGAAATTATTCATTCTTTTGAATATCAAATCATTGTATTGATCACAAACAGAATAATTTAACATATCATACATAATTATAAGAATATAATAAGAGTACGCATGTAAGAAATTAATAAGAACATATCAAGTTATTAAAATTTACAGATTTAAAAAATTCTCTAGCCAAAACAAGAAATACAATTATACCAATATTAAATAAATTCTGACTTGCTTCCGTGAGGCACTAATATGTTTATACAAATACATGCTCGTGTCTTACAAGTCAGACAAGAAACTGAAATTTTAATTTGTTCCTGTTTATTGAATGAATGTTTTATTAATTGAAAAATATTTTGTCCAAAACGTTATTTATTTGTATTATTTACATTTTATGGTGTTTTCTGTTCCATAAATTTCACTTCCATATTAATTACGAAAACAATACTTGCAAATGAGCAACAATTCTGTTAGAGGTTTATGTTTATTCACCTCAGATATAATCACCTGAATTGTTATTTATTTATACACAATGCTACACTTACTTGTAATTCTGTACTAATATATGGTGTATTAAAATATGTGTTGCTATTTAAATAGACTGGTTTCCATACTAGTACACTCTGCAGAAGAAAAAATGTGTTCTATCGTTGTGACTCACATGGAATGATAAAAAAATACGCATGCAAATAAAAGTTAATCTTATTGTATTTTAATTTCAAAATTACTTTTACTAGGTAGCACTGACAACATAACAGTTAATACGTAGTAATTCTGTAAAAGACGATATACTATGCGATATATATAACCATCTAATTTGGACCTGTGGTAGATTCTGTAAGATATTCTATAGTTACTGGGCTAGTTATTATACATTTCGTGATGATTGAAACTGCTTTCAAAGTATATCCCAAACATGCTTGAATGGCGATAGATCTGGAGTATTTACAAGTTCATGCCTTGTGAGGACTGGAATTATCAGGCTGGTAAATAGCACATGGCTGACGGTATAGCATAGGTAAGGCAACTGGATGAAGAATGTATCAATGTGCAGATAGGGTGTAAAAGTACCTTCTGTTGCAAAACCAACCCTAATAACAATTATTTCACAGTGACGTCAGATTTACGTCACACTGTGACCTTGAGACGCATCAGGACGAAGCAGTACGTCTCGGCAATGTCATATTGAGGTCACAGCGAAGTCATTTCGGTCATTTTCATGGTCGTTTGTGACGTCACATATTAACTTGTTTGTGACGTCACATTGTAATTGCCATTGCAATGTCGTCACATTGTTACATGTTAATTAAATTGTGGAAACGTCACAGAATATAGCCACAATGAAGTCGCATAGAAGTCACAAATATGACGTCACGTTGTGACCCAGGTGTCAAGTGACTACAACCTCACTGTCACATATGTGACGATCTTTGCTGTGAGGGAAGGAAGATCTATATTTTAAGAGATGACTGATCAGATTGTAAACCCAGATGAGGTGATCACGTGTCGCTTGATCATTGTAGCCTGATTAGAGCGATGATCAATCTTACTTCATTTAGGGATATGATGATCATTTACAACACCAAGAGATGTAGTAAGCGTTACTGCACGTTCACGGATCTAATGGTATACTGTCTAACGTTTCCGGCCTCGACAACACTCTAAATGGTGCTACATAATTTGGAAGGTCAATGATAGGCGTTTTAAGAGATGTTGTGAATGAAGTCGCACTTCTGTTAGTTACCATGATGTGTAAATGAACTTATTTGTCTTTGGATGGAGGACAGATATTTCACTGCTGTCGGTATGTCTGTTCTTGCAATCGCACTATCAAAGCACTGGTTTTCCTGGGATATCCAGAGTTTATTTGTGCCCCGTTGGACCCATTACTGCTAATACAGCTTACTATAACAAAATTTCTATGAAGATGGAACTGAAACACCTGGATGCCCACCTATATTCTACTAAACCTATGAAGCATTTTTTTTACACTCGCACAGTAGCTCGTATTGTCAATAGCAAAACCAGTGGTATTTGTCTGCTTGTGCAACGTAGCTCTTCGTGTGAGCTAGCGCCTCTATTGTACTCCTTAAAATTGCTCGGTCCAAAGTTTGCTGATGAAATCTTATTGGCATATCTAGATGGCTCTCTCTCTATTTTTAGAGTACGTCTGTTTTTTAATCTGAGTTTCAATGTTATTATTAAAAAGAAAACATACATACTGATACATACTTCTCATACATACTGATTTAAGTATGAGGACTTGCTTATTAACTGCTATAAAATTAACTATTATAGATATATCATTCTGTAATTTATTATTACATATATCAGAATGAGGCACACCCTGTTATTAATGTTTAATATGAGTCGTTTCGATAGGATATACATTGACAGATAGCTGCTTTAAATTATCCTTTTAAAAAACGTATCGACTGGTATATATAATAATTGATCATTGTAGCCTGATTAGAAATATGATCAATCTCACTTCATTCAGGGGTATGATGATCATCTACAACACCAAGAGATGTGGTCTACAGAGATGTAGATGATCTACAGCACTAAGAGATGATCATCTGCAACACACAGTAAGTTGAGGGTATTTGGTGATACTAGATGCAAGTGAAATTTGTTAAACTCAACTCCTACATGCTTTGAGTTTTATTCTGTATCTTTACCCCCGTAATTGAGGTGGATTTTATAAAACTTGGCATGCAGAATAAACAAATGTTCAACCTCTGATGATAATTCAAACATGAGACTTTATATTGGAATAATAAAATAAAATTCTGAATAAGTAGAACCAATTAAGCAAAAGTTTGAAAAATATGCGTGGTATAAGGTGAATTATTAACTCTATACTGTGAATGAAAATTATATTCGATTATTATTAAGTTTTTGCGTTTCTATCTAGTAAGCTAAAACAACTCACTTCTCTTTACAAAGGCCCCTATAAAACCATTTGTTTCTGCCAGCATGGTAAATCAATTTGAGAGACCAGGAGACATTTAGGCAGTTTTAATATACGAAAAATCACGATATCTACCAAACAAGACAAATGCATAGACTCATAGGCACCAGTTTACGACAATCAAGGTCCGGATTGCCATGAAAGCAAAAATAAAAGCGTAAGTAAAAGTACAGGTGTGGTCGAGTCAGAAAATCTACTGAAGGTCGAACCTAAAACCATGCCGATAGGATAGCAAAATGGCCAATGCAGAAGTGTTACTGCATTGTACTAAGGACAGCCAATGAGATACGGACGGGCGTATCTGGACCTCAGGCAAAACGATGTGTCAATAAGCAGAGGAAGTTCAACAGTTATTCAGTCTTAATGCAATGATGAAGATCGAGACACGGTGTAGCAGTCTACTTTAGAGAGATGGTTAAAAATCACTTAAGAATGATCTTCTAAAAAGGTTGTGCTTCAAAAATAATGCAAGTAAAGTTTTCTAAGTTGCCATAGTGTTTGATGCATAGAGTATGTCTGAGTTCCCCTAACAAAAGACAATAAAGGTCCAACATGTGTTTCGATGTCCAAAGACAACAACAAAAGTATGTGCTAATTAATTTGAATTTTATATTTTAATGATTTTAGGCAAATGTATTCCTGAACTCATACACCCACTGCCTCCTCCTTAAATATATATATATATATATATATATATATATATATATATATATATATATATATATATATATATATACACACACACACATATATATATATATATATATATATATATACACACACACACATATATATATATATATATATATATATATATATAGACAGAGAGAGATAGATATGGATATAATTAATAAAATGTACTCATTAAAGTGCTTATGTCTTAAAAATATTAGCTATTTTCTATTATTTTTAGTTTTCAAGTAATAAATTTGCATGTCTCAACTCAAAACACCACACTTAAGGAAGTATATTTTTATGCAATTAGATTAGCTTTTGTATATGAATTAAAAAATGTGGTTTTACATTTTAATTAACAAAAATGCAAGCGATTTCTTTAAAATATAATTATTAATATTTTAAAATTTAAATTTAATATGTGTTTCCTGTATATCTGTATATATCAGAAGTGTTACCTCAGAAGTGTTACTACAATTATTTTAAATAGGTCTTGATTTCTGCAATTGTTAACAAAGCTAATGGAAGCTATATTATTCTTTCTTATCCAGCATAAAGAAAGATTACAAAAACTTAATCACAGAGTATAATTTTATTTTTAATCTAAGTCAAATTTTTATGCGATGTAAAGCTTAAGAAGGCAATTCATATATATATATATATATATATATAATTAATGCATATAATTTAGGTACTCGTCCAAAGAATTTATGGTGGGTTAATACGGCAATGATGCAACGAGCGACTTTTCGAATTACAACCATGTTTATTGCGCCAAATTCAATATGCACTTTACTTACCTCTTCCTTTCAGAACATTTTGTTTTCCATGACACTTTTGTGCGAGTTCAAAATCTAAATGAAAAATTTAATATATACTACTGATGTTGATAAAAATAAATTAAAGAAATGATGAATATTTTTAATGGAGGATTGTGTGATGACCAGATAACAGCATTGATAAATTTCAAATATGCACATTCACTAACTAAAATTATAATGAAATAATATGAATAGCATGAGTATTATGAAGTAAAATTGTATATATGTATAATTTGTTAGAAGACGTATTAAGAATATTCGAATGTAAAAATGCATGACGTGTTATATTTTGAGCGTAAATTAGATGCTGCTATTTTCTATTTAGGGATTTGGAAGGGATAATTTTTATTTTAAATGCCACTGAGAAATAATACGAGACGACAAAAGTCGCCACAAAGAGCGCAATTAGGCGTTGTAGAACCGCAAAAGTTAGCAGAGAAAGTTGTGTGCTTCCCACATAGATTTTTTAACTTCCAATAAGAGAAAAAATAATGGCGGCAATAAAAACGCAGTAGCTGAAAAATCAACAATTTTACGCTTAGGAAAATCTTTTATTTTTCTAGCAATGAAATTGCAAGGAATGCTTTAATCGAAAGCAGGCTACTGTCAATAACTATGCGGTTTATTTGGGGAACTTATTCCATGTTTTAAATGAATCAGTGGAATATTGACAGAGATATCGTAAAATCCAATTTTCAAAAATTGATTTAAAGATGTACTAGTTTAAAATTGCAAGGAAAAGCTCAATTAAAAATCTGCTAAGCATCAAACTACGTGTTTGTATTAGTCAGATCGTTCAGTCAAATCGTTGTTTTAGTCAGATCGTTCGTCAGACTTACCTGAAGGTGTAAGATAGCTGTTTGGACAGCTAAGAAAGTGCCACCCAATTTAAAGCGGAACCACAGAGGGATGGCAACCACAGAAACCGTACCATTTTATCCCTAACCTTTACCGTTTGGGTGGATTTTTAAACCCACAGATTTATTGTGCACTTCCCGTAGATAAGGGGATAGTTTTGGGCAGTGTTGGGGATCGAATCCAGGTTTACCGTATGCTATCCTCATGCTTAAACCATTTTGCTATTTAGGTCCATCGTTATAATACGTTAATTATATTCGCACTGTTGTGTGTATAATTCTAATGATACCTTTTGCTAAAGTTCGTAGACCAATTTAAACCAAACATCCTTCTACCTACAGTGTTGTGCAGCGTAATGAACTCTGAAGGAGATCTTCAATGATAAAGCAATGAACAAATTGAAATGCAGTTCCGGGGATTCTTGAAATGTTTCTAGTCACGAGAAAACACGGAATTGTGGAGATAGAATTGTTTAGTTAACCTTTTGTCCTGGTTTCTAGGTTAAGTAAACACATACAATTATAATTAAATTAACAATCTTTTGCATCTGCAGATTAAAGATTTTTCAATATTGTTAACAATATTGAAATACAAAACACTGTTTATTGCGAATTGCACGTGAATACACACACACACCCATACACGCTCACTCACAGACACACAGACGCTGTATATATATATATATATATATATATATATATATATATATATATATATATATATATATATATATATATATATATATATATATATATATATATATATATCTGTGTGTATGCGTGTGTGTGTGTGTGTGTGTGTGTGTGTGTGTGTGTGTGTGTGTGTGTGTGTGTGTGTGTGTATTTAAAAAATTTATTGCCATTACAGGATTTCAGAGTTTCTTTTAGCAGCACAGATCCGGTTCAACTTAACAGATTCATTAACTGATGAAATGCTCAAAATGCATAGATATGTTAGAAACTGGGTTTGGTATTGTGAGACCAGAAATAGATCACACACGAAGTGCTGTATTTGTGATGAGACACTTTTATGTACACATTTAGTGTCTGAAACGGCAACAATACGTCCAGTCAAAAAGACGCCATGGTTTAGAGCATGTGAACCCAAAGGTCAACTGAAACCATAAATTAAGGGACTCAAGCCAGGAGAGATCGAACGAACTCTTAAAATAATGTAAAGAACGGCATTGGATGGAATGCTAACCAATTCAGATTAAGCTTGTTGCGTCACTCTCAATGCTACAAATAAGAGCAAAGGGGGATTGACATCCCCGACAAATGGAGAGAACCACACCCTGTGACCGAAGTACACTGATCAACGACTAGAGCAGTGATGATTCAATACGACTTAAGATGGAGACACGATATTATGACTTGTGCAGATACTAGTGAATACAGAGTCAGAATGATATACTTGAAAAGACGAAGTAAGAATGTGATGACTTAGAGTTAGAGATACTAGAGATCATATACTATGAAATAACAACGACTAGAGATGTCGAGTGCTCCGCAGAGATTTCAAAATAATTGATAGTTATATTGATTTGTGTATAGTTACAAAAGTACAATATGTTTAACGAATTTACTTCTCAGAGCATTACACCAAGAGTTGATGCCCGTAAATGGACGACATTAAGTACGGATGCTAACAAGTACAAGACAGCCTTTAAGGTATGTGTTCCTCAAAATGATATTTGGTTCTAATCACAGTTTAGGCAATTTAAGTGGTATCACATGTTTCCCCGCAAAAACGAATATAATTAATAATATGAATAATTGGTGTAATTAAATAATTAAAATATTATGTTGTTAATAAATGTTGTATTGTTAAGTTTAAAATAGTGCAACCAATTTGGTATTATAATAATTAATTATTCCGTTACAGGACTCACTCGCAAAAGTAAATAATTGGAGGGTTTATAGCGGCACAATAAAGCAATGTACGATTTAGTTAATAAATCCACTATGTATGAATTTAAAGCTATGTTAAGAGATAAAGATAGATATGTTAATGATAAATAATTGGAGGGTAATTGCAAACGCAACGCACAACGTAATGATAAATAATGTTAATCATAATTTAAGTTATTATATTTCTATGTGTTCCCCCAGGTATATTCAGCACCGTTATAATAATTTTGTTATTAGGCATTGTAGTTTTGCCTATTAGGCATTGTAAGGAAATAAAATATCCTTAAACATTAGAGCTTATCATTTATTTTATACAAAACTCAGGTCTCGACATCTTTGTGTCTCGATAAAATGATTTGCACAAAGATTTATTCCTGAGTCAGATCTAATCAGGTTTTTTACAACCTATCGTCAAATACTTTTACCCCCCAAATTTTATGACCATAAAAGTCTCCTATAGAAATCGAAATTTATTATCTGGCACATGGTGGAAAACAAGTTCGACAATCTCTTAAGAATGTGATCAGAATGAGAAAGTTATGTATTTAACTTTACTGCTTTACTTCACAGATTCATGAAACATGGTCGTAAATGCATGTACTTACATCAAGAAGTAATAGATATAAAATGTGCTTAAACGTTTACTGAAATCATTACCTAACACATAGATTCGACTGAATTGAATGATTTTTAAAATATGTAAATATGCTTTGTGGAAATACTTTTTAGGATACAGTATTGTAAATTGATTATTCAAATATGAATATATTTTTAGTGGGCAACTACATTTCTCCTACGAACGCTCAATTATAGTTTTACAATTATCAAAAAATAAGTAGGCATATGGTTTTCGATTTCTAATCTGTATGTACTACTTGCAGAAATGACTTGACAAACAAGAGGTTTACACTGTAAAAAATCTGATGTGTTCAGCACATGACTTTCCTTATATAATGCAATGAATTTACTCCTTTTCCAGTACAAAAATAATGTATGAGATCCATGGTACTGTATTTTTAAAGCTGAATTGTACATTTGGCGATTTTCTGGATAACCACATGTAAAACTATTGCAAAGTGCCCAATTAACTTATATTTCGTGCAACTCTAAATAAACAATTATCAATATTGATAGCATCTTCAATAAGCTACATAGTTCCTATATTAAAATATTTTATTAATTTATTTAAGAATTAGGAGTTATTTTCATTAATTTAGAGTCATTTTTGCAATTTCAACGATATTTTAGTCAATCTGGGGTGGAATATCGCTAAATTGGCGATACGTCTCTAGGTTATTAGCGCCAAGTTCGCCAAATGCATCAGCTAGTGTTACAGATAAACGGAGAGAAATGTATTTCTTTTATACTAGAAGGTATGCCCTCTGAGAACCCAGGCAGTCCAGCTCATTCGAGAGTATGGAGCAGTTGAATGAACGGCCAGGAAGGTAGAGGTATGTCCGTCATATGACGGAAATCAGGATTTGCGAAACATTACTTGACATTTGGAGTCATTTTTATCAATTTGGTGGCTAAATTTCTCGTCAAAAATTTTCTAGAAAGAAATGGGTTATTCTTATAGTCTACTCTTATGTTCATTCCAAATAATGGACTCAATTAGTCATCATTTCATTGATTTAGCATCGGTTTCAACAATTTGGTGAATTTTTATCAATTGGATGACATTTCCGCCAATTTGGCAACATTTAAAAAGTCAGCAAGTTGGAGATATTCCGACAAATTTGCAACCAAAATTTTGCTAAATGTTACGGAAAATAAGTTATTCTTATAGTATATTCTTTCCAAGATATTGAATTCTCATCAATTGGTCGTAATTTTCATTAATTTAGCGTCAGTTTTATCAATTTGACAACATTTTCGTTAATTCGACAACTATTAAAAAAGTCGCCAAATTGGTGATATTTCACAAAAATCCAAGCGTTATGGATAGAGATAAGTTATTTTTATAGTAGATAAATGACTATTGGAGTTCAAATACAAAAGTATTACGTAAAGTGCCTTTTCTTATGACTGGAACTAGCTAGATCCACGAGAATGATGTCACCCACCAAATTTATCGCATTATATTACATATGAAAAGTTAACATATTTCACACTAGTTAACATTGTTTGTTAATTTATGAGATATTTTGATACATTTATTTGTAAAATATACAATATCTCAATAACGGTTTATGCTAGCGTTCTAAAATTTATGTCAATCGTTTTCTAAGAAAAAAATTACATAAGAAATGACTATTTTCGTAACTTTATTGAAGATTTTGATTTTTTGATGATTTTTTCAAAAGTTCACTCGAAAATTTAGGGGAGTTCTGAACATTTGCTTGTGTTTAAAAACACTAGGCGTCCAGTATTCACGGATTGTAATTTGTGTACCATATTTCCTTGGAATCGTCTCATTCGTTCGTGAGATATCGTCTCCACAGACTCACTGACACATACACACACACGCAAAACACACACACACACACACACACACACACATACACGGACGAACGGACGCACACACACAGACATCATCTCAAAAATGTGTGATTCGTATTCAGGTATGCTGGAAAAGTGTTCTTGTTGAAAACTTGAATTTGAATTTTCGACCCCGTCAAAATACTTTCTTTATACATTATACTACGCATATAAGGAAAGTAATATAGGCACTCAGCTGTCCTGAGGGAATCAGAAATACAGCTACCCAGTAGGAAGTAGAAAGTTTTTTATTTGCATAAAATGATTATTAAAACACTTTTTTTAAAAACCATTAAAACAATTTTGACAAAATTTTGATAGCAAGTTCCCTATATTATGTAGTTTTGAAAATAAAAAAATGACATTTAAAAATGTGCATAGTTTAACTATATAACGGTATTTTGTCACAATCAGTGATCTTTCGAAATATTGAAAAAAAAAACATTGAAGCTCTATGGAATCAATTTCGGTGATAAGCTGCGTATATTGTGTACACCTGAGTGTAGCTGTGTGTGTAGGTGTAAGTGCAAATGTGGATGTGGATGTGAGTGCAGATGTTTGTGTAGATATGAGTGCAGGTGTGTTTGTGGGTGTGAGTGCAGCTGTGTGTGTAGATACGAATGCTTTGAGGCAAATTGTATGCAGTTTTTAAAATTGTATATAGTTTGGCTCTGAGGTCAAATGCACACTTGTTTTGCTAGGAAAGTCTTGTGACTGCCCCGATATTTTATTTTTTAATTTAAATAACTGATGGTTTGAGTTCAAATTAAACGATTTCTGTGATTTCTTAATTCCGAAATCTACTCTAATTTTTTCAAGTTTCAGTAAAAATGCATTCTTAATTGATATTCAAAATATAAGGTTTTACAAGGACAACCATTTACTCAATGTACGCTTAATGGACGTACGACAACCAAACTGAAAATGAAGGTAATCGTAACTTGTAAATTGTACGCAAGTTAGTTTTGCCACGAGTACAGCATGAATCTATGTTTCAAATAGTTTCTATTTAACCAAATACTCCGTTACATGGGACAATTATTTCGTGACAAATTGGGTATGTCATTAAACGGGTTCTAATGGACTTGTGTTTCAGAACGTATTGAAAATAATTGGCAAAAAAGTTAATGGGCTCTATTAATTATAATTTAGAAACAAATGCCTTATAATTTGAATTTTCCTTCCATTATATTATATACGGTTCATCAACGCTAATTAAAGTTCTCATCCGTATAATTAGTTACTTTTTTTTATTCCTCGAGATTTGAAAACGCTGCGATTAATATGTGCAAAAACGGCATTTTAAAATTGCATAGCTTTAAGCCTGCGCCTACAAATTCTCAGATTAATTCGTATGCGATTAATTATCAAAAATGATATGATTTTAAGGAAGTTTACTTGATTTGATGAATAATTAGTTTTGTGGAGTTAAATTTCGTTCTTCCATTATTTGAAACATTAAAATATTGCAGTTGCTTCTAAATGGATTGATTTAGAAAATATTTATTTAAATTTCTGTTCGTAAACAGATAATTTAATATATATTTGCCAAATGATAATAATAATTATTAAATACATATTTGTCAAGTTTTGCAGAATTAAAGTTTTGGTCATGTATCATTAATGTCAAAAGTCATTATTACTTTCCCTATATACATAGTGCAATGTACAGGCAAACTATTGTGACGGGGTCGAAAATTCGAATTCGAGTTTCAGATGGACGTACAAGTTTTAAGCATCCATGAACTCGAATTGAACGTTTATAAGGTGATGTCTGTTTGTGTGTGTATATGTTAGTACATATGTCAAGGTGTGTGTGTTCGTGAGTCCATGAATACAACATCTCACGTTTCGAACGAAATAATCCTAAACGATCGAATGATATTTTGTAGAAATTATAAAAAAATTAAAACCTTCAATTATGTTACATAAATTATCATTTTTTCTGTAATTCTTTATGAGAAAACTAATGATATAAATATTAAAACGGTAGCATGAACCGTTCTTAAGATATTGCTCATTTATCAAATAAATTTATCAAATAAATAACATAAAATTAATAATGTACTAACTATTGAGAAATACACTATATTTCAAAAAAATATTTTCACCCATAAAAAATGAGCTACAACCCCAAACTCGGTATGCAGGTCTCGTTTTTAGAGTTATAGAAATGATCAAACTGTGAGCGGCAATTATTTTGTAGGGCTCATAGAATGCACATAACAACGAAGCATGGTGCAGCATTTAAAACGACCGGTCGTCACACTCAAGTAGATCTTGGAACTGGATTTTCTGCTTTGATACTGCAAGTTGTGTATACAAATTACTTTGAGTCAGGCGCACTCGAATACGCTGCGAATAATTATCGGATATAGAAAGAGGTTGCATCATAGATCTGAAGAAAGCTGGTTGGTCCAACAGACGTATCAGTTGCCATCTGATATGATAGTTGCTTGGTGTTTCCAACAGTGGATCAAAGAAGGCGCATGTAGCCGTCGCAAAGGCTCAGACTGCACCAGATAGACAACTACTCGAGAGAATCGTTCAGTTAGGAGAAGAATCATGTCCACACCAATGGCGTCGCTATCCAACAGCATCCGATTGGATGCATGTTGTCTTTAGTAATGAATCCCGCTTCTCACTCAGTGCTGATCATGCATCTGCGTGTGGAGGAGGTCTAGCCAGAGTTTTGATCTCGCATTTCTTTTGAAGTAGCACTCGGCCATCACACGTGGTGTGACAGTCTGGTAAGACATCTCGTGGAGCAATCGACCTCCTCTAGTTGTGCTGCAAGACAATCTGACTTGTCGCTTGTACGTTGACGATATTCTGCAGCCGATTGTTCTACCTATGCTGTCAAGCCGCCTAGGTTCCATTTATCAACAAGAAAAAGCTCGACCATATACTGCTCGACTTCCTTAACAGGATTTAATATCCTCCCATGGCCACCAAAATTACTATATCTATCACCAATAGAACATGTTTGGGGCATGCTGGGACAGCATTTGCAGATTTCTCAAAATACCACTGAATTATCTGACTAGATGCAACATTTGTGGCAGAATATTCCGCAGAGGAATATATCCAAATTAATTGACTCTATATCTCACAGAATATCGGCTTGTATAGCTAGCAGAGAAGGGTCTATCACTTACTTAAATATCATATTCTTGTTGCCATCATTGCGTAATTAACCGTTTGCGGCTTCCAAATTCTGATTATTTGCCCATTTCCTCTAACGATACATACTTGATGAGTTTCGCAGCTGTAGCTCCATTTCTTATGCGTGCATATATTTTTTCAAGATAGTGTATGTTCACTTTTCATTTGCAATATTATATGCCACAGATTTGCTAACATCATTCTCATCGGTTTAGTTTGTTTCATTCGCATATTAAGATATATTGTGTTGCAGTTTTGTATATGATTCCCAACAATTCTCCAATAGTAATTTATTTATATACTAGCCGCCTTTGGCGACCAGCTTGTTCGCTACCCTTGAAAATTCTGGCCGTGGCAAACTCGCTGGCGCAACCTACCAGAAAGGTGTAAGGTAACTATTTGGACGGCCAGGAAGTGCCACCCAATTTAGATCGGAACCCAGTGGAGGAGGCAACGGCAGGAACTGTACCCTCCTTCCCCTACCACCAATCCCTCTGAAGGACTTACAGAACCACATGTTTAACGTGATCGTACTCCGCATGAACACGGCGACAGTTTTGGCAGTGGCGGAAATCGAACCCAGGCCTACCGAGTGCAATTCCAGCGCGCTAATTTATATTTTATAATGACCATATGCTAAGCTCTTTATTTTATCATCCTCATTCTATCGTTCCATCATATCGTTCAATCATTTAAAATATCCATAAAATTAAAATATCCGTCGTTCCATCATTTAAAATATCCATAAAGTTAAAATATCCGTCGTTCCATCATTTAAAATATCCATTTAAAATATCCATAAATTAAAATATCCATTTAAAATATCCATAAATTAAAATATCCATTTAAAAAGTCTATACCGTTTCATAATTTAAATTATGTACATCACCACAATTCAATCCAGCGTAATGTGCTAAAAACCTTATAAAAAGCAAACACTAATGGAAACAAAGTGACGTCTCCGGCTGCACGCGCAGGCGAAATGGGCCCTATTCGCTGTGAAGTCGTCGAGAAATTTAAAATCATTATTTCTTTAAAATCAGGATCGGGCTGCCATTTATAATTATTTCTTGACCAGATTGGGCTTGTAAGAAAGCCTGATGTTTCAGCTTTCGAAAAATGCAAATTATTAGTCGAAAATATTGCTACTTTTTCGGATACGAGGATTTAAAAACGAAGGTTAGTTTTTTTTGAGCCAAAAGGGACTTTTGTTTTAAAATCTGTAAAAAATATTAAAATTTATCCCTGAGATTTGAAATTGATATATTTTTACGCGCAATTGTCTTCTCTTTTCGGTAGTGTGATTTGTTTTTTTCTACGACGTCTGGTTGGTGGAAAAAAAGGGCAAAAGTGAAAAAACTAATGAAATCGCATAAAACATTATATAACAACAAAAAAAAAAATCCAAATTTTAAAAATCGGTTTTTACGTGTCACCTTCCTACCCACCCAGGTCTCCGATTGCCAAATTTCGTAGCTCTCCGACGCGCGGTCGCTGAGCCTATAGTGCATGAGACAGACACACAGACATTGCATTTTATTATTTAAGATAAAAAAGCCTTTCTTTCGCTAAATGTACAATTCACCGTTGACAATATTGTTCGATGGATCGTGTACATTATTTTCTTGATGTGATAGCCTTAAATTTGTAGGAAAGTCATATACTGCCCACATTAGGATTTTTTTACTAAGGCAGTTTTATTGCTTTAACTACGTCTTACTACACTTGTTTCATGGTATTCGCTGCTTTACAACATTATGGAGTCTTTGGTATATCCAAGGCACATAAACTCTCTTATGTAAAGGGTTCAGTTTGGAGAAAGTTTTGATTTTAATCCCAGCCAGCCGCAATACAGGAAATGATTTTTAACTTTTGGCAAAATTCTAGGCGTTTAGGTTAAGAGTGAAGCAACATATTTTCACTGGACTTTACCCACTAATGCTCCGATACACAAATAAAAAACGTCACATTATGTGAAAGTAATTTTTGTAACAAAATATTACGCAGTTTTTATTTCACAAACATTCCACTGACTATTACAACGAAAGGTTTTAAAATTTTCATTATTGTGCTACAGTAATCATCAAACCCATTCAATCTTGTGCAAATCGGGTAATAACACGTAATATGTATCGCTTTGTAATATGGAATATTACTATATCTCGACTGATAAGTAGTGACATCGATTGCAATCAGTATAAATTAAGTATCTGTAGATAGACAGCAGCCACATGAGCTAAGATAAGTTCGATTGGTTTGTTAATGCAGAATCACTTAAAAAATAATTCTATTGTAAAAATAATTGGATATTAGTATTTGTTATCACTTAAGAACGTCTAAATATTTTTGATTTTGCCAATGTTTGGTCGCACTTAAAATCTGCGAGGTTCCAGTATTCAAAGTTGGTAATAATAGTAAAATTCTTTTAATTGCTCATTCGTGTAAAATATATTGTATCCACAGATTAGCAAAAATATTCAAATACACATTAATACACATATATTACTTCAAGAACATCATGATAATAATATTAACGAATTCCGTCGTCTCCAATAAATCCGTCAAAAACAAGATTTCGAAGTTTTAACTCCAGCACAATACTGAAAATATATAGCGTTTGTAGACTGTTTCTTGCAAGTTGTGTATATTTCCAATCGGAGAAATGAAGCATAATTCAGAAGTGAGTTTTTATTTTCTCTCCAAGCTTTAATACCAAGAGTGGAAGTAATCAATCTTAGCCATGAAAAGGCATATGCAGTACATCACTTTGAAGTGCAAACTTATCAAAGTTAATTAGTGATTCCTTTAGGTTCAAATGAAATTGACTAATGTCTTGTAAACAGTTCGTTAATTAAAACTCTAATTAGCTAATGCGAACTCCTTAGGTGATGAGATAATTTCAGCTTCATTGATTTTTTTATTTTACTTGTTGTTACACAAGGCAAAAAATGTTTTAAAATACAGGTACTCAAATGTTACTATTATTATCTATACTCCTATTTTTTAGTCATTTGTTACTTATAACTGATTTTCATTTTCCATATTTCAATGCATCATCTATATATCTATTACGTTTTCGTTCTTTGCAATGCATGGTATTTGTACCCATAATATGCAACGTTTCATTGATCTAGCTTATCCAAAGTATCTGTTTAGCTATCTAGTTAGCTATCTATCCTATCCATAGTATCTGCTTAGACTGAATGAAGAGGATAACTCAATTCAGAAAGGAACCTAATGAAGGTGGCAGCCATAGAGACTGTACCATCGTTCCTCTTACATACACCCCTTGGCATATTACACTATTTGATTAGAGGAGTAATGATGAAATATGATATAGAAAGTTGTGAGTATCTGTGTGTATATGTGTATGTTGTAAAAACATCTTAAAGAGATTGTTTGACTCTTGAGAAGTCAAAAACCTCCAAATAGAGGCCACACAGCTTGAAATTCAAATACAAAGCCATTAAAGTTGTCATCATGGGTGGAATAAGTTCAGGGAGTTGAAAATAAACACATTAGAGTCGTCATCAGAAGGCGAGGGAGATAAGATGCTAAGAATTAGGTTCGAATGGAAAACAGAATACGGGTCTGGGAGTCATAGATTCCCAGACCAAATTCAAAGAATAGGAAAATATGATCTGATTATCAAGTGGTCTAGAAAGATATGTAAAATAGTAAAGTAGGAAAGAGTAAACAAGGAGAGGAGGATGATATATGGCACAGAGCAGTAGCATAGTGGGGAAGTTGCTAAACTAAAGGACTACTTGAGGCTACCTGTTGCTACTTGAGGAAACCTGTAGATGACACTGAGTAGTGTCGTATCGAAATTTTCTTTGAGCGGCTCAAGAAGTTCATTTCTCGAGCCATTTTTCATATTAACGGCTTGTTTCCATAGAGAAACATGGCTGTTTCGAGTTTTGTTCGACGACCATTCGTTTTCTTGCTTTGGTTGATTATTCGGGCGCTTTCGGTGTCTGGTTCTGATGTGTGAATACTGCAGGAAGCGAAACGTCATTAATGCGGAGAATTGGTGACCAATGAGATTAGATCTTGAGAAGTGATATTAGCGGATGTAACGGTAGATGTGGGGGTTTTTCTGGAAGATTTGTGAGCCGAGAAGATGCCGTTGGAATGGTTGTAAAATGGACGGGCAAAGGATTTGGCGAAAAGGCTAAAGGCCTGGATTTATTGCGGATTTACTGACAATTAATGTCGTGAATCTAATCCAGAGGACGGCTTCTGTTATCACAAAAATTCTCGATTTTTTCTAAAGCTTTTTTTAATATTTCAGGGGAAGGTCTTCTGTTCAGGCCGGATTTTGACTCGTCATAGAGTAAGGAGCACTTAGGCGTTTGCATCTAGGAAAGTTACAGGAATATTTGGTCGGAAAGACTCTCTGCCTGTCTGCTTTTAAACCGGATGCCGGAATTTCAAAATCATATTCGCACTAATGATGAGATCCTTAACTACAAACTGTAAGTCATCTGATTATTATTAATTACGCAAATTACGAATGATGCTCGGATCGAATAGATAAATCATTTGCACATTATCGAGAACTCTAACACAAAATAATGGGCCGGGCCAACGGCCGTACCGTGCTGAAAATACCGGTTCTCGTTAGATCACCGAAGTCAAGCAGCATCGGGCGCGGTTAGTACTTGGTGGGTGACCACCTCGGAACACCGCGTGCTGTTGGCCATCTCGGGTGCGGTATCCCCGTGGTTTGCGCGCCAGATTTGCACGCTACCACAAATGCACCGTGTTCATGCGGAGTACGATCACGTTAAACATGTGGGTCCGTAAGTCCTTCCGAGAGGTTGGTGGTAGGGGAAGGAGGGTACGGTCCCTGTGGATGCCTCCCCCACTGGGTTCCGGTCTAAATTGGGTGGCACTTCCCGGCCGTCCATACAGTTACCTTACACCTTTCTGGTAGGTCGGACGGTCTGGATCTCAACAACAACAACAAAATAATGGGCCGGGGGCGCGGTAGCCCATTGGTTAGCGCGCTGGAGTTGCACTCGGTAGGCCCGGGTTCGATTCCAGCCACTGCCAAAACTGCCGCCGTGTTCATGCGGAGTGCGATCACGTTAAACATGTGGGTCCGAAAGTCCTTCCGAGAGGTTGGTGGTAGGGGGAAGGAGGGTACGGTCCCTGTGGATGCCTCCCCCACTGGGTTCCGGTCTAAATTGGGTGGCACTTCCCGACCGTCCAAACAGTTACCTTACACCTTTCTGGTAGGTCGGACGGTCTGGGTTTCAACAACAACAACAAAATAATGGACAGGCCAACGGCCTTACCGTGCTGAAAACATCGGTTATTGTTAGATCACCGAAGTCATGCAGCATCGGGCGCGGTTAGTAGTTGGGTGGGTGACCAACTGGGAACACCGCGTGATGTTAGTACATTTCGGGCGCGGTAGCCCGGTGGTTTGCGCCCTGGATTTGCACGCTGCCACAACTGCCGCCGTGTTCATGCGGAGTACGATCACTTTAAACATGTGGGTCCGTAAGTCCTTAAGAGAGGTTGGTGGTAGGGGAAGGAGGGTACGGTCCCTGTGGATGCCTCCCCCACTGGGTTCCGGTCTAAATTGGGTGGCACTTCCCGGCCGTTCAAACAGTTACTTTACACCTTTCTGGTAGGTTGGATGGTCTGGGTCTCAACAAAATAATGGACGATTAAAATTTAATAGATAAGAAATTAATGATGCTGAAATATTAATAATGATATAATTTCCCTATTACTAGGAAGACTGTTATATATATTGAAATGGGAAATAATAGTATATGAAATTTTAATTCAAATCTATAGAATTGATTATTGCTAATATGTGAATATGCGATTTGAATAATATAATGTTTTGCTCAGAAGCCATTGTTGGAACAAGAAATATAATTAAGTCTGTCTATTCTATACATATCTATGAACTTATTATCACTGAATAAAATTATTATTTTAAGAGATTTAATGATGTTATATTATCCACTTTTAAGTCGTGTAAGTTCTATATTATATCATACAACATTCGCGACTAACCGTCCTGTGTTTCACAGGACAGGGATGCAATTACCTGGGTTAATAAAACTCTTCATACTGCAGAGGTAAGTGACTGTTTGGTAGGTACCTAATTTCATTTTGTCACTAATTCCACTATACTTGTTACGAATATTTGCATAATAATTTCATAAGGATATATTACTCTGCGAGAGTTTAGTTTCACATTATTGCATATTAATTTCATGGTTTAATTACTTATTGTTGTGAACTTATTAACTCCAAAGCAGAACTCCCTTTATTACATTTGACGCCGGAAGGCACGTTCATTTACATATAACAAACATCTGGTTAACATTTTAGTACTGTTAGACGCTACGTGACAGTAGCAATAGAGTCTTACATGCCTCTCTTCAACTCATAGATATTGAAGGTGTATGGAAATTGTTGGCGAAGAGTAACACATTCGCAAGATTTAAGCCTATCAATCTCTGAGCCTGATTTGTTGCATTCCGATACTTTATTCTAGCACACACATGCATTCGTACACTCACATTCTGTCCTGAAGATTGAGTTTAATCAGCAGTCAATAGGCTTTGATTCATGGGTGACACCCACAACTTGTTTATATATCACTTCATCTCTTTCGAGAATAACACGAGAAGGAAAGCATACCACAATAGATGAAACGGTTAGTTGTGAGAATATAACTTTCCTGAACTTTAGTGGTAAAATCCAGGCCTCTACATAACAGTTGTCTAACGTATTTTCATCTTTTTAGACCATCTAGAAGCTCCCTGGTGACCCAGAGGACTGAATCTTTAAACATTTAGAGTAATAACCTAACAGAGCCGGATTTTCGATTTGTTTTCCCGGAGATGGAGAAAATGGAGTTTATCAAAAATACTATTCGCACCCTTTAAAGGCGACTTGTCGGCTTTGAAATCAAAATCTTTACACACTTATAATTTCGATCACGGCGCAGGACTTAGCGGAGCAAGAGTTTCGTTTTTTTTCGATGGGGTGAGGGTGGGGGTGGGGGTGGCGAGGTAAACAAAAATGGAAAGGTGTTTTAAAGTATTTCCAGACACTCCAGAAGCACCTGGTGACACAAAAGTCTGAAGTTTTGCGCACTTAAAGCATAAAAGACGGGGATCTACTAACTGAATCAAATGACTGATGTCTACGCTTAACGACATGCATTGTTAAACAAAATGAAGATAGTTAAAGAAAGATAGAACTTATTTCAGACTTTTAATTCTTTCTGTTTTTGACAGACTAGGTACAAGAAAATTATTGTCTTATACCAGCTTTCTTCCAGGAAGTACCAGAAAACTGTATCATATGAGGTGTGAAATGAATTCGAGAACAGACCAATGAAGACCGTTATCAGAACTCAAGCAATTTCGACACTTTTTTCAATTTAAAATGATTTTTGGAAATAAATTAATTTTTCTGGGAAAATGGGTCCTGTAGTCAATTTCCCAATATCCGGGCGAGAGCAGAACTGTGCAGGTAACCCGCGGTCTTTGTGGGAAGGGGGGCGCAAAAGAGAAGTTAAAATTACTATATAGCAGAAATATATAAATGATCAATAAATTTATATACAGATTATGAACCATAAAAACATTTGGATAATTGTTTGTTCTGTAAAACTAAATTAAATTATAACACCATTTTAGTGGCTAAAATGTTGTAAGGTAAGTAAAAGTCACACATTTCAAAATTTGTGTTGCAATCTCAAAATTGAAAATGAGTTGATATAACTTTTATCACAAAATGTAATAAAATACTACCTGAGATAAAGTCTGCTCAATTTTTCATTATAAGAACGGATACTATTCAATATGTGTGAAAAACAGAATATCAATTAAGCTAATTTATAGCTGTACAAAAGACTCTCCCACTCCAATAATGATAAGACTGTTCAAAAGAGCAATAAAATATACTCTTTTAGTAATTTCGGCGGTTTTGTGGGCATTTTTTAAAGATTTAAATTGAATTTATTTTAAGATGCAAATTTGATTTTCTGCTATGTTGTTCTTCGTCTTATAAATAAATGACAATTTCTTGTGCAATGCCATACAAATAAACTCCATTATTTTGGGATATATTTTTCATAAGATATGTTAAATACAATCTTGAATTTTGGTGACTGTGCGTAGTATTTGTTGTTGTTGTTGTTTCTTATGACCTCCTGGTTTCGGCGGAGCCGATACAGGACCAAGGACGCAGGAAGCAGGACAGAACGAAGAAAGACACAAGAGAAGAGAACAAAGTTTATGACAAACAAGCATCACTGACGAAGGTCCGAGGGGATGCAGTTTCTCATTTTAGACAAGGACCCAGAAGGCGGAAGACTGACTCTATTCTCAATAGACATCCATGCCTTACACGGGATTCGAACTCGAGCCCACAAGACAGCAGCCGGAGACGCTATACACTTCACCGCCTGGGTGACGTGCGTAGTATTTAAATGTACCAAAAGCAGAAGGGAATTATTTCAAAACTGCAAATTTAATAAAGATTTAAATAAATATACTTTCTATATGATAGCGTATGAGTCAAACTGATATCAATCTAAAAAAATTTGATGTGGGCAACACATGACTTTCCTTATATAATGTAATGAATTTACTACTTTTACAGTAAAAAATAGGTTTTTCTTATAGTAGATACTAATATTCTTTCCAAGACATTGAATTTTCGACAATTAATCGTCATTTTCATTGATTTAGAGTCATTTTTTTCCATTTGGCGAGATTTTCGTTAATTTGGCAACATTTCAAAAAGTCGCCAAGTTGGCGACATTCCGCCAAATTCGTCGCCAAAATCTCGCCAAGCGTTATGGATGAAGAAATAAGTTGTTCTTACAGCAGATAAATGACTATTGGCATTCAAATACAAAAATATTACTCAAAGTATCTTTTGTCATGAATGGAACGAGCTAGATCCACTAGAATGATGTCACCCAATTTATCGCATGGTATTACATATGAGGAGTGAACATGTTTCTCAATAGGAAATATTTTTTTCATTTTATATGACTTTTTATTAATTTTTTTGAAAAATGTGCAATATCTCGAGAACGGTTCATGTTAGCGTTCTAAAATGTATGTTAATCGTTTTCTAATGAAAAATTACATGAGAAATGTCTATTTGCATAACTTTATTAGTGGTTTTGATTTTTTGACTATTTTTTCAAAATTTTATTTGAAAATTTAGGGGGTTCTGAACAGTCGATTGCGTATAAAAACAATAGGCTTCCAGTGTTTACGGATTGTGATTTTTGTAACAAATTTGGTTCGAATCGGTCCATTCGTTCGTCAGTTATCGTCTCCACAGACTCACTGACACACACACACACACACACACACACACACACACATACTTTCACACACACACATACTTTCACACACACACACACACACAGACATCCCTTCAAAAATGTTTGATTCGTGATCAGGGATGCTTGAAACGTGCTCTCCCGTCGAAAACTCGATTTCGAGTTTTTGACCCCGTCACAATACTTTCCTTATACATTATGTATATAAGGAAAGTAATAATGTTAAGCTCGTTACTGTAAAAGCATAACTTTTTTTACTTTACCTGAAATACATGGTAATGTATAGGGAAAGTATTGGAATCATACCGAAAATCACAACTCGAGTTTTCCGACGGATTTACAAGTTTCGAAACCTCTAGATTACGAAAAAACTATTTTTAGTGTGACATCTGTGCGTATGTCTGTGTGGCTGTCTGTCTGTGCAATAAATATATCCACTCTAACTAAAAAACTAATGGATCAAATTTCATAAAATTTGGTATATAAGTCACTTGGGTGAGACCCAGGTGCTGATTAGTTTTTGGTAGGATTCGGAAAAACAGAATCCGCCTTTTTTTGGCGAAATGTCCTGTAAAAATTTCATGTATCATCCACTCTAGCTAAAATACTAATTGTCCAAATTTCACAACATTTGGTAAATACGTTACTTGTAGGATGCTTTGGTGCTGATTAGATTTTGGTACGATTCGGAAAAGAACAACCTGCCTTTTTTATGAAATGGCCCGCAAAAATTTCATGTATTGACCCTAGCTACTACTAATTGTCCAAATTTCTCAAAATTTGGTAGATAAGTTAGTTGTGGGCACTCTGGTGCTGATTAGATTTTGGTACGTTTTGGAAATTAACAGCCTGACCTTTTTTACGAAATGGCCCGCAAAAATCGCCAAAATCTAAAAAAGAAAGAAACTACGTATGTTGAAATGCATCAAATAAATTCTTGTTTTATACGCAATTTTTGACGAGGAAAAGAATATAACACAGTTCATTATACTTTAGGACTAACCGTTCTCAAGATATTTGAGATTTCTTGCATTTTTGTTACGGCGCTATCGGAAAAATGTCCAATTACCAAAGAAAAACAAAAATTGAATTAAAAAGGCAAATTTAGCGTTATTTGGTGCAATTAAACTCAATCTAATGAATTATTAAAGAAATAAAGAAAATATGAATTTGAGTCTCCAGGGAAAGTCATGTGCTGCCCACATTAGATTTTTACTGCCAAAAGCAGAATAGAAAAAAGTGGTTGACAACAATCTAAGAACGAAAAAACAGTTAACAGATTTTAAACGCTTATTCAAGAAATAAAATTGCGAGCTTGAGAGATGTATTAAATAATTAGAACTAAATCAATAACTCAATTAAAAACATGCACCGAAATATTGTAAAAATATGCATGTGAATAAATGAGAAAATTAATACTTGTGACTAATGACAAAATTTATATTTGTCAATAAACGACAAAGAATTAATTACGAAAGAAATAGATGTCTTAGAACTTGATCTAGCGGAAAATCAATACAGAGAGAAATAATTTCTTATACGTAAATCTCTCTCTCTCTCTCTATCTGTATCTCTATCTCTATCTATCTAACTATCTATCTATCAATCTATATATATCTCTAATATATGAATACTCAAAAATCCAGATCCATGTAGTTCTATCCCATTGACAGTACCTTAAGTGAATAAATATTCAGTCTTTAGACCGCCGGAGGCTTACGAAGAATCTGGAAAAAATATTTCGTAACCTCTCGACCCGCTTCCTCCTGAGGGAGATCAAATTATAAGTTCACTTAGATTTTGTCCAGATGCTATAAATGTGCAAATATTCGGTCTTTTACGTCCTTAAAGAGTTTCTAGAAGATTGGAACAGCTTCTGAAAGGTCTGGAATGGCTTCTGGACAGTCTAACACAGCTTTGGAGGTCTTGAAAATCTAGAATAGATTCTGGAAGGTCTAAATAAAATCCCTTCTGAAAGGTCTGGAAACACAAAGACACGTTAAAAAATTATTATATATATGATTTCAAAACTCTTTATTTCATTTAAAATGTTTAATAATTTTAATATCATTCTCTGCCATAATACTAAATAATGCTACTTAATACCACCTTAACACTAAATAAATTTTTGAAATATTTTAATCTATTTTTTTCATTGAAAGAAATTGCGGAATATACATACATTTAAATGCGTGTAACTGTAGCAAAGAAAGTGTTTTCTGAAAGCAAAGGAAAACTTATCCTTCAAACTTTTATTTAATTTAGAATTCTGTCATTTGTAGTAACTTTTTATATGCTTTTTAGAAATTATTCAAAAACTTCATGTTTTATTTTTTCTTGCCGAATGAAAAGATTTAAATTTAAAAAAAATATATAGTTCAAACTTTTTCTAGCTTTCAATTTTTTTGATACGAACAAATTAATTGCCATAAGATTTATTCATGCCCAAAACAAAAAACTAACGTGTTAAAAAATGCTTGTTGAACATTTTAATTGGTTTCAACAAAGAAAAGGTGAAGTACATTAACAAAATATGCAGATTGTAAGATTTTATATCCTAAAAACAATTGTTAGATATTGTATATATGTTATATTGTTTAATTCATAAATCATTGAAAACTAATTACTTTTAGGAAAGTAATACATCAGTAGGATGAAAAAGCAAATTTATTGGTTGCATACAATTTTTGCTATATCATTGTTCTCAGAAAACAAATTTGTGTTTGAAACATTTATTTCTCAGTATCTGTTATCGATGTCAAATGATGACTGATGACATATGAATTCAGCATCATTTTCTGAAGGAGAGGGGTTGGTACAGTAGAAATTTCCATTTTCGATTCAAAAAATTTTCTTGCAACTTCAATTCCTCAAAATTGGCTACAAATAAAGCTTAGATAGTGGCTGATATTGATACAGGATCAAATTCTAAAAAAAAAATGTTAACTAATTTTCTAAAAATTTCCGTTTCCGATTCTGAAGATATATTTTTTGATTCAAAACTTTTATTTTCCTAGCAAAACCTAGTTTTCAAAATCGCCTATATATATATAGCTTAGATGATAGCTAATATGGCTGGCTTCATCCCTATATTTACTGAATTATGAAAAAATTAAAAACTTCATCTAACATATTTTTTTTCTTGTTACTCGAGGACTCATTAGAAGATACATGCAATAAAAATAAACAATTTTGCAACACAGGGTAAATTAAAGATAATTAAATGAACTGGTACTTTAAACGTACCGTCGGGACACTGTACTTGAAAAATATTGGTACTTTGGAAAAATGAAATAAGACTGACACGGGGTAGGATGGAAAATCATTTACTATATTATTAGCGTCATTGATTTAGGATTAGTGGTAACCAGAAAAGCAATTTTTCTTCTCGTTAATGCGAAGAAACACATTGCACATGGTGCATTTTGAATGAGGTTCGCTCTGAACATTGTTCTTGGGCAAAGTTCGCAACGACCCAGCTCCACCCCTGTTTCAATTACATATGTGTACGTAAAATGTATTATAAAATAAGGATCCATTAAACCACGCCAAATAATTCGTTAACTATTCTTTCTTTCATTAAATTACCATTGCTATACTGCTTCTAGGATCAGAGCCGTAACTAGTGAAGGGGGGGGGGGCAATCGCCCCAGTTGCCGACCTGGAGAGGGGGAACAATTAAGATGCAGACTTTTTTTTTAAGTAATAATATGAAATCAGGTGGGCTGCCGTCAATTCTACTGTTTGCCGTGGGCACTAATATCTCTAGCTACCACCCTTGTGTGACTAGACGGTGCTTTGAAGTACCATTGCAAAAAACCCTGTGCAAATAAAATATAAACGCTTCCATTACGGAAATTTAACAATAATATCAATTCTTAGGCGATATTAATCGAAACAAACAATGATTGATTTACTTTCAAAATTTGAGGTTATTCAGGGAGGTAAACTTCACAGTAACATCGGTCATAAAAATACACGGGGGGAATATAGAGGGACGCTACAATATTATTTGTTGAACAAGAACTATTGCCTAGAACTCCTCCTGCTATCTAGTGACACTAAAGTGAAGTATATAGCATTGATCCCCAAAAGTACCATCGGGATTGTTTGAATGAAACTAGTTTTATTAGGGTTTGAATCTACTGGTACTTTAAAGTACCGTCGGTAGATAAAGGGCTAACATTGAATGCTGGAGGTGGGTTCAAGAAGGATTTCCACTCGGATTCGAGAGATGTCACTTCCGCTTTTACCAAATAATCGTATGATTTTACAAAATACATGTGTAAAATAGTATAAAAACAGCTAAATAGTTCTATTGCAACTGAAATGCACACACCACTTGCCACCAAATTAATTCTTATTCAAAAATTTACTTTTTATTCTTAACAACTTCGAGGGTTCAATCCAAATAAAGGGAAATATAAAGGATAGTAAATAATAATAGTAGCTGAATGGGTAAGACACCCGATCAAGTATGAACCAGGGGCTTCGAATGTAGCAACACGAGACTGTAAATTTAGGTTAAAAATATATTTTCCAATATCTGAAATCTGTGTTTTATTACCTATTGTGATAAGAATTTTTTGTGATAGTGCTAAAACAACTGAGCACTACATATCGAATGTAGTGGACGACTGACATCTAATACATTCTAAAATACATTTATGCCATAAGTGTATATTTAAATACACAACTTTTAATCCACGATAAGTTATATGATTCTTACCAGTATAAAGTTGAAGATGAGGACAGAATGCGTTTCCCTATGGACTCAAATACATATGTTATATACTTGTATATGAAAAGTAATATCTATATCTTTCGATCACGCTTGGCTTGAAGTGTGTTGCAATATAACCAATTCGGCAAACTTGACGATAAATGCGGCCTAATATTGCCAAATTGACGACTTGCTGTAACTAAAATGGCAATATCGCTAAAATGGCAATATATAAATGGCAAAAATATCGCTAAAATGGCAATAGTTCATTTCTCAAAAAATTAAATTTGAATTCATTGAAAATCCCATAGTTTCGTGGGAACTATTAATATTAAGTACATTCATAATTCAAAATTGCGAGTTTCACTGTAAAACAGATACGTTTTACTAGGGATAGTATAAAATTTGTGTGTTGACAAAGGGTCATATAGTAAATATGTTCTGTCATGAGGTGGTATAATACTTAATACCTTATATATAATGTGCACTGCATAAAATAAATAATTATAATCAATGCCCTCGAATGTTTGACGATTTTAGAAGAGCAAGTGCTGTTGGCAGCGCATAGAAGAGAATATTTTACATAACTTTTTGTAATATATATATATCCGTATACGCGAGAAACGTCCGTGTACTCTAAGGGGTACAAGGTTAAAAATTTCCCTTTTATTAAAAAATAACCCTTTTATTTATTAACGGCAATAAATGTAAGCAGGAACAATAAAATTCGGCGAATAACCGGATAACTACCTTATAAGATTACTAAATAACTGTCAGGTACAATAAAACAAAACAACAATTTTGTAACTTTTTGTAAATTTTAAAATTTAAATTTATGCAAGTCTTAATATGAAAGTATTAAAATGGAAATTATATATAAAAATATAATCAATAAGGAACCTTGAGATGTTAATTAAAATTTAAAATATAAATAATACATTAAAGTGATTTAAAATAGTTGCTAGTTGTTATAAAACGGTTAGATGATATTTCAGGTCAAATTACGTGATAAGTAAGGCACCTAAAGTTAACTTTGATATTTAATACAAGTCAGCTATAGGCACCCCACTAATTAAAATTTGAATAAGGGATTGTAGTTATATAAATCTTTTTTTAAATGAATGTCAAATTTGAGTTTAAAAAGTGAATTGTGAGAGGAACATGACTTTAGGAACAATGATTCAATAAAAGGAGTGACGATAGCAAGAGCATAGGCAAATGCAGTCATACAATGATAGGATTTGGTATTCTAAGTAAAATAATTAAAAGTAATCAAATAATGGAAATAAGTAGTATGGTGTACGCTTTATTTCAACATTTATGGATATGTTGAATGATAGAAAAGGATTTGTACATTGTAAATTCGAAAACGTGGATTTCATACCGCGGGGAAGTCTTTAGCGCACGATTTCACATGCTGCAAATCACCTGCCCGTTGGAGTTGAGAAGCTTCTTATATATCTTCGATTAGCTAAAACGAGTTAGAAAAGTCGATTAAGGGATCAGATTTTATGAAGACTCCCGCGTTAAAAAAGGGGGATCGTAGCAGTCTTGTCATTAAAGCGATTAGTCAACTGTCATTGGAAAGCAAGCCTAGAGAATGGTGTTGTTGTTTGTTTACGTTCGGTTTTAAAGGGATGAGTTTATAAAAGGACATTGTCAGAGAATGTGTCATATATTCATTACCGATAATTAGTGGTTCATTTTGATAGACAGGAATGTACACTTATTTGGATATTCTGTACGGTTTTGAATCTGCGTTTTTGCATCTGTGATTTTTATTATCTTTTGTATCTAGTGTATTTTAGTTTTAATAGTTATACATATTTTGACAGTTTCAAATAATTTCATTGTATAAAGTATTACTCGAACTTTTTATTTTCGGGTTTTCTTATTCGGTATTCCATTGTTCTAGTCAACTTTTCATGATTGGTACGCCTTCCGGGAGTGTTGCCTTGCCTCCAAAGCATGCTTCAACCGAGGAGTGGGGTCTACAACCCCTCTACAGCCTATTTTTGGTACTACTCAATAAATGTTAATTCTTTGATTCCATTTGGATACCTTATATATATATATATAATATATATATATATATATATATATATATATATATATATATATATATATATATATATATATATATATATATATATTTATATTTATATATATATATTCGATAAAAATATGTTATGTTCTGAGCATAATATATTTTTATTGAATATATTTAAAATCTTGTTCTGTCTCAGAATTAAACTTACTTGTACTTTATTTTAAAACAATAAATGCACCCAAATTATAAAAATTAGCTCGATACCAACCCAGAAATGTATTAGAATAGGGGATTTTGTTTAAAAATTGTTCCATTGTTATAAACGTCAATCACGTCTGGAAAAATCTATTTCTTTTATTAATTATTCACTCTTCTCGCTGTCTGGATTCTGCCAATATTTAAGTTTCTACAACAACCTGATGCGATGTTAAATCAATATTTTTCTTTTTACTTTTCTTGCGGTGCGCATTTTCTCCTTGAAACCACATTTGAAACATTTTTCATTTTTGCTTTCCGAACGAATTGATTCATTTGCTAAATTTAAAAAGTTAAAAAGTTATTGTTTAACTTCTTGAAAAATACCAGAACATGTATAGCGTATTTGAACATTTTTTGTGCTTCTCGAATAAACACACGTTTCATTCGAAATATTTGGTCATATGTCGACTTTCATGCAAAATATAAGAATCGTGAATATTCTAGTATAACTTGTTATTTCAGTAAGCATGCAATTTATATTCGTACACAGAAAAACTGAAACATGTAATTATTTGAATTAGGCAAATGAAAAATGACTTTTTACTTCTAATAAACGTATAAAATTCGCAATTTTATTTTCATGGTTGTAAGTTTAGGAGATTGTTAGTCTATAAATACCAGTACTATATTAGAGTGACGGATAAAGTTGTAAGTAGGCAAAATAACTTTCGAATGATCATAGCTGCAATTATAGGATTAAGGTATTGGCACAGTAAAGTGACAATACGTTACTAAATAATATTGACGACAGTACCCTAGCGGCAAAATTTGGAAGTTAGCACGTGTATCTCGTAAGCTGTGAGAGATAAAGAAAACAAGTTAGTTAGAAAATTGTAGAGCTTAATCAAATGAGTAAAATCTTCGTTTTATTTAATACAAAAGCGTTTTTTATGTGAAGTACAGTTTAACGCAAAGCATGCTTAATATTCCCACCGTTTGCCTTTTTTGCTCACCGGCAATGTAGGTTTGGATGTAAGAAAAAATTCCCTGTTTCACTTTAGCCAGGATTATGGGTGAATATGGAACATTAGGAAATAGTGCTGCAACCATCTCTTAATCTTCATTCGAATGGCCTGTCATAATCTTCTTTGACCCTATGCTTCTCAAAATACACACGTCTTTTGTTGAGAAATTCGTTTGCAAATTGCCTCACACGTTTTATCCGCAGGAGCGGTGTTCTACGTCGCTACCGCCATTTATATATGATACTAATAACAACGCTTAGATTTTTCTAATTGAACCATTCGTTTCTGAATGTTATCATTTTTTACCAATTCGATGATCTACATGATTTTTTCCTTACCACTCATCGTTTTCGATGTAGGAGTGGTAACTTCCAAATTCTGCCAGCAGACGTGCTTAGTCACATTTGGTAGCGCATAATCACTTTGCTGTGCCGAAAACCCACTTTCATAACTCTAGTTGAACAGCATATAACTAGAACTATTTTATAACTCTGTTCGAACTTATTTGGCTAACTAACAACTTCGCTGATCACCTTTGTAAAACAAGCGTGGAATCACTTTAAAAATATAACACAAGATTCGATACAGACTCCTAACACAAGTTAGGAGTCTTCATCATGAGTCTATTTCCCTAGTAGCTCAATCCAAGCAGGTTAGAAAGTAGGAGTGGAAACTGTGTACTTGAAAATGGGAAACTTTTTTTGGACTCTAATAGTACCATACGATAGTTGTGTCATTTATCGCACACTTGCAAAACTAAAAGAGAATTTCTGTTTTCCATTTATTTCAAGTACTGTATGGATAAATCAAAATCATTTTCGATTTATTGATCTAAAATTCAATTTTTGATAAAATCATTGAACACCTTATTAAATTATTTCTATTATTTAGCTTAAGTACTTTAACAGAGAGATATATTTAAAATACATTGAAGAATATCAAATAAATTGAAAAGCAAATATTGCAATAATAAGGAACTTAATATACGATCATGTCCAAAAGTTAAGCGTAGTTTCTGTTTATGCGAAAATTTCAGGGAATCTACATCGGAATGGAAGGGAACGCGGTATGCGGGTGTAATAGGGTTATAGAAGAAGAAAACAATGCAAAACAAGGATAATAGCGACCTTTATTAGCCAAAGAAAAGAGTTGAAAGAAAAAGGGTTACAATACGAGTGTCAACCTCAGTAAAACAGAATGATTAAAATAATGTGATGCTGCAGTTTAATACTGCGTTTGGATGAGTTGTGTTCTCAAAGATTTCCAAGCCTCACGGAGAGCAGTTTTCAATCCCGAAACTGAGCTTAGTGGGTATCAGAGGGCTGCAAGCTGTCTCCCGAGCATATCCACATATGCTCTATTGGATTCAGATCAGGAGAGTTGGCAAATCACTGTATGTGCTGGATATCTTCATTTTGAAGAAAGTCGTCAACCAAGGTCGCACGGTGAGGAACCTCGTTATAATCTATGACGATGAAATCAGGACCAACAGCTCCCCAAAACAATCGAACGGTAGGCTCAAGGACTTGGCATCTGTATCTTTGATTGGTAACTGACCCCGTATCAAGGAAGTGGCGGTCTGTGCGGCCGTCCATCATGATGCCTGTCTTTCGAAACGATGTCTTTCCGTGATGTTTCCCTAATGAAAACACGTTCCACATTTTCTCCAGAGCTTGGTATAACGAGAATCAGTTTGCAGGCTAAACCTAGATTCGTCACTGAACATAACATTGCCCCAATGTTGTCCATTCCACTATCGATGTTCCAAACTCCACTGTAAACGCGAGCATTTCTGTGCAGACGCCAGGGGGATGCAAAATTCTAGTCGTCTGGTATAGAGACCAACGTGTCTTAGTCTCCTGTAAACAGTTTGTCTCGAAACAGTGACTCCTGTAGCGGCTGTCAGGGGCGAACCTAGTTGTCTGGCAGAATGATTCCTCTGACGTTGTGGGAGAAATTTGCATGTTCATTTGTAACAGAAAGGCATTTGGCGCTGTCGTAACGTTCCAGACAGATAAGAAGTGAGGCAGCAGCAATTTGTAGAGGGAATTGAAGCTATGGAAGCTGGATGTTAACCAGCATGCCACGTCCAACCGTTTCTATGTAAATTGTGTCTGCCATCGGGAAATAAAGTTTATTCAGACGTATCTGTGTCTATGATTAATGGTGTAGATTCGTGTAACGGAACAGGTGAGACTCAATAAAATTCCACTGAACCAAAAGAGAAGATTCGCCGACATAGTGGTGCAAAGCGGCCGGGAATACTTCGAGTTGTGACTCACCGTAGTTCATCTTTTCGATACACGTAAAAGCTGATGAATCGTAGAAGGGTAAGTACCTAAATTTTGCTTATTGAATAGTTGAGTTGAAGATTTGAAGGCTAAACGAAACCATGAGTGTAGAAGATACTGTTAAGCGTAGTAAAGCAAAACGAGGCACAATTCGTAGTGCAATAACAAAGATTATAAAGAAAATTGAGGATGAAATAAATAAAAAAGAATATTCGCGGGCAGAAGTAATTCAGGATTCCATAGCTGTTCTGGTAGAACATAAAGATGCGCTAGAAAAATTGAATGAAATAATTGAAACGCAAATCGAAACAGAGGATTTGGAACAAGAAGTAGAAGGTTCCTTAGAATACACTCAGTCAATAGTGCTGTGCAGATCGCGTTCCAGTAGATATTTGGGGAACTTGAATGCAAATCCGAAGGTAAATCAATTTAGTGCAGAAACGATATCGGACATCAAAGTGAAGACAAACACTAAATTACCACGTATCTCCCTAAGCAAATTTGAAGGTGATATTTGTAAATTTCAAGAATTTTGGCCTCAATATAAAGCCGCGATTCACGAAAATGAAACACTTCAAGAAGTCGAGAAATTTAATTACCTAAAATCGTTGCTTAGTGATTCGGCAGCAGCCGCTATAAGAGGTCTTCCTTTAACAGCTGAAAATTACAGAAAGGCAGTAGAAATTCTAGAAGATAGATTTGGGAAAAAGGAAGTTTTAGTTTCCGCACACACTGATCGTTTGTTAAGTTTAGAACCTGTGCGTAAGTCAAACGATGTGTTTGCGCTAAGAAGATTGCACGATGAAATATCGGTACAAATCAGAAGCCTTAAATCACTCGGAGTCAATTCCGACTCATATGGATGTTTATTGTTGCCCATATTATATAAATGCATTCCAAATGAATTTGTGTTACAATTTCATAGGCAAAATAAGGAAACTAATGTAACTGCGTTACTAATGTATCTAAAGGGAGTAATAGAAGCGCGAGAAAGGGCTGAAAACGTAACATCTTACAAATTTGAAAATGCAAGATCTTACGAAAGTAACATGAAATTGGAAACCCCGAAATATCCCAGTCCGATGAAAAGTAAGACCCCATCTGCATTTTGTTTAAATACTATAACAGAAATTCATTGTGCATTTTGCAATGAAAAACACAATTCCGAAGATTGCAACTTAAACTTAGAACAGCGAAGAGATTCTTTACGTAAGCAAGCAAAATGTTTCAGATGTTATAAAAAATTCCATCGTAAGAGCCAATGCAGATCAACTCAAATCAAATGCTTAAATTGTTTGTCAAAATGGCATCAGAAATCCCTCTGTGTGCAAGCATTCCAGACAAAACCTTCGTCGTTAATCCATGAACAAAATAATCAAGGCAAATGTGGATCTGGAACTTCGGGTGTATATTTTCAGACTTTGCGGTGCAAATTAATTGGAAGAAATGAAATTGTTAAAGTTCGTATATTATTTGATACGGCCGCACAAAGAAGTTTTATAAAACGGGATCTATCCCGAAAAGTAGGATTGGAGGTTATTGGAAACGAGTCGATCAAAATATATAAGTTTGCGGAAAGTCAAGATCCTCCCGTCCGCACTCAAAATAGAGTACGCATTTTATTGAAAGACATGAGCTCAGATTATGTGGTTAGATTGGAAGCATTAGAAACGGAAAACATTTGTCCAGATATAATAGGAGCACCTAGCGCTGAATTGTGTGATGAAATTAAATTATTGGGGTTTAATTTGTCAGATGTTTCTGATAGTTTAAAGGATGAAGGAAATAAAATAGATATATTAGTAGGGAGTGATTATTATTGGTCAATCATGACGGGAAAGGTTAAACGTCTTTCACCAACCGTCGTTTTGAATGAGACGAAGCTTGGGTGGATGATTCATGGTAGATACTCTAATGTAATTAATTCGAATAATTTATTGAGCTGTATGACAATGCATGTTTCTATTTGGGACGAAAATAATGAAGATAAAGCGTCGATTGAACTTCAAAGATTTTGGGAACTTGAAATTTTAGGGAGTAGAGGCGAACCTACAGATTCAGATTTGAAAACATGCGACAAACAAATACTGGAACAATTTGAAAGAAATATCGAATTTAAGAATGATAGATATGAAGTGAAGTTACCTAAGGTATCCGATACAGTTGAACTTCCTAACAATTACGAGATTGCAAAAGGAAGAATTAAAATTTTGATTAAACGAGTTCAGAATAAACCTATGTTGTTTAAAGAATACAAGGCCGTCATTGACGAATATATGTCTTCTGGAATAGTAGAAATGGTTAAATCGCAGAACATAAATTCAACTAATGGAAATTTGACATATTATTTGCCACATCACCCGATTCGCGATTTAGTAACAGGTTCATCTACAGTAGAAGAGATTTTGAAATTATCAAAAGAATCCACAGATATTTTCCAAGAAACTAACATGTCCCTACGTAAATGGCAAAGTAATTCCGTTCCTGTAAAGGAATATTTAAAATCCTTGAACGTGGATATACTTCCCGACACATCAGGTAATGCAACTCCATTTAAATTTTTGGGTTTAATATGGGACACGGATAAGGAGGTTTTAAGATTAGATAATCGTAAGTTTTCCGAATTTGTGAATTGCCAGGAAAAAACTAAGAGAGCTGTAATCAAAGCGGCTGGGAGAAAATTTGACCCAGGTGGATTCTTATCTCCACTTACGGTCATTATAAAAATTATCTTTCAATCACTGTGGGAGCTGAGATGGACTGTTTCGAATATTGTTCGGCACTGGATTAAAAGCTCTTCAAGCGTGTGGAAACCCTTCGTGAGCAATAGAGTTTCTGAAATCTCAAGTCTTACCAATCCAAAAGACTGGAGACATTGGCCAGGTCGAGACAATCCAGCAGATAGACTAACAAGAGGACTATCACTTACTGAAATAGAAATTGATAAAATATGGTGGCATGGCCCTCCATGGTTAGCCAAAGAGGTTAGAGTCTGGCCAAAAACGAAAAAGAAAGCAGATGACGAAGCTAAAGGAAAAATAATTTCTCAAAATTTCTGCACATCAGATCCTCAAAAACCACTTATAGAGATGGAACGTTTTAGTTCATTACTGAAGGTAGTAAGAATAATAGCATGGGTAAAAGGATTTATTTTCAATGTAAAAAACTCTATTAAACGTAAAGTAAATTTAACTGCTGAAGAATTGAAAGAAGCTGAAATATCACTAATAAAAGAAATGCAGTTAAACCATTATAAAACAGAAGTTGAAGCTTTAAAAAGAGGCGATCATGTTAAGAAAAATTCGAATATTTACAGCTTATATCCATACTTAGATAACACAATTTTATTAAGAATAGATAGCAGACTTAATCTAAGGGAACTTAGTCCAAAGGAAATAAATTCAGTCATATTACCCAGAAATGAAAGGTTTACAGAATTGTTAGTTATGCAAGAGCACCGGGATTTGATGCATAGTGGAGTTTCAGTAACACTTTCGCAAATTAGAAAAGAATTTTGGATCCCGCAGGGGCGACAGTTCATTAAAAAGATCATTAACAAATGTCTAATTTGTATAAAGTATAATGCTCAGCCATCGAATCAACTAACAGGCCAACTTCCGAAGGACAGAATTTCGGAATCGCCCTCATTCAGCATTATCGGGTTGGATTTCGCAGGACCGATTATCGTAAAATCATACAAGAATAATACTGCAAAATCATACATTGTGTTATTTACGTCTGCTACAACCAGAGCTATGCATTTAGAATTGTCATCAGAAATGACAACTAATTCCTTTCTTTTAGCATTTCGCAGATTTCATATCAAGTCAAGGTGTCATGGAAATTCATAGTAGAACGTGCCCCTTGGTGGGGAAGATTTTACGAGCGACTTGTAAAATTATTATTAGTGAAAATTTTGTGTACTCTCAGAAGGAGTACAGGTGGGGAGCTGTGGGAGAAATTTGCATGTTCATTTGTAACAGAAAGGCAGGTGGCGCTGTCGTAACGTTCCAGACAGATAAGAAGTGAGGCAGCAGCAATTTGTAGAGGGAATTGAAGCTATGGAAGCTGGATGTTAACCAGCATGCCACGTCCAACCGTTTCTATGTAAATTGTGTCTGCCATCGGGAAATAAAGTTTATTCAGACGTATCTGTGTCTATGATTAATGGTGTAGATTCGTGTAACGGAACAGGTGAGACTCAATAAAATTCCACTGAACCAAAAGAGAAGATTCGCCGACAGACGTTGCGCAGTTATCACTAAATATCGATCTTGCTGAACGGTTGTTATCCTTGGCCGACCTGGTAATCGCCATAGGGTAACATCCTCAGTGGTTTGTAACCTCTACTACAGTCTGCGGATCACACACTGAGGCACATTCAGAACTTCAGATGCTTCGGTTTGGGATCGACCGGATTCCAGCATTCCATTATCTCGTCCCTTCAAAAACATGTCCAGTTCCCATCCTTGTGACATATTTCGTCCTTTTCGAATGTTAACAACGCTATCTACCACTAATCTACCACAACAATTGCGAAATTCTGCCTCAATCGGCCATGCCGCTCGAGACCATTCTATAATCGATCCGACGTGCGCCGATGCTTTGCGCATGTCAACGTTGACTGAACTATTTTGCATGTGCAAAATGATTTACCTTCGTTTCACGATTCTTCACAACTGATTGTGAACCATTGCATTCATATTAACTCAAAATTTTTCGCATTTTAGGAATTATGCTTAACTTTTGGACATGAGTGTATAAAAGGAAAAAATCCAATACATACTTTTAACCAGATTTCCATGCACTTTTTCAGGCAATAAAAATGAGACCAGGGAGCATTCTTATGTAAGTTGGATTACATTACAGAGAAGTGCAGAATAACGAGAAATGAATTCTTACTTTGTTATTCTGTCATATCCGCTTATAAGTACAATTCAACAGATTTGTGATGTACATTTTCACTGGTTTGTTAAGTCGAAGAAAAGGCGAGTTTATGGCTAAAAATTTTATATAATTTCGTATAGCTTTATAAAAAGTGAAAATTTCAAAATACGCTCCCAAGCTAAATATATTTTGAAATAACGAAACTGATTTCTTGAAACTTTATTTAAGCAGTGGAACTATTCCCAGGAAAGTTTTAATATACGTTTCTATACACCTTCTTTATATATTGGAAGTTTTAATATACGTTTATATACATCCTTTTTTATATATTAGAAGTTTTAATATACGTTCCTATACATCCTTCTTTATATATTGTTCTTTATATATTGGAAGCATTAATATAAGCTTCTATACATTTTTCTTAATATATTGATGGTTTTAACATACGTTTCTATACATCCTTCTTCATACATTGGAAGTTTTAGTATACGTTTCTATACATCCTTCTTTATATGTTAGAAGTTTTAACATACGTTCCTATATATCCAATTTTATATATTGGAAGTTTTAATATACGTTTCTGTACATCCTTATTTATATATTGGAAGATTCAATATACGTTTCTATACATGCATCTTCATATATTAGAACTTTTAATATACGTTTCTATACATCCGTCCTTATATACTGTTCTTTATATATTGGAAATTTTAATATATGTTTCTATGCGTGCATCTTTATATATTAGAAGTTTTATTATACGTTCCTATACATCCTTCTTTATATATTAGAAGTTTTAATATACGTTTTTATACATCCTTATTTATATGCTAGAAGTTTTAATATACGTTCCTATACATCCATCTTTATATATTGGAAGTTTTAATATACGGTCTTGTACATCCTTCTTTATTGTTCTTTATATATTGGAAGTTTTAATATTAAATTCTATACATTTTTCTTCATATATTGGAAGTTTTAATATACTTTTCTATGCCTCCTTATTTATATATTGGAAGTATTAATATACGTTTCCATACATCCTTATTTATATGTAGAAGTTTTAATATACGTTCCTATAGATCCTTTATTATATATTGGAAGTTTTAATATACGTTCCTATATATCCTTCTTTATATGTTAGAAATTTTAATATACTTTCCCATACATCCATTTTATATACTGGAAGTTTTAATTTACGTTTCTATACATCCTTATTTATATATTTGAAGTTTTAATATACGTTTCTATACATCCTTCTTCATATATTAGAACTTTTAATATACGTTCCTATACATACTTCTGTATATACTGTTCTTTATGTATTGGAAGTTTAAATATAAGTTTTCATACATGCTTCTATATATATTGGAAGTTTCAATATACGTTCTTATACATACTTCTTTATATACTGTTCTTTATGTATTGGAAGTTTAAATATAAGTTTTTATACATGCTTCTATATATATTGGAAGTTTCAACATACGTTCCTATACATCCTTCTTTATATATTAGAAGTTTTAATATACGTTCCTATACATCCATCTTTATATAATGGAAATTTTAATATACGTTTCTGTACATCCTTCTTTATATATTGGGAGTTTTAATATACGTTTCTATACATCCTTCTTTATATATTGTTCCTTATATATTGAAAGTTTTAATATTAGATTCTATAGATATTTCTTTATATGTAGGACGTTTTAATACACGTTCCTATACATCCATCTTTATATAATGGAAGTTTTAATATACGTTTCTGTACATCCTTTTTTATATATTGGAAGTTTTAATATACTTTTCAATACATCCTTCTTTATATATTGTTCTTTATATATTGGACGTTTTAATATTAGATTCTATACATTTTTCTTTATATATTGGAAGTTTTAATATATGTTTCTATACATCTTTCTTTATATATTGGAAGTTTTAATATACATTTATATAGTACATCCTTATGTATATGCAGAAATTTTAATATACGTCTGTATACATTCTTCTTTATATGTTAGAAGTTTTAATATATGTTCCTATACATTCGTCTTTATATATTGGAAATTTTAATATGAGTTCCTACACATCCTTCTTTACATATTATACTTTATATATTGGAAGTTTTAATATGAAATTCTGTACATTTTTCTGTATATATTGGAAGTTTTAATATACGTTTCTATACATCCTTCTTCATATATTGGATTTTATAATATACATTTCTATACACCCTTATTTATATGTAGAAGTTTTAATATAAGTTTCTACACATCCTTTTCTATATATTTTGAAATTTTGAATATACCCTCCTGTATCTTCCCGAGCACCAATGGGAATTTAAATTCCGATTATATCGGTCTGCAATGACCTTTCATAATTTGTAATCTGTTCAACAGATATACATTTGTCTTAATAAGAAGCACACATAGGGCTAAAATATTTCAATAAATTTGCATATTTTTAATTTAATTTCAGCAATATCCCGTTTAATACAGAATATAGTTTGTTATATATAAAATACTTAAACATGTAACATTATTTATTATAGTAAGATTTTTTAAATGTGTTAATTTTTTGAAAATAAATGTTCAAAATAAATTATATATATTTTTTCAACTATATCCCGTTCATTACCGAGAATATTTTACTAATTAAATAAAAAATAATGAATTGTGCAACATTATTATATATAGTGAGATTTTTTGGAAATTGTAAATTTTTTGAAAATAAATGTTCAAAAATTTAACGAACATATCCTTCTACAATCTCTCTGAAAATTAATAAAGCTTTTACAGATTAAAATAATAGTTTAAAATGTCGTTTACACTGTTACATTTGTTTCAGAAATATCATGCATGGAATAACGAAGCCAAAGAATGATAGAAACTGATACATAATTATAACAGATTGATTTGTGATCAGAAAAGTTCAAAAGATTAATATCCATAAAAAATCGGAAAATGAAATTTTGATAAATTGCAAAATTTTCTCATTACATATACTATGTATCGTAGAGCAAGCAAAAATAATATTTTATATCTACTACAAAAATATAAAAATCCTTATTTACCTAAATAAGATATACATATTATTGAAATGCTCAGTGCAAGGAAATCGTTCGAAATGTTTTTTCTTAGTGCATTTTAGTTTCTGGAAATGGAACACTTAATTACATTTGAGATTCAATGAACACCTTGTAGCTACCTTAACCCAAAGAAGGAAATACTATGTCTCGTGAAAGTTATTTGATGTGTTTCTCGATTCGCATTGTTAACTAATGCGTTCTTTCTTTTTAGGAAAGAAACTAGTTCCTGACATTCTGGCAATTCTTTCATAAAAGTGCCACCTGCAGATAGAATGATGTAGTAAATGTATAACTGTGTCAATGTGTCAAAAAAGAAGTGAGGAATTTGTGATAATTGTTGAAATGATTTGTTTGTAGTTAAATATATTTGATACTTTAATAAATTTTACTTTATAAATCTCTCTTTTGTATTGTATTAAGTCAATACTTTATATATATATATATAATATATATATATATATATATATATTCTAAATTTTTTTCTAATCTGTAATACATAAATTCAAATCACATTTCAAATTAAAAAGCGAAACATGTAAATCTATATTAATATTTTATTTGAACGATTTTTTTTATAATTTTTATAAATTTTTACAGCACTTTCCCTCTGAATGGAGATAATTTGTGAACATTTTTGAAATTATTTGTATTCTATTTAATAGTATAATCCATTCACTACTGTAATTTATATGATTACTTTAACAAATTTCATTTTATACACATTTTTACTGTAATACTTTAATTTAATATTATTCATATTATTTCTATTTTTAAAAGCATTTTCACTATCAATGATTTGATGTGGCCAGAATCGTATAATGCAATTGCTGTGAAGACCTATTTTTGCTAATGTGCCTGTCGGTCTATCGTGGCGTCTAAAAACACATCATAATATAACATATAGTACTTTGGAAACACACCGAAATTGGCAGTGAAGTTACTTATGTATATATAATTATTCATTTTTGATTCATAAACATAATTTTAAAAAATAAAATGACTTGAAAACCTTTTGTTATGGTTTAGCTAGTCTAATCTATCAGTAAAGTTAAACTCGAACTATTGATATCTGTAAGGTAAAATTAAGAGAGCTGACTAGGGAAGATGCATAAAATTTCATAAAATCAATAGTCATGTAGAGCATAAAATGGCTAATGAGGAATTTAATTTTTTGTCTTTGATGTCGATAAAGTTCTGCTTTTGATATCACGCATGAGATTGGCTTTCGAATGAATGGAATAATTTACTTCGAGATTTACACTGGTTACCATTTTGTTTTGACGATCATTATTCTTTCGTTCTATAGTCCGTGCGTAGTCAACTGAAATATTAGCTCTAATCCTCCATTCAAACTTTTTATAGATCTTCTCAATTGGTAAGACTCTGAGATAAAATCTAAGCTCAGACCCGTATCCGTTTTTCAATTCATTCACATAATCTTCTTGCGCACATTTTTAAAGTTCAGAGTACAGACCAATTTTCAATAGGCCGGCAAATACTGTTTTGTCAAACGGTTTTACGTGACAGTGCCAACAGTCACACCGATACTACAGTATGCCAAAAGTTGTGTGTCCAAGGCAGATGGGCGGAGAAGATATGAAGAAATTAATATCAAGTTAGCGCCTCCTACCAAGAATTCACACCAGAAATCTTATTATTACTCAAGAACTTACTTTGAGAGTTGTGTCTCGCAATAACTCAAAGCTCGTATGCTCCGGCTTACAAAATGCAAGCTGGACACAGGGCACATAAATAATACCAGTTGGTGATACGGATGGAAAGTTATGACAATAATATTAATCTTAAAAATATTCTTTATTTATATATAGATATTGTTGAAATAATATTATGCATATTATATTTATTTCCATTCAAATTATAATTAAACATTTTATCATTCAATGTATTAAGCGGCTTCTCAATTAATATTCTCCACTTTCACTTAATATAGGCAATCATAATTTATCACATAACAATGACTTGTAGATAAAATCAATATTTCATCTTAGAACTAGAGAGAATTTATATAATTATGGGAGACTGAAAGGTAAAACTCTTAAGGTAATGAATCAGGAATAAAATCTATTAATATCGTTACACTTGTCTCTCTAAAACTATTCTCTCTGAAGCCGCGTAATATTTGGAAATACCTGTGATTGACTCTGAAGCGTAAGCCGTGCACTTAATTTAATTTCACATGGAGCAAGGAGCAACATTGGTTTTCCTCTACTTCCGCACCACGAAAGAAAATCCAAACGTTCACGAATTTGTTCCGCCAAGTCAGATGATAATAGAGCCGCTCCAACATAGGGAAATATGGTCGCATAACTCGAATAGGTAACTCCTCCGAAACCGAGAACAGATCTTCCGGAAAAACTACAGGAATCTACCGAAACCCGGAACGCATCCTCCTAGGCTAGAAATCCCGGATACCCGTCCGTCACCTACTTCCTTGAATCTCCAATTTTTGGCCTCTGAAATATAATAAAAGAAATTTAGAAATTTGTAGTAAAAGAAAATGTCTTGGCCAACTTCAGATTATATATTCATAATGAATTAAGTTATAATCTGACACACAAAGGGACCGTTAGGCAAATTTCCCTTGTGTTCCAAAATCAAGGAGAGACAACACGTGAGAACCTTTCTCCACGCAATCTCGGCCAAGAGAACGCGTCTACCCTAATTTTCGATAATATATGTCACACGAATTCACAGCTTTCAAATTGTACACCATGTTATATTTGAATGGAGTCATTTTGATGAGATTCTGACAAACAATATTTTCTGCATGTATTTCCATATGGAAAAATTGACTTTTACGTTCTTTAGAAAATATGTGGTTGTAAGCGAGCACTGTTCACTACAAATAAAATTCAGCCACTATCATAAGTATACCATATGGCGTGGCTTCGTAGATTTACGTTTACAAAGTATATTTACGAAGTAGATTTCTCAACACAAAAGCTGTGGAAAGATATTTGAAAGTAAAAAAAAAACACACAGTCAGAATTAGACAAAGATATTATCGTGTATATGTCCTTATACTACATTTCCGATTTGATCTTCTTCCTAGCAAAAACAAAATTAAAGGCTTCATATAAGGAGTTGTAATTTAAATTTATAGATTCATTTGTATATAGGAGTTATGGAATACTATTTTGTATACATCATTGTGATCAGTATTGGGGTAAAATATGGATGGAGTTAAAATTTTATTTCCAGCTTTAAAATTAAATGCATTTTATTTCCAGCCGTAGAAATAGCACTTTCAAATGTGGTGAGAATTAACAGCAAATAATAAAAGAAATCTTTCCTTCTCTTTTATTGAAAATTAAAAGCATAAGAGGAAATAAAGCTTTATTTCTCTTTTGTCATTGGAAAAAAGCGGTCGCCAGAGGCTCGTAACTAAGAAAAGTTATTTTACTACCACCCATATATAACTTTTAGCATGTAGAATCTTTATAAAGTTGGCACAAAATATCCAGAAATAAAGAATTATTTTCTTTAAAGAATATATATGTTACTGTGGCAATATGAATTATAAGAGCGTTAGATTTAAGGTTGTATTAATATAATTTATTAATATTAATTGCTTATTAATCATTATAAACATGGCCGTTAAACTCATAACGTGGAATTAACATTTAAACGTACATCGCTCGTTGTTGTGCCGCAATAACCCTCCAATTATTTTTACCTTTTGTGTAAGTCCTGAAAAGAATTCATTAATCATTATAAAAAGACTAGCCTATTTAAAACTTAAACAATTTCCTTTATTAACAACATCACTTTATCAAAAGCACTAATTTCAACAATATCAACTTTCAATTATTATCAATTTTCATTTAATATTTTATCTCGGGGAGATATGACCAGCGATATTAGATTTCGAATATTTCTAGGACCGGGGAAATGAGCATATACCTTACAGTTTAGACTTGGGCTCATCATCTCGCTTGCATCGGTCTTAGTGCTGACCGTACTGCCATAACTCTATGGTGTGTGGCTCTTACTCGTACTTTTCACTTCGACTGATACTTATATCTGCAACTGCTAGGTCATGGTCGCTTCGCTCCTTTTGTCAAACTCTTTTCACCAACACTTCGTAGGAAACTTCTCGCCACCACATTTCGTGTCAGACTTCTGCAACATTTCGTATCAAAGTTACTTCTACCACCACATTCTGGATCCGAGTTCGTTCTCTACCACATTTTGTATCGAAGAGTCTTGGTTCCTTCGGCGGGGGGGGGGGGGGGGAGGTAGCTCCACCCTTCTTCTCCTTGCTGCTCATTGGTTCTTCTGAACCCAATGGCATCACTTGACATTTATCAAGGCCCCTTTCAGCCCCCTTTGGCATGGGACACTCAAATTTATTGTATTTGACCTAAAAGTTCACGTTGTTGTAAACACCGGCGCCAGCCAGACTCGATCTTTGTTAGCCGTTCTATGTACCATAAATACAGCAATAAACATGCCTCATGTGAGGACATATTCTGGCCTCACATATCTCCCCACAAACAGAAAAAAAAAGAACAAAAAAAAATTTTAAACCATCAGAGTTCGAAACAAAAGTTCGATGCACTTGCAACTCTGTAATTGGCATTTTTCACTTTCTTTTGGACAACGTCCGTCCAGAAAAGTTCAACAGTCTTGTTGTAACAGAAAAGTTTTTTTGCACACATAATATACACAAAATAAACATAAGTTACGTACTCATGAACTTTACCAGGTCCAGCTTTCAATTGAAGCTAAATTAAATTTTGAGTATTTAAAAAGACTTTTAAACATATGCACATTCACTTCGAAATGTCACACACTACTATCTTCTCTTATATTATTAACATCATTAAACACTTTTTCTTTTTTTTTTACAATTCACACATTATTATTTTTTTTAACACAATTCTTTACATACTTCATCAAATATTTTTCTAAAATTGATAACTTTATCACATATATAACATTTTTGCTGAACCTTGATACTGGTACATACTTATTAATACAATCACATATTTTTTTTTTTTACATTAGCCATTCAAATATAGTTTTCACAGAAGTCAGTAACTTTAACTTTTCCACTGGGAATGACACATTTAGACATTTCCCTTTAATAGGCCATCTTGTCCCAGAATGTCAACAAACAACAACAACCCCTGACACCTGATGACAGTTACTGATTGATTACTTTGAAAAGGCCATTAGAAGAACCCCTTCTTAAAAGACTCCCTTCTCCATCGAGAGTGCGATACCGGAAACTGCTTTCAACTACTCCTTGCGAACAACCTGGAAAACTGACCGGTCTGCAAAATACATCCTCGACAATGATTCCTTTCTATTTTAATCGTTTTTTTGAACGGTGATTAGCAGTAACGCCCCAACTCAACTCCTCTTGCTATGACAAAGCAATGCAGTTTGAAGACGTTGAAATGGACAACGTGGTGCGCGACTTCAAGCGGGCTAACAGAAACAGCTTTTTACAGGCGCTTGTAACCAAGTATTGTACATATTTTCATTCACCACTCGACGTGTTCTATAAACGTCGACTTATTCTTTTTAAATATAAACCTGTTCATCAATTTAATTATATTATTTATTCCTATCTGCTATTGAACCATTATACTTGCATGCTGCAGATGGACTTGTACATCATTTGCCATTTATAACTCTCTCTTTTTTTTTTTTACACTGAACTTAAAAAAGCTCCCTTATTTAAATATTATTTATTAGGTTCCTTTGAGGTGGCTTGTATTATTATCAAAATCATCTTAATGGTACCTTCCATATACTGACTTCATGTAAAATTTAACATTATATTATTGTATTATTTATTATTTAAATTTTACCTTTCCATTTGATGTTGATATTCTCTCTTATGTAATTTTGTTTTCTCTATACCTTCCATTTGAAATTTAAAAAAAAATTTTTTGAAAAGTTTTTTTTTTTTTTTTTTTTTTTTGAAATTTAAAATGTTTTTTAAATTTTGAAATTTAATTTTAAACTTTTAAAGTTTTTGATATAGTTTGTTTAAATTTTATTTATTTTAACTCCTTGCTTAATACTTTCATAACTTTTATATTTTATATAAAATTATTTTATCTTTTTAAACACACTCAAGACATTATTTTCTTGTCTAAAAAACCCTTTATTTACCTAAATGAAATTTTTGACTTTATATTTTTAAGAATTGAAATCCTTTTCATTTATTATTTATCTATTTAACATCTTATGAATTGAAATCCTTTTTATTTACTTATCCCTTTTGAACGCGGATTTATTTACTCACCGTATAAATTTTTTTTTTTTTTACTCTATAAAATTTATCAGATTTATGTATTTCAATTTATTTTAATCCTTATGACTTTGAATACCTGACATTTATAACCATCTATATGCGCGATTGTTTATCATTCTATCTCAGACATTATTATCTAATTATTTATTTTGACATTTTATTAACTGCGGCTAACCCCTTTATCGCCGTAATACATATTATCATTTATGTATTTACCATATATGACATTTATTTCATCCTAATTTATTTTATTTCTTTCATAAAATTTCTCAACACCTTATTCAGATTATATTTTTCACACAATTTAATATTTACAAATACCTAAACACCAATTATGTGACATTAATAACAGAGTATATATATATATTTACGTAGACTGTGTGTGTGCCGTTTGTTTACACACACTTCAAATGCTACAGTATCTCATCGATAACTATAATGTTTTTATTTACATTCCCCACTGACATCTGAGTGCCCTATTATTTAACATTCATTTATTCATTCCGTATTTATCTATATTCATTATATATGTATCTCACATTTATTTATTATCGTACAATTTTCCACAACATTACCTACATTTTATTTTCATTACCATATTTATTTACATTTTATTTTCATATCCATAATTTATTTATACACACATGATTATCGTAACCTTTCTTTACGTTGTAAATAAACAACAAAAATGCTTTATTTCGCACTCAAAATTCTTCTTATTATTTATTTTTTTATTTCAACCCTTTTTTAACACCTTTGTGAAATTATTCATTTCTTCACTAAACACAATTTTAACTAAATTTATTTACATTTATCCTTTCATTTTAGGATTAATTTAGTTACTTAAATTGCCTAAACAATTTATATATTCATGAAAAATTTATTCCGTAAACAAAATTTTAACTAAATTTAATTCATTTATCCTATCACTCTAGGATTTATTTAGTTATTTAAATTGCTTATACAATTATATTCTTCTTCAAACATTTACCTAATAATTTTCAATGCATTTTTCACTTTTGACCATTTCTACACGAGATATCGTGTCCTCGATTGCTTTATTTCAACGGGCTTTTTACAGCTATTTTAACTGTTCAAAGTTTACATTTTAAAGTCAAATTGATTTAAACTTTTCAATTATTTATGCCTTTATTTAGTTTTTGACATAAAATTTATATCATCTATGAATAATCTCTACATTCTCACTTTCAGCTCATTACTTATTTTTTCATTTTACTTAAATCTGTCATTCAATTTTTAAGCCTCAAGACTCTTCCCTCAAAAGACCTCTCTTCCCTCAGAAGATTTTTTGCCTTTGAACACAACTTGAAGTGAAGCCCCTGAACAATGAAGTATTTGACTTATCCTGAACAATGAAGTATTTGACTGGACTGCCTACACAACATTGCCCTTGCCTGCATTTGTTTACAGACCTTATATCTACCCAATTAGGTAACATATTTTGATTTTACCTTTCATTTTGTAGATTTATTTGCATAAATTAATCTCTGCATAAATTTTTGATCACATGTACATTTGAGTTAACATTATAAATTATGATATAATATTATTTTTGAACTTTGAACCATTTGTACACTTATTATCAATTTTTGTAACATTCTTACAATGTTCATTTTTAAATCATTCAATGATTATTTATTTATTTTTTAAAAATTTATATCATTTTCATTCATAACAATTCTTTCATTATTGCCTTTTTTTTTTTTTTGAAATTCATATCATTATCCATTTTTTCATTTTTGAAAATTTTTTCCATTCCAGATCATTTTTCCTTTAATTCATTTTTGATTTGTTATTCTTATCTCTTTCTCATTTTACAATTCTTCAGGTACCAATCATCAGCAAAATTTGAATTTTTAAAATTTCTTGATTTCTTGAAACAATTTTGACCCGGCTTTCTCTCCCCATGTTCATGAATATTACATTCAATCTCATTTGTGTTATAAATATGTATTTCATTTAGTAACTTTAATTTTTGCCTAACATACTCTTTATATTTGGTTTGACTTTCAATTATTTCTGAATCTACTTTTAGAATATCATTACCTTCATTATCATTGTGATTAGCATTCCTTATTATTTTATTATTTCCATTTTGAACATTTTTACAAACATTTGAATTTTGTGTTTGTTGAAAATTATTATTTTCATCATTGAACTCATCCATTATTTTATTTTCAAGAGAATTTTGCTTATCATTATCATGATTTCTATTTACATTTTCATTTTGAATTTGTTGAAAATTAAGAATTTCATTCTGTTTTTCTTGAAAATTAACAATTTGAGTATTTTTATCATTATGATTTTGATTTTGACTTTGCATTTCTTCAAACCTTTTACTTTCATTTGCATTTTGTACCCTTTGAATTTTAACATTTTCATTTTGCATAATTTCATGATCAATATTTTCAAAATTTTTATCACCTTTTTGATTTTGCATAATTTTGATATCCGTATTTTCGCTTTCATGCTGAATATTTTCATTCATATCTTGAACATTTTCAATATGTACACTTTGTACAGAATAGCAATTTTTTGATTGAATCTCAATTATTTCACCGTTACCGTTATATTTATTTTCACTTTGTAACTTTTGTGCTATATGACATTTTTTTGCGTGAATATCATCGATTTCACTGTCCATATCATATTTTTCCATCAATTCTTCCGCACTTTGTACATTTTGTTCGATATAACATTGGGTAGCGTGAATTTTAATTGGTTCATCTTTCATGTTATATTTATTTCTAATGGTCAATATATTTGCTTTTCCAATTTCAATTATTCGAAACGGTCCTTGAAATCTATCTTGAAACATATTTGGTTTATTTTCCTCCTTCAAAAATACGGTATCTCCGATTTGCATTTCTTCATTAGTAATTGTTTTGAAATTTTTAATCACTCCTACTCGCATATTTTGATTTAACGTAATTTTAACCTTCTTTTGATTACTAATTACAATATGAATTTTGTTATTTTTTATTTCAGTTCGAATTGCACCAAATGGAAAGAGTAATTTTGCGTGTTTTGTGGGGATAAAGATAACCTCCTTATCCGGAATTTCCTGACTTATGTCGAATTGTTCTGCAATCAACTGACCTTGTTGCAAAGCTATCCTGCGTGTGAGCGTGACATAGACTTCGTCGTTAAGATTTGACTCTTCATTACCACATTTTTTTTTAGCAAACTCACTAACCTTTCCATTTTTAGGAAAATTGGCCTCATCGACCTGTGCAATTTTTTTACTGTCATGATACTCATTTTTATTATTTCCATTAAATTCAAATATACTTTTAACTTCATCATGTGTGACAATTGGATTTTTCGACTTTGTAACAATTTTAAAATTATTTTCTGTATCAATATTTTTATTATTTTCATTATTTAAAGAAGTACAGTCATTAACATGGCTACCTTTAATATTTTGTGAATCAATTTGTGAAACTTTACAACTGGTTTCATTAATTTTATCAAACTTTTTATTCTCGATCTGAGTCGATTTTGAGTTAACTTCATTTTTGTGCTCATCATTTAAATTTATTTTTGCATTGCACGCCTCATTTTCATTTTTTTTAATTTCTTTAACTCCTGTATTTTCCTTAATTTTATTTTTATTAATATTTGCCTCACTTTTTAGAGTTTTAACAAAATTGGCATCGAAGCGAACCCATCCGGGCCGTGCCAACGACTCGACAATAGTCTCAAGCACCAAATCTCTCGGGCAAGGAACATGGGTGAATTTTTGCAAGCTTTCAATATTATTTATATTTTTATTGTCATTTTTACTTTCATTTTCATTATGTTGATTTGCTTCAATTATATTTAACTGTAAATTGGGACCTGGGCTTCGCGTGCGAACCTCCCTTTTATCATTTTGCATTTCATTTGCGTTTTCATTTAAATTCAAAACCTCATTTCGCGTTTGCACTTTTTCTTCTTTCGATTGGGACTTTGGTCTATTTTTTAAATTTTGACTTGGCCAAAGCCCCTCTCTCAGTTTAAAGACCCGCGATTTTGACTGCTTTCTTTCGGAATAGTTTGGGTATTTGACCGACTATCCTTTCGTTCTCTGAATCCGCTATTTTGAGCATTACGAAAACCATTTCTTTGGCCATTTCTTATATTTTGACTCCCATATTTATTTTCCCCATAATAATTTTGTCCGTTTTGATTATGCCAACACGTAGAAAAATAATGACCTCTTTTCCCGCATCCTATGCAATATACATTTCCATTTTGTGATTTTTCCTGTATTCCCCGTTGATTACCATTAACTTTTCTAGCATTATTCTCCTTGCGATACACTGCATTGATTTCTGAACGGTCACACTCCTCCTCCATAATTTTCTCCAAATTTTCAGCGAATTCAACTGCTTTATCAAAATTAGTAATATTTATTTTCTTTATTTCAAATGCAATATCTCCTCTTAAAGTTTCTAAAAATTTAACTAACATGATATTATTTTTAATTTCAAACATTTCATTAGTTGAGTTATTTCCTACAAAATCATTTGTTGCATTAGAAATATTTAACGCTAGCTCAGCAACTTTCATGCCTGGCGTCATTCTAATTTTATTTAAATTTATTTGCTTTTGAAGCATAGTTACAGATGGCTTAAATTGTTTAATCAAAATTTGTTTAACTTCTCCCATGTTGTTTGCATTCTGCAATTCCCTTTTTTTTGTCAGAAATTCTAACGCTTTTTCCTTCAATCTAGTTTTTAAAATTATAACTTTATTCTCTTCTGACCACTCAGCCATACCTGCGATATTTTCGAACTGCGTAAAAAAAAATTCAATGTCCTCTCCTTCCCTTCCATAAAAATTTGGCAATAAATTAATTAATCCAAAGTTATCCATTTTTACTCTCTGAATTTCACTTCTTTCAATTTGCGACCTATCGGGAGACATTTGACGTCTCGAATTTCTAGTATTCCTTTGAGGCATTTAACACAAAATTATCCCTTCCAAAATTTTCTAACTTAATCTAAACACATTAATACACTTAAAAATATACTGCACATAAAATACTTCATGCAACAAAATATTCTTAACATATCATAAATTTTTCACACATTATTTTCAATTATCATATATTCAAAAGATTTTTCATTTTCAAAGTGATTGTGCATATTTCTTTTTAATAATGCAAAATATCTGGTCAACATATGCTCCCCAAAAATTTTCATTCATTTCTTTATTTAAATTATTTTTATTCACCTCAGTATTTTTCATTAAAATTTTCCTTTAAATTTATAACTTACACAAAAGCGTCACGGTAACCAAATGTGGCAATATGAATTATAAGAGCGTTAGATTTAAGGTTGTATTAATATAATTTATTAATATTAATTGCTTATTAATCATTATAAACATGACCGTTAAACTCATAACGTGGAATTAACATTTAAACGTACATCGCTCGTTGTTGTGCCGCAATAACCCTCCAATTATTTTTACCTTTTGTGTAAGTCCTGAAAAGAATTCATTAATCATTATAAAAAGACTAGCCTATTTAAAACTTAAACAATTTCCTTTATTAACAACATCACTTTATCAAAAGCACTAATTTCAACAATATCAACTTTCAATTATTATCAATTTTCATTTAATATTTTATCTCGGGGAGATATGACCAGCGATATTAGATTTCGAATATTTCTAGGACCGGGGAAATGAGCACATACCTTACAGTTTAGACTTGGGCTCATCATCTCGCTTGCATCGGTCTTAGTGCTGACCGTACTGCCATAACTCTATGGTGTGTGGCTCTTACTCGTACTTTTCACTTCGACTGATACTTATATCTGCAACTGCTAGGTCATGGTCGCTTCGCTCCTTTTGTCAAACTCTCTTCACCAACACTTCGTAGGAAACTTCTCGCCACCACATTTCGTGTCAGACTTCTGCAACATTTCGTATCAAAGTTACTTCTACCACCACATTCTGGATCCGAGTTCGTTCTCTACCACATTTTGTATCGAAGAGTCTTGGTTCCTTCGGCGGGGGGGGGGGGGGGGGGGAGGTAGCTCCACCCTTCTTCTCCTTGCTGCTCATTGGTTCTTCTGAACCCAATGGCATCACTTGACATTTATCAAGGCCCCTTTCAGCCCCCTTTGGCATGGGACACTCAAATTTATTGTATTTGACCTAAAAGTTCACGTTGTTGTAAACACCGGCGCCAGCCAGACTCGATCTTTGTTAGCCGTTCTATGTACCATAAATACAGCAATAAACATGCCTCATGTGAGGACATATTCTGGCCTCACAGTTACATCTGATCCAGGTCACGTAAGGAATTTTATCATCCAATCAGACCCAGCAATGTACATCTTTGTACTTGTGCTATCGGTTATTGTATATTGGGAAAGCTTCAAAAAGTTCCGCATGAAGGAAAACATCTAGTTGCCAGGGAAACCAAGAATGTGTTGAACTATATCACAGGATATTTTTGTTAAGTCCAGCTTGCATTGAATATTTTTAAATGCTTCCGCTACAATATGAATAAATACCAAATGTTTTTGTTCGGAAGCTAATATACTCGATTCTTATTGAAGGTAAAGGTGTAGTATAATCCGTTTTACATTCTTGGCGATTTTAGGTGAGATTCTTGCAATCCCTGCTATGATTTATCCATTCCGGCAATCCTTTCTGCGTCTTGTGTTCTCCATTTTTAGTTCTTTTATCGCCAAGGTAAAATTTGCAACATTCCACTTTGGCAACGTTTTCCATGTCTTTTGTCGTATTTTATTACTCTTCTGTCGCCAATTTAAAAATCGTCCCTTTGTCGCCGAAATAAAAATCAGAAAATTTTTCTGATTTTGTGTTGAGCTGAGTAAGGTTGCGATTTTTATCTTGGCAAAAATAGGTCGATAAAGGAACGACAAAAGACGCAGAGAATGTTGCCAGAATGGAATGTTCTTCAAATCGTATCAGGTATTGACAAATCTCACCTAAAATCGCCAATAATAAAAAGTAGATTATACTAAATCTGTTCCACATAAAATAAAGTTAAAATATACGTTTATTTGCCGAAATTGAAAGAAAATAACTTACATATTTTAGCAGAAGAAAGGAAAAATCAAATTTGCTCCAACTAAATGTATGCCTATTCCTCATCTTCTGACTTTCTAAAAACTCTTAAGCGTGAAGATAAAAAAAAAAAGATAGAATATGAGCTTTGACAAGATGTTAATTTTTTAATTCAATTCAGTTTTTATATACAGCACAAAAATTGTATACAGTGAACATTTTGAAGAAATAAAATATATTTTAAACCAAATTAATATATCAAAATATAAATATAAAATAAAATACTGAACAAAATCAATAACTGTATCAGATCCCAAAGATAAACAAAAATCGGTACGGACCGACGTGCGTAATGATTGTTAAACCAATTTCAAATGCAGATAGAAGCTTAAAAACCCATTTATAACATGTGCTCTAACTATTATATTCATATACAATTTACAGGTACTGACGGTTACGAGCAGTCAAGGCAAGCGTTTCCTCCTGCTTGCTGGGCTGCCGGGTTGAGGGTTCGAGCCCAACCTGCGGGCATGGATATTGTGTTACTTAGCGTAGTGTGTTCCGCACCCACTGGTGCGCCGGGGCAACGTCTCGTGACGGTTAAATGCTTCTCGATTTATGGCCGATGTATGGGCGAAGGATTGCATTTATAAAGTACCTAGCCATTAGAAAAAAACAATTTGCATGTTAGATTTATTAATTTACTCCAGAATAATCTATCCGCGGTTGCCTGGGTCGTAAATAAACGACTGTAAACTAAATAACAAAATAATTCTTACACTGTTCAAAAAGTCATAATGTATCTAATCTCGGCAATGTTTATTATAATTTGCAGAAATGCGCATGTATATCAAGTACGCTGATTTGGAAACGGTTTATACTACTTAAATAAAACAGGCATTTTTTTCAACTTTTATTCAACTTTGATAACACGACAGGCTCTTCAAAAATTTTGATAGCTGCATTAAATAAAATCTGAAAGAGAAACTAGAATATATCCAGCACATAAATGTGATATCACAAATTCTCATTTTTAAAAGAATGTATAAAGAAAAACACACAGAACAAGAGAATAGTATCGGATATTATAAAATGTCCTGTATTCGAAAGTGGCTCCAAAATGGGAAGTTAATGTTCCATAAAATTCATTTTGTAAATCGGAAACGGGGGGGGGGGGAGTATTTGCAACATAGAGGCCAAAAATATCCGTCGATGGCACTACATGTCGGTATATATTTCTGTTGCATTCAGAGAGTGATTTTTCACATTTAATCTGGAAATTATGGAGGTTTATTTTTAATATATATATATATATATATATATATATATATATATATATATACAAGGTAGGATCAAAAAGTTCGAAGTCTGTGCTGATATCTCCAACCCTGATTGGAGGAAACTATTTTACTGTGGCGCAGAGGCACATGTGACGTGAGATGTGAAAAGGAAGAAGCAGGTCCCTAGTGCAGGGTTTTCCAGACAATGCGGGTCAGTGAACTGTAGTCGTTCGAGTTCGTCGAAAACGGAAATGGTGTTTGAAGAACAATGTGCGAATATCAAATTCTGCCAGGGTAAAATATCTGTTTGGGCGGCAGGGAATTGCCACCCAATTTAGACCAGGACTCAGTAAGGTTGCATCTACAGGGACCGTACCCTCCTTCCCCTACCACCAACCTCTTGGAAGGATTTACGGACTCACATATTTAACGTGCCTTTACTCCGAGTAAACACGGATGCAGTTTGGGCAGGAAGAGAATCGAACTCCGGTCGTTAGAGTGCAATCCCTGCTCACTAACCTCAATAAATGTCTTCTGTAACGGTTTTATAGTCAATTCCCACTTATTAATCTCTACAAATATATATACTTTATCCTCTAGAAATTTGTTATTGAAGTTTTACGTTTATCTCGCTTTGCCGCCGAGTATATTATACTAACATTTTAAATTCTCCGTTAGGAGCACTGAAATCCGTTTCATTCGATAGAGCATAATCAATTTAGTACAGAGACCAACGTATTCTGTACTCTTGGATCTTTCCCTACAAAATTATTTGGTACTTAAGGCATTTCCTAAGAACACTCTATATATGCTATGGCCATTGTATTGCAATACTAAAAAAATTCTATTCAAGTTATTTGATATCTACATGCAATAAAGTCAGATGGAAGAAAGTATACAGGTGCTTTTAAGTTATCGAAAATATTCCATGAATTTGAGAGAAACATTTCACCAAAAGAAAGTTGAGTCACCATCAAAGAGCAAAAAAAGAATAAAGAAAATAATTTTGTGACCGCTCTCAACATTTTGTTTGTGGAGCACAAAAATAGATTTCATGCTCTTTTTTGTATGTTTTGTCATCCAAACACGACTGAACTTTAGTGAAAATATATGGAAAAATATGGAGTTATGATCTTATTGGACATAAAATAAGCTAAGGATATTCATGGATTTGGTAGGCCGTGAAATCTCAGAGTGTAATGTTGAATAAAAATGTAATAAGCAGGCTTCATACAGTAGCAATTGTTGTGTAAGTTTTACTTTCGACGGAACCAGCAAGACTTTTTATACTCTTTAGACACAGTAACGTAGTAGTAAAGGAACCACAAGTAGTAGTAAAGGAACAGGTGTTTTGCGGCAATCCGGATCTGCGGATCCGAGCTGACGTCATCGCGGATGACGTCATCGGCTTATCTTATCGGATGACGTCATCGGCTTATCTTATCAGATAAGCTTATCTTATCGGATGATGTCATCGGCTTATATAATCTTATCGGATGACGTCACTTAATTATTGGATGACGTCATGTACTGACACAGACAGTGGGGTTGAATAAGAACTTGGCGGCCATCTTGGAAATTTTGGTGGCGCCCTCTATGGGCAGGTTGGAGAACTGTGTTGGCTAAAAGGAAAGAATTGGTTCTGAACTGAGCTGGATTCGAACTGGGGACCCCTTGCACCGTAGGACAGTGTCTTACCCAGTATACAGTTTGAGACTTGTAGGCAGATGGTGAATGAATGATATCTTCCCTGCGAAAGGAGTTGGGGACTTAGAATATTTTCTGAACTTTTACGATTGGATTTAATGAGCGCGAATGAATTAAGATTTTAATTAATTTTTAATAAATAAATAAAATGTATTTTAAAAAAAAAAAATGGAATATGCTCATAATTGAATTTTAATAAGGGGATTATTTTTTTTTAATGATTGGGTAATTATTGTTTTTATGGAATGGTTTGGAAAATGCTTGAAGACATTTACGAAAGTTTAGACGACGGTGATGACGCCCTCTATTGGCACTTGAATGAAATAATGAATGATGTCTTCCCTGCGAAAGGAGTTGGGTACTTAGAATATTTTCTGAACTTCTACGAGGGGATGGTTCGAGTGAATTAAGATTTTAATTAATTTTTAATAAATGAATAAAATATATTATGAAAAAAAAATGGAATATAGTCATAATTGAATTTTAATAAGAGGATTATTTTTTTTAATAATTGGGTAATTATTGTTTTTATGGAATGTTTAGGAAAGTACTTGAAGGCATTTACGAAATTTTAGATGGCGATGATGGCGCCATCTATTGACACTTGAATGAAATACATGCAACGAATTTTAATACAATTAATTTCAGAATGCGGTTTTTGTGTTCTTTTAATTAGGTAGTCGGACGATGACTTATTAATTTTAGCTTCACACTCATACATGTTTTAATGAATGAAGCTAATTTTTTTTTACATTGATCATTCGTCAGTGATTTTTAAGGACGGGGTGTATGTTTTTGAATTTTAATGAAATGATTTTTGTGGTAAGCCATTGAATGAAAGAATGGGGGACTCCATAGTGAACTAGAATATCGCATTTTTGATGTTAATAAATTTTTACCACAAGTTGGGAACGGGATTTGACCCTTTTAGAAGAGGTGTGTGTGCTCGTATACCAGCCAAGATTTATGTTTTAGAAGCCTGTGAGATTTTAGGGATAGGTCATACTACTCGCTGAACACGTTTCGACAATTTTTTCAGCTAGCAAGAATGTATTCATGGAGTTCTGCGATGATTTTACTGGGAATATAGTAAAAGTACTATACATGATTTTTTTTTTTACATCCTTTTAAAATTTTACATGCTACTAAACACGAATTGACTATTTTTTTTTTTCGGTGGCCCATAAATTTTTCGCAAAGTCATTCCTGAAAGAAACATGATTAATACACATCATTAAAAAAACTTACTTTTTACACTTACCATGACTCTCACAGCTGAAAAACAAAACATACATTAAAAATTATAATACCAGAAACTTGTTAAATAATATACATTGATAGTAACAAATATTTTTTCTTTTTTTAGGTTTAAGCCCACCATCCACCCGGTGTCTTCGCACCGCCTCAAACCTTGTACATTTTTTTTTAAAATCTTCTTTTCAATTTCTTCATGACTTGCTCTTTTAAAATTACAAATATGCAAAATGATTGTAACATTTTTTTTTCCTTTAATGTACAATACTTTTAAAAGTTTGTAAATCTTCTTTTCAATTTTTTTCAGGATTTGTCCATTTTAGTCATGTAAAACAAATATCACATTGTTTTTCTTTACATAAAGTCCTTCATAGCAAAATGAATTTTAAAAAAATATATTTTTTTTTTAGGTTTAAGCCCACCATCCACCCGGTGTCTTCGCACCGCCTCAAACCTTGTACATTTTTTTTTTTAAATCTTCTTTTCAATTTCTTCATGACTTGCTCTTTTAAAATTATAAATAAGCAAAATGATTGTAACATTTTTTTTTTCTTTAATGTACAACACTTTTAAAAGTTTGTAAATCTTCTTTTCAATTTTTTCAGGACTTGTCCATTTTAGTCATGTAAAACAAATATCACATTTTTTTTTTTTTTTACTTATTCAATTCATACATTTTTTTTCTTTTCCATTGTTTAAAATCATCTTTTTTTTCTTTTTTCTCTAAATTTTATTCTTCGCCAATTTTATAGTGGCCATAGGCGTAGGTGTGCACGCCATCGTCCATAATGTATCTTTTGTCATCATAGGGAGAGAGTGACACCTTACTCTGCTTGAGCGTGTACAACTGATGACACTCACTCCCAATGCGATACTGAACGTGACGTGCAGTTTTCACCTCTTTCAGACAGCTTCGGTAGATATCATGTTTCAGTTCTTTGCCAATGACTGTTCTCGATACCCCCTTAGCTGTCCTTTTTGTACACCCTGTCGCCAATAGGGAGTACATTTTGGACCTGAGTCCCACAAACTCAAGTCCAGGCTGCGCATTCAATTCATCTTTGAAGCAACCAATCCTCATTTTGTTAACTCCACTGTAAGCTGGATGTTCCGGTGGGTAATCAGAAGTATCAAAGAGGTGGCTACTTCGCAGCATGTCTTGATAGAAATCAGGACACTCGACCTCGTAAGTGAGAGAGTCGGTGTCCGTGAAAAGTAGCGCAGCCTTTGCTTCGTACTGCTTTTTCATATACCCATAATGAAAAGAGTACATATGGAGCTTGCTCAGCTCTAGAATGGCGAAACCGACGTAGATGGGTCTATTGAATAGTATACTACTCAAGACCCTCTCTACCCCCACCAAATGTTCATTAAAAGTTTTAAAATTTTTAAAGGTCGGTGCCGCTACCAATTTCTCACCCCGCCGAGCATCACTGACCAGATCGACTTTGACCCTGTTGCGGAGGTTCTCCATGGACTTACCATATACAGCATTATTCATTAATTTGAAGAAGTCCTTCTCAAAACCTGATTGGGCCCTCTTGCGCTGCTTCGTGTTGAAGTCGATGTAGGGCTTCAACCAGGCTCGTTGTTGGAAGAGAAGGACTCTGTGTACATGGGTCACTTTAAGTCCCAGTTCCAGGTACATTTTTAAGTTTCTATAGTGGACCACATAATTAGTCTTGCTCCGTAGGTTTGGCACTAGCTTCTCTTGTTCCTGGAATCTGGGAATATTGACTTCTGCCATGACACGTACTGTATATGGTGACACATCGTTTTCCTGGATTACCATCTTCTCAGGCGCAACAGGGTAGTCATTGTGGAGATCATGGAGTTCTTCTGGATACTCCATGTCGATCTCCAAGACATAGCCAACTGGTCCATCGTCGGGGCAAGACAAAATCCAATCTGTTGTTGCAATGGCAGGCGACACCCACTGAAACTTACCATATGGCAGGGGCTGAGACATTGCCCACCCATACAAATTATTAGCATCTAAATACATTAGATACCGGGTGGGTTCAGCAGGGTTATAGTCGGGTACATAAGGATTGTTTGCTTGTGCCCATCGCTTGGTGATTACAGAGACACCCCCTCGAATCCCACGTTCGATGAATAGATGTTGGTTGATGTCTGTCATGAGATCCAAGGGAGTCTCGCACATCTTCAGGGCGGCCTGCCAAGCCAACCCTGGGGCTGTCATCATATGGACACAGTCTAACCCATAGTACTCCCGACATAACATTCTAAACTGCTGAAATACGTCGGCCAGCAGGAGGACATCGGTTTTGACGTACAGATCATGGTATTCACCCAAGGTCCTCAATTCGAATGTCCTCCACACATTCTGGGCGTGAGCATAGTCAGCAGCTGAGGGTGTGTCATCTCTCAGACTGTTGTAGAAGGTGGAGAGTGGAGGTAATGCAATTTCATCGAACTTTGCAAATGAGTCGATATACTCGTAAGGGTACACTCCCTTTCGAAGCAGCAGCTCGGTGTGGTTTGGCATGTTGTCTTTTAAAATTTTGAATTTATCCTCTGCAAGATTTCCGGCTAGCTTCTCCAGCGAGGTATTCAAAAACTGCAAACTGTCGATGAACTGCAACTTCACACTCCCGCGTTCAGTTACCTTACACCTTTCTGGTAGCCGGCCGTCCAACTAGTTACTCTAAGTCCTCAGGACGAGTCGGACGGTCTGGGTCTTCAACACCTTTCTGGTAGGTCGGACGGTCTGGGTCTCAACAACAACAACACTCCCGCGTTCCTTCTTTGCCATGGAAAAGGTGATGTACTTTTCCATGTTTTGTGCAATTACATCGATCCTATGATTCGGTAGCTTGCCAAGTCCCGACATCAGGAGGTGAGCATCATAACACTTCAAATTATGGAAGAGCACAGGGACGACTCTCTTCAGCTTATACTGCAGGTTGCATTCCATATGTGCCGCACCTCTGTACTCTCCAGTGATGTGTGAATGATCTCGTGCCTTCCCGATGTACCGGCCTTCATTTTTTGCAAACTCCTTTTTACAGAGATAGCAATGTGTTGCTTGATTAAATGAGATGGCTTCACTCCTGGACAACCTCAGGGGAGCGATGGTATTGAATCGACCAGCCAATTCATCACGCTCCTCCATCATCCTCTGCAGAAAGTGATCCACAGCGTCGGGGCCTCTATAACTGTACACGGGTTTGTAGGTTTCACCCTTTGGCCCGACAATCACATAGGAATAACCACAGGCTTCATGGTGGGCAACCTTTTCCACAAAGGACTTGGCTCCACTGGGTTGTGCACTTGGCATGTGCATCAGGAGTGACTCAAAATCAGCATATATCACAAATGGGACCGGATGTTGGTATTGCAAATTGTTGAATTTGAGTATACTCTTTTCGAGACTTGGCATTTTGACACGTTGTGGGTTATGAGCCTTACAATAGGGCGTGTGTTCCAAGAGCAGATCTTCGCGGGTGAAGCGGTGGAGGCATCGGTAGCATATATGAGAGGCGCTGTGATAATTGCTCAAATCCCCGAGAAGCCTAGACATACTGCGAATCAAACAGTAGTGTTGTTGCGTGCCTCGACTAATGAGGAGGAGATTGATGCAGTCAGCAATATCTTCACGTTCTGAAATGTGGAGGGGGAACACTTTTTCCTCCTCATAGCCGAACACATTAATTCTGCAGTTGTTCAACTTCTCCAGGGTCGGTACCTTGCTCACGGGTACCGGGCACTCCACATTCCCCATCTTGATCTCATGCTCTAACGGAAGGTAGTGATTCACACGCTCGGGTTTTTCAGCCCGCTGTAAGTTCAGTCTGTGGGCGAGGAGGCACCATAAGAAACACTTCTGATCTGTATTTTCAACATTCAATATGGCAAGCTTGGAGCGCAGTTTCGGAGGCAGGGGCAGATAGCTTGCAGGACGCAGGGGACGATACTTGCCGATGCAAACATCCATCTTCATTACAAGACTCAATGTCCACCCCGACCCCAACTGTTGGTACTCCTCGAAAGCGTTTATCATCTTGTGATATCCTTCGCCCACATGACGGTCAACCGTGTCAGCTACCAGATCGATTGCACACCTACTGTGGAAGTAGGCATTCGTGGTTTCCTCCTCTCCCTCTGAGTTGGTTCGACTCATCTTGGCGTAGAGAACCGTGTACCACTTGATTTGATGTATAGACAATTCATCTGTTAACATCGAAATCAGTGGCATACGCATCTCCTCCAACGCCAAGGTCAAATCATGGACATTTTCCAATGAGGGTTCCAACGTGTAGGTGGCGAAGACTCCCAATGCCTTGGCTGATTTAGCAGCTTCTCGGCGAGCCTGAACTCTTTGTCGCTTTTCAATTTTATCTACATCTGTGGTCTTTCTCTTAACACCTTTAGAGGGAGTAGGAGGATGTGCCACGCGTATGTGCTGAAGCAACATGGTGCGCCGTGTGAATGTCTCATCACATAAGTCACAGGCGTGTCGTGCAGCAGAATGCATGCGTCTTACATGCCGAAGGAGGTCCTCACGGGACGAAAACTCTTCGGCACATCGATCGCATTTCAATTCAACGTTATGAAGTTTCTGATGTCTTTGCAGATCAGCATTTCTCGTAAACCCCTTCTGGCATTCATCACAGGTAAAAGGTTTCAATCCACTATGTGTCTTTATATGTCTCGCTAAATTATTCTTCAGAGTGAAGGACTTGTGGCAAGTAGGACATATCTATAAAATAGATAAAATGCCCAGATTAGTTAGATTTCAAATAAAAATTTAAAATTGTTAAAACACTAGCAGAACACCCAAAATTACCAATCCCTATCTCAATCTATACGATAAATCTCAATCAACTAACTGTTTATTATTATTTATTCGAATTTTGATACCCTAAAAACTCTTGTGAATGAAATTGTGATGTTAGATATTCCTATATGTAAGAATAGTTAACACTCTACCTTTCACCAAAAAATACTTACATGCGTTAACAAACACATATGCAATGCTGAAAATTAAACACATTATTTTTTAAACAGACTCCTAAATATTTCGTGATTTAAAATCTTCATTTTGTTTCTATAACAACTGATTTAAAAAAAAAAACTTACTTTCACTCCTGAAAATACATACATATACACCCTTATCAGCCATTGAATACTCTAATTATCTGAGTCTGGTAATTAAACACATTATTTTTTAAACAGACTCTCATTATTTCGTGATATCTTCCTGTTCCTGAAACAACTAATTTTCTAACATCCCATCCAAAAATATACTTACATTCATTTTCATTCCTGAAAACACATAAATACACACTCTTATCAGCTGTTTAATACCCCGCTAATAATTATTTTCTACACTTGAAACTAGAAAAAATACACACACAAGACATTTCTCAGAGAAACAGCTGATTTTTTCCCCTAACTTTTTAAAATACATTCCAAAATATAGAAGAAAAGGACATATAGGCACCCCACTGGATCCAGCTATTGTAGTATCGTTTATAATAATCTATGCCGACGTTAGAGTCGTAGCATTCTCGATCAGATCCTTAAATTAATTTAAAACAGAAGTTTTTCACTTCGCAAGAAAGAAAATAGTGTATTTTTTTTTTACATGAAAATAAAAAAAAAATAAAATAGAGTTTTTCAACATGTATAAAGTCTACTCACGGTTTTCAGAGAAAATTAAATTGAACATTAACACATTCGAGTCCTGAGTATGAGAAAAGCGAAAGTCGTTCAATCACAGTGTTCAACATCTATAGAATCGTGTGTAAAAAGTATGTGTAATCAGTTTTTTATATAAAAATTGGATAATCTTTAAAAAATGTATTCATTAAAATTAATTCTAAATATGTACAAGGTGTCCAATTCATTGCAAAAATATACACAGTGTTCAATTTTTTTAACAACTCGAGTAAAAATCACGCATAGAATAATAGCAAAAATTACGACTCTTTCCATTAAATTCACAATAAACGATGAATTGTAAATGTACTTCTTTTAAATTACATAAAACATGTTACCAAATATACTTTACGTATATGTTTCTATTTTTTTTTTTTCATTTATCTAATATTAACATAAAAGACACTTTATCAAAATGAATTCATATACAACCATATGTCTATCACTTTTCCTCGAAAATGACTTTTGGCCTAGACCACAAGAAAAAAGGAACTTTCTACAGTGTAAATTTTCATGTGTTGTGCCAAATCACACATTAGTATAAAAACCTTATGGCAGAATGGACACATCCGAAAAACAGATAAAGTCCAAAATTAGTGTCTATGTTTCTTTCACCTAACTCTTTAAATTAAATTTAAAAAAATTACGTAGAAATTAAATCAGTTGTTTATTTTTAAATATTTTAAAATATAAATACATTTTAAAAGCAATCCTACGCTCTACAAAGCAGCTGGTCTTTCTCCCCTATCTCCAACAAAAATATGGAATTTAAAAAAATATAACTCACGTGAGCACCACTCGGCCCGGCCTCCACACTGGTTGTTGCAGTGGACTCTACAACGGGTACTGGGACCTGAGGTTCCACAATAGGCTGCATAGTGCCTGACGCTATTTCCTTAAAATGAAAGCCATATGTTAGACCATATTATAAAACTATATTCAAAATAAAGTATTCTGAATTTTAAAAAATATTTATTTATTTTTAATGTTGGAAACATCTTTAACTCACTTCTGAAATGACTCGATTAAAATGTTGAGAAAATTCACTTTCCATTGTAATAAGTATCTCAATTAGGACAAATTGAAAAACACGTCTTTCTGAGCATGTATCTCGAGTAAAAGTGGGTTCAACGCACTGCGAAATGGTACTTAAAAGATCACGCAATATCATGTGATATTCGAAACATTACCTGATTGATTAAAAAATGTCACGTGACATAGCATGAAACGCCACCTGATTGGTTTAAATGTGTCACGTGACATAACACGAACCGTCACCTGATTCGCTAAAGAAATAGCGCCTGATGCAATAAGGACGTTACGTGATTGGATAAAAAATATCACGTGATTTATTGCATCATCTGATTTGCTGATAAGACATATCAGACACAGATAAGAGCTCATTCGCTCTACAATTGTTCTAGCAGAAGGTTGCTATTCCTTATTTCATAAAATGTCTGTGTTTTTTAAACGCGAAAAGCTGCATATTGAATATGTTCGCGAATTTTATTCTGTGAATGTAGCTGATGTAATTCTACAAGAATTAAAATGTCTACCCTTTCAACAATCTGAAGTCATTGTGCAGGGCCGCACATACCAGCCTAATCGAAAAGTGTATGCATTTGGTGACATTGGACTATCCTACGAATTTTCTGGAAGTAGTGTACCCGCCGTGGAATGGACACCTCTGTTAAAGGACATTAAAGCTCGAGTGGAAGAACACACTGGATGTAACTACAATTTTGTGCTTCTGAACCATTATCCTGATGGACATTCTAAAATAGGACAACACAAGGATAATGAAAGTTCCCTGTGCTCCAAAACATCCATAGCAGCTCTCAGCTTCGGGGCTACGAGATCCATCATTTTTGAAAGAAAAGGACAATCTCCTCTAACTCTCCCATTGCAACATGGTTCGTTGTATGTAATGCATGCACCGACCAATAAATTCTATTCTCATGGAATTTCAGCAGAACCCGAAGTCACTGAATCTAGAATAAGTCTCACATTTAAGCAAATTATACCTAAAAAGACCACTTTAAAACGCAAGTGCCAATTTCCAATGTATGTACCGCCTGCTCCGCTTTCGCCTATACCGGAAATCGATTGGAACTATATGCATACTGCATCTATAAATTCTACAGAACCCCAGTGTGACATCATATCATCAGCCCTCAACTATGCTACAAGTCACACCGAATCGGTTTCGACCGAGTCATCTTCATCAGAAAAGTTCAGCTCCAATTTGGGAGACGATCTGCATGTTACAGTGCAACATTTTCGTGGAAATGTTAAAGTGCACCTTCGAGTTTACAAAGCAAATACTTCTAATGTTCTCGTGCCTACCACCAATGGCGTGACACTCACATCTGCTGCTTGGAGTGCATTTTTAAAAAAAATATCAAACATCAATATGGATCATGAAAATGCATCTTTTGTAATCCATAACGAATTGCTAGTATGTGTATACCAACGCAATCTATATTTGCAACAATTACCACCCTGTGTTAGTACACTTCAATTCAAAAAGAAGGTGATTACATTAAGCGAAGAGCATTTTTGTATGCTTAAAAATATTGCTCAGAGTGTAACCAAGTGTGTGCTACGTGAATTACTTTTAAAAATATTACCCGATTCTATCATGAAGCAACGAAAGTGCGTCGAAACAATTCCAACATGCCATCCAGAACAAATACAAATATATTTAATGCAGAGTATATTTAAAAATTTATGTGCAGAGCTGTATAAAGTGTATCAACGTGATATATGCACAAGTCATGGTTGTACCGATTTAAAACATAAGTGTTGCACTCTACCCGGTCATATGCAATTTGTGGATTATCAACTGCTCGATCATGAACTACTCCTAATAAACACTCAAGAAATTGCACGAGAGTTTTGTGAAACAAATCAGAACAATATTTCATTACTCATACCACAATATTTTGAACAGTTTACTGTAGAGATGTATTTTTCTGCTATGAATGAGCATTTCCATATGTAAGTTACTTCAATCTTATTATTATGTTTTGTGAAAATGGTTGTATTAATGCATATCTTATTAAGTATTATTTTTCTCTAAACATGATTTTATTATTTAGTTTTATGCTTTCCGTTTTAAAATAAATTTCAAAAATCAAATTCATTTAAAAAATATCAAATCATCAAATAAATAAAATAAAAACGCCAGATTAAAATGTTAAGTTTAATTTCTAAACTAATATACGACAAATTTATGTTTCGAGAAACTTTACTTATGCATACTCTTAACAAATGGTTTTAAAAATATATATATGCACTCAACGATGAGTCCATTTCTATAAAGCTCGTGTACTATAAATTCATAAGTTTTATTACTTTAAAATATAAATTTCTAAAACTAAAAACGCATATAGGCCTTTATTCATATAGAAATGATACTCACCCTACTACTAACACACACGTGATACATTCAAAAATAAAATTAGCGGTGGTTCCATTCTAATAAAGTTCAAAATTGCTCCATGTGGTATAAATTCTTAAACTTTATTTACATCTAAACTCATAAGTATGCACTATAAAGCAAAAAAAAAAAGAAAAACTCAACTGCTGTCTAATCTCATATGCAAAAAAAAAATTAATAGAAGTATTAGACTACGATGATATTTCCGTTTAGGTTTTATTTCTGAACACGATAAATTAAAGTTTAAATAAAGCCTAGTTAGGAAATTTAAACTCGCGATTTTATGCTATATTAGAAATATTACATTTTAATTATTTAAATATAATTTTTTTTAATATAAATCTATTTCTACAACTCCTCATAAACATTGAAAAAAAAAAAACAATGTGAAAAATATACATCATTTAAAAGAAGATAAAGTAATAAACTAACCTGATTTGCAATCGTTTCACGGTTTGTAAGGGTCTCGTTAGATTCGGCACTACAGATGAGTTGGAATTCTTCATGGATGTTCTTCAGATAATCCAAAATTTAACTGGGAATATATAAAATGCATTTATTTAAATATAGAATCAAACGATATGCATAAACTTACAATCACACAATAAGTACGAAATAAATTAAAAAAAATATATACATACCATATATATATTGGATAGAGACATCGTAGCGTTGGGAATGGATTTGCTATAATAGAACTTGAAGAAAGAACTTATAGAAAGTCAGAAAATCTAAGTAAAAACTAGATAAAAATGTTCAGTCTCACACACATTTTATACCCTTTTTCTTATCTAATCCCCCTCCCCCCTCCCCTCAGTTCAACAAATATACAAGGCACAATCTTCCAGTATATGGTGATTCACTATCTCGTGCGATAGTGAGAGATACTAGATTGCTGATTCAATGTCAAGGGCTGAATGAGTGTATATCTAAAAAATCTGGAATCTTCTAATGAGAACTTTTAAAACAATTTGCTTTAAAATGGATATTTTCTCTTAAATTGGACTTTTAAAATAAGTCAGTATGTTATTAAAAATACTTTAGGTAATCCATTCTTTGGAGAAGGTTTTTGGAAAAAAAGAGTTTGCAAAAAAATTGAATACGAATTTAAATTAATTAAATTCGAAGTAATTAAAATTTGTTAAACTCATTATTAACTTAGGATAATTAAACGCCATCATTGGAACATTTATGGACCACCGTAAAAAAAAAATAGTCAATTCGTGTTTAGTAGCATGTAAAATTTTAAAAGGATGTTAAAAAAAAATCATGCATAGTACTTTTACTATATTGCCAGGAAATTCATCGTAGAACATGAATGGATTCTTGTTAGCTGAAAAAATTGTCGAAACGTGTTCAGCGAGTAGTATAACCTATCCCTAAAATCTCACAGGCTTTTAAAACATAAATCTTGGCTGATACACCTCTTCTAAAAGGGTCAAATCCTGTTCCCAACTTGTGGTAACATCAAACATGCGATATTCTAGTTCACTATGGAGTCCCCCATTCCTTCATTCAAAAACACCCCAAAAATCATTTCATTAAAATTAATAAAATTCAAAAACATACACCCCGTCCTTAAAATTCTGATGAACGGCCAACGTAAAAAAAATTAGCTTCATTCATTAAAACATGTATGAGCGTGAAGCTAAAATTATTAAGTCATCGTTCGACTACCTAATTAAAAGAACACAAAAACCTCACTCGAAATTAATTGTATTATTATTCGTCGCATGTATTTCATTCAAGTGCCAATAGATGGAGCCATCACCGCCATCTAAACTTTCGTAAATGTCTTCAAGCATTTTCCAAACCATTCCATAAAAACAATAATTACCCAATCATTAAAAAATAATCCTCTTATTAAAATTCAATTATGACTATATTCCATTTTTTTCATAATATATTTTATTCATTTATTAAAAATTAATTAAAATTTTAATTCATTCGCACCATCCCCATCGTAGAAATTCAGAAAATATTCTATGTACCCAACTCCTTTCGAAGGGAAGACATCATTCATTATTACATTCAAGTGCCAATAGAGGGCGCCATCACCGCCATCTAAAATTTCGTAAATGTCTTCAAACACTTTCCGAAACATTCCATAAAAACAATAATTACCCAATCATTTAAAAAAATAATCCCCTTATTAAAATTCAATTATGAGCATATTCCATTTTTTTTTATAATGCATTTTATTCATTTATTAAAAATTAATTAAAATCTTAATTCATTCGCGCTCATTAAATCCAATCGTAAAAGTTCAGAAAATATTCTAAGTCCCCAATTCCTTTCGCAGGGAAGATATCGTTCATTCACCATCTGCTTATAAGTCGCAAACTGTATACTGGTTAAAGCACTGTCCTACAGTGCAAGCGGTCCTCAGTCCAGAACCAATTCTTTCCTTTTAGCCAACACAGTTCTCCAACCTGCCCATAGAGGGCGCCACCAAAATTTCCAAGATGGCCGCCAAGTTTTTCTTCAACCCCACTGTCTGTGTCAGTACATGACGTCATCCAATAATCTTATCGAGCGAGTCATCCGATAAGATAAGCCGATGACGTCATCCGATAAGATAAGCTTATCTGATAAGGTAAGATAAGCCGATGACGTCATCGGGGATGACGTCACCCATACCGCCATACCGGATTGTCAGTGAACCGCTACTTCTTTACTACTTCCGTACACAGGTCAATGTCTCACGAACTACTTCAGCAATCTATGTACTTCATGTGCTATTGTATAGTAAAGACCCCTGTGGTCCACACAATGAGACTAGGAGAGACCCCATGGTTCTCGTTTAGGGGGGGGGGGTATGTATCCCATCAAGGGTCCCTTTGCAGATAGGCGAAAAACATCAATTAGAATGTTGTAAAACGAGTCAAATTTAGTACAAAAATGTTTTACTTCCATAAAAAAGATGGAAAGGAACCGGGCAGCCTCCCTCCATAAAAAGGAATAGAAGGTACCTTAACATGGCCTCCACTTACCCCAGACTTTTACCCTCTGGACTTTATACTGTGGGGTTATCTTAAACCGCATGTGTTCGATGACATCTGGTATATTGGAAACAGCCCGGATATCGTCAGGATCCTGCTCTTACTGTCACACGCCACATGGACCGACAACAGGGAGTTATGACCTGGGGTGCCATTTCGTTTGTTAGCCGGACACCTTTGATAGTCCTCCGTGGCACCATACTGGAAACAGCCCGTATACTGGAGACAGCACGGTATACTGGAGACAGCCAGGATATCGTCAGCATCCTGCTCTTACTGTCACACGCCCCGACAACAGGGAGTTATAGCCTGGGGTGCCATTTATTTTGATAGCCGGACACCTTTGATAGTCCTCCGTGGCACCATCACAGCACTGTATACTGGAGACAGTCCGGATATCGTCAGGATCCTGCTCTTACTGTTCTCCAGTATCATTGTCTCCAGTATTGTTTGAAGATAACGCCACCGTCAAATGTAGTAGATCTGCAACAGCGTTCCACTGTTCCTTTGTTGATGCGGATATGCTGAAACGCATGCGCGCTCATCTTGTGGCATGTTTACAGGCGTGCATCGTTGCATTTCGTACATGGTAATACATTATCTGTTTTGCATTCACATATTGTTGCCTTATGTAAATAGTTGGCTGTTGCTCTCGAGGTTTTTTTTTTCTGGGGGAGGATGCAGGGCCCCTTTCAATCTTTTGTTATGGAATTAAAACATTCTTGTACTAAATTTGACACTTTCTACAATTTTCTAACAGACTTTGCATTTCACGAATTTATAAAGAAGCACTTCCATTTCTTTTGGCATCTCCATATACTAGAAGCATGCCAGTCATCTAGCCATCTGAGCATAATTTTATCTAAACTATCCGATCTCTCCGAAGGTGTAATATACAAAGTTTTGTTAAAAATTAATTTCAACTTTTTAAGTTAAAAATTAAACTACATCGACAGTTTATTGGCAGTTATTTGGTAAATGCATGACACATTTAGTATATGTACATAAAATTGTGTCAATTTGATCAAAAATTATGAAGTTGAATTTCCATTGTTTCCTTTGGAACTCGCTTCGCTTTAATAATATCCTCTCTGTTCAGATTTCTATATAGCTTCTAATAGTTCTTAAATATATTTCATAGTTACTGAGGAAATACAAGAAAAGAAATAAAACTGTTTACTAAGTTTTTTCATTATTTCCAACTGATTTGGGGGTCTTTCCTATATTTTATATTACTTACCTAACTACGTTTTATGGGTATCTTTAACTTGATAAAAATTAAGATATAAAACATATACTTCTTTATTTGAGACTTGTGGTTTAATAAGTCGAAACAACTTTTCCACCGGATATATTTTTTGTGACAATCAGAAAGAACTGCAGTTTTGAAATCTTTACAATTACGATAAACTAGTTCTTGGTTTTCCCAAAGAATAATAAAATATTTTCTATAAATTTAGAAATAGTTTTCTAAGATACTTTAATTATTTTTAACTTTTCATACAGTGTAACATAGTTTGTAAGAAATATATATGTTTCGCAAAAAAATAAAATTGCTGATTGTAAGAAAAAACATACATCCTTGAAGGAAGCAGGCATATATCAGATAGGTAACGACAATAGTTTAGATTTTAGGCCAAAAGAACAGTATGCGCCGTTAACAGCAACTAAGACGAACAGGCAAAGAATAGGTATTAGAATAGCATTGAAACAATTGTCATCATCTATCTGATATGTGCCTGCTTTCTTCAAGAAAGTGTTGTAAGTTCTTTTTAATTTAAATGTTTGCTGATTTTCAGATGTGTTTTTCTTTTCGGAAAAGACAGTCTGAGCATTCTTTGGATTTTTAGATTTTGAGCAACTTAAAAGAATGAGGCAAAGTTGCTTGTTAGGAAGTAGCTTCAAACAAAAATATATAACCGGTTCCTTCGGTTTTGGAACCCAAGTACATCAACAATTTCGAAAAGAAAGATCACTGAGGATATACACTAGAGGTCTATCAGTAGTAAAGCGACTATACCCAATCGAATAAAAGTGATAGCGGCGTCCTTAGCGGAGAATTGCAGAAGATAGGAACACGAACTAGAATGTGAAGCAAAATAGAAGAATGTCCATTACAAAGTTATGGCTTAATTAGAAAAATAAGCATTATGAAGGCACAAAACGCGTATATAGAAGACAGTAAATATAAGTCATACTTCATCGGTTTCTAGAATTGCAGTGATTATTTGTAAATACTTATAGTGCAATTATTGTGCAACGTTATTCAAATATACATTCTTGCTAACAGAGGGCATTTTAAATAGAGTAAACTAGACTCCTGTCTTGTTTATTGTATCACTCCTGAATAAAACAACCCTATCGTGTCAAATAAATGCCTTCTTGTTGTATATGTTTAAAATTAACTATCACTTTTTTGTCGATTTTGTGGGCACTGCGTATAGATGGCGCTGCTCATTTTGCCTTCGACCGAGCAGCAGCAGTTGTGATAATGTATGCAATCGAGTGTATGTGTGTTATGGTTCTGTAATGTGCTGCAGTTGCTATTAAAATGTGTGTATAATAATTCCTCGCCATGCTTCGTTTTCCAGCCCACATCTGTACCCGAATCATAAATCAAATCATTCCTGTACCTAATTTATTGTCGACTCTCACTAATTAGACAATGTTCTACAACTTTGTAATTGGCACGTTTCTTCTATCTCGCTTTGTTGTCGAGTTCGTATTCCTAACTACGTTAATTCTCCAATAAGGGCACTGCAATAATTTTTATTCAATCGTGCCTAGTCACTTTACTACAGATAGACCAGAACCTGCACACTTAGGCATATATATTTCCGAAGTTATGGAGGTGCTTAACGATTTTCCAAGGAGCTCTATATGTAATTTTTGATAACAAATCGAATATAACCACGTCTCACTATGATAGTAAAGACATATTACCGCTTTCTTTAAAAATTTAGCAATTGGGCTATCTAAAATGCACTAAGTACACTAAAGACACATTTTTTAACTGCATTTTTATGCACATTTAAAATATTTAATGCATTTTTCATAACGTAACGAATAAAACAAAGTCCTATCACAAATATAGTTTATTTTTAATGTAATTGTATGTATAGAACTTGAATTACATGCATATTTATTTTTCTTTCATTTGCATACTATTAGCCACATTGAACTATTTCGTATGTTTTCCTGTATGTTTTTATTTCATTATTGTATTTGTCAACTCGTAGTTTCTTACTAATGCTTCCCTTTCAATGTGCATTCTTAATGTTTTATTACACAGTATTTCTTCCTGTGTCATTTTGGAGTTCTTTTACCGATAGCCTTTAGGAAGCACTCTATTCTTTCTGTATGATGTATTTATTCCTTCTTTCATTTCTTTTGGAACGTATTTAAGTTTCCTGAGATATAAATACAGAAGAGAAGAAATATAACTTTTGCAAATTAAACCAGAAGCCATTTCCCAAGTTAAATTAATTTAAAAGCACAATATATACTATCTGTACAACAATTAGTACCAGAGAAATCTTCGTTAATGCACAGCTTAGAATAAAATAATAACATGTGCAGCAGTGAAGTGAAGTACATAAGCTACAGAGTTTCAACTAATTAGCCGCTGTTGTCTTCTGATGAAAAATAATCTGTGTAAATCAGCTAACAATGTGTCTGCTATTATGTAGAGATCAGACATCGATTTCGACTTTCCAACAAAATCATTAGGTTTCTCCAAAATGGTGAAAATGCATCTTAATATCATGATAAATGGTGGAGAGAAAATTCTAAAGATGCCCTTATCACCTCAATTTGTAAGCACTCATATCTTCATATTTTTAGATTGTTTTATCTGTTTGTTAATATACTAAATGTATATTTTTAAATATGTTCAAAATAATTAAATTATATTTTTTTATAAATAATGTGTATTACTTTCCCTGCAATACATTGTAATGTATAGGGGAAAGTTTTGAAATCATGTTGGAAATCACAACTCAAGTTTTCGACGGATCTACACGTTTCGGGACCTCTAGTATACGAAAAATCTATTTGTAGAGTGACGTCTGTGTGTATGTGTCTGTGTGTATGTTTGTGTGTCTGTGTGTGTGTGTGTGTGTGTCTGTGTGTGTGTCTGTCTGTCCAATGTACGTATCCACTTTAACTCAAAAACAAATAGACCAAATTTTATAAAATTTTATAGAGACGTCACTTGTGAGTGACCTTTTGTGATGTTTAGATTTTTGTACGATTTGGGATAAATGAACTTGTCCTTTTCTGCAAAATGGCCTTCAAAAATTGTATTTTTCTACTCTAGTTAAAATGCTAACAGATCAAATTTCACAAAATTTGATAGATAAGTCACCTGTAGGTTACTCTGGTGCTAATTTGATTTTGGTCTGATTCCGGAAAAAAGAACCTACCTCTTTTGCGAAATGGCCCGCAAAAATCGTATGTACCCACTCTAGCTGGCAAGCTAATTGACTAACTAACACACAATTTGGTATATAAGTCGCTTGTGGGATATTGTGGTGCTGGTTAGATATTGGTACAATTCGGTAAAAAATAATCTGCCTTTTTTGACGAAATGGCCCGCAAATCTAAATTATTCGACGTAAAATAAAATGCTACATATGCTCAAATGTATCATTTAAGTGCTTGTTTTATACGTAATTTTTAACGACAATAGAAAGTAGATCAACCCCATTACTAAGATGGACCATTCTTGAGATAGAGAGTTTTTTAATTTTGAGGAACTGAAGACGTTTTTAACTGTAGTTAAAACCTATTTAATAAAATTTTTAAAACTTAGTTAAGCCATGGTTATCCTAATGCTGATTAGATTTTGATATGATTCGCAAAAGTATAATCGAATCTGTTTTGCAAAATGGCCCGTAAAGAGCAAAAATCTAAAATAAATGTCTAAAATTGTTGAAATATATTAATTAAGTAGTTGTTGTTTAGGTAAATTTTGACAAATAAGCGAATAAGACGGACCCCTGGAATGTTGGATAATTCATTCTCGAGATGTTTTATTTATTTTTTTAATTTTGAGCACCTGAAGAATTTAAAGTTAATCAAGTTGCAAAATGAAACGAAGATGCATTAAAAAGGCCAATTGGATATAATATCAGAAAGGTATGAATGTTATTTTTAAAAAAAATGAGAAAATGAGTTAGAATCTGAAGAAAAAATCAAGCGCTGCCCACATCAGATTTCTTGATATGTTTTTGTCACTTCCCTAATTCTGTATTTGATTTTTTTTATACGTAAATTTCACTTTCAAAAATTTTTGCCAATTCTTAGCTTTCTCGAACTTAGTTTTGAGAGGACCTTAGCAGACCGGTTTATTGGGAAACGCACGTTACCTGACCCTGGCCTTATTGTTTCTAGATGTTGTATATTGTGTCATGTTTCTAATTATGTCTAAATTTATTCTTCTAGATCATAAAATTCCTGTATAATAGAGTTTTGACTTTTAAATATTAATGGATTTGTTTTTGTGGTACATTTCCTTAACAAATAGTCTTAGGAAAAGAAATTCTTCAAAGAATTCAAATGAAATTTGGAACCATGACTTCAATCAGTAAACATGTAAAACCTATTCATTACCAGATGAATTAGGTTCCATTTAGTGTCGAGCATATTTAAAAAAAAAAGACTTTCAAAAAATTTGCCTGCAATGTTGTATGGCTTGAGCATTATCTATGATATATTGTGCACAAGTAAAATGGATCAATTGGGATGTCAAGAAAAATCCGAGTGACTCACATCGACGAAATTTTGCACACAGATAACCTTCACTACGTGCAGTAAAATTTCAAATCGATCTTCTAATTCATTTATATTTTTTATTTATTAATTATTAATACGGAAGTTCGTGCAATTATCACAAGAATAAGTTCGTAGTGGTTGAAACAATTATTACAGAGTTTGAAACTCACCATTATTTAAAAAAAAAAACCCTTTAATAAATTTTAATCAGTATTTTTAATACGTTGTCCTGATTTTCGGCAAATTTAAAATAATGTATTTTCGTATCGAAATAAGCAACATTGATTTTTATATTTCAACATACCTTTAACTCTCGATCGTGCGATTATGTAATTTAACGATCATGAACCTGCATTTACCTTCCCTCCCATAAAATATGCTTATCTGGCGTCATTTAACGAATTTCAATGATTTCATACATTTTACTCTGAGAACGTTAAAGACACATCTTCCTGAATAGGAAGTTCGGATATTTGTCCAGCAAAGAATTACTGGAAAACGAGGGTGTAATTTCAGTTATTGAGGTCAACGGATTTCTCTTTTGAGGGTGGGCAGCAATAAATCCGCTTATTCAAACTCCTGTTTATACATGTATTCCGTACATATACACTTCCAATCTAGTTTAGCAATTGAACGCGACTTTATTTTAAAGTGTTTTTAGCATTTGAATGCGTCCAGCTTGAATCATTTTTGCATTAAAATGGTATACGTACTTACACATTTTAATTGTTAGTAAAAGTTTCGAAATAATAACAATAATAATAGTAATCTTTATTTTGTGCATAATAAGTACAATTACAATCTCAAAAGTGAATGCAAATGTGTCTAATCATTTATTATTTATATATTCGCTATAATATTTGCAAACGGGGTTGAGGCGACTTGTATTTCAAATTTGCATAAAGAAACCCAGGCAAGTGTTACGATGGGAATGCTCACTATAAGAATAATGAATTTAAAATTCTGACTATTATATTAAATAACAAAAGGTTTGTATTAGTTAAAAATATCAACACGATTTCATTGTAAATATCGGGGGTATGTATTAAATGTGTATATTGCAGCGCCCACAATAACCTATTTGTCACTTTTGGAATTTTCTTGGGACATTTAAATAGTGTTTATTTGTAATAAATATGAAGGAGGGTCGTAAATTTTTAAATAGATAATTTCAACTTAAATCCCTATTTCCGTAGGTGCTAAATTATAAAAATGGAAATAACTTTTCGAGTGGATTTCAAATTGGGACTAAGTTTGTCATTTCAATTCGAAATTTTCATTTAATTTCATTTATAGTCCGATAGATCATAGAAAAACTTTTTCGATGGCATCCATTTGGTCAGACATTCTAGAACGAATAATATTATTCTATCGCCACACAGATTAGGAGATTGCGAAAAATTAAAAGTGAAATATTATTTGAGTATCGGTCAAAAGTTTCAGTAATATTATAAAATATTTTTGTATATAATAAATAAATTAGACTGCTTAATATTAAGCAAAGTACAAATTTCTTCATTCTCTTTGAAAATCCATGAAAGCTACGCCGACAGAAGGCAACAGCTAATATGGAATAGATTGAACAAAATTAACCTTTTTACTATCCCCGGCATATACTTTTGGGTACCGTGTTGTGCGAACTTCGAATAAAAATCCACTATGTGACGTTGCTTAAAATTGCGTAAGAGCAATTGAGCGTTGATTCGTTATTTTATAAAAACCTTTAAATATTACATTGCATACATACATTATATGTTTGCACATCTGCAAGGCTTTTTAATTGCCTCCTAAACCGGCGTAACCAAGGCGTAACCAGATTGTGAAATAATTTTATAATCCATGAACCCATCACTTTTTAAAAATTATTTTTAAGAAATTTAATAATTTGAATTTTTGACAAATAAGAAGCTCTAGCACAAATTAACGACATTTAAGCGTGAGTTTTTGCATTCCGGTGTTGGCGTTTTCTAATTTTAATTCATGTTTGTCAAATTTATTAAAACTTTAACATTTTATTTAATTTTTCTTCTAATCTATTATAATTTTTGACAAATAAGAAGCTCTAGCACAAATTAACGACATTTAAGCGTGAGTTTTTACATGCCGGTGTTGGCGTTTTCTAATTTTAATTCATGTTTGTCAAATTTATTAAAACTTTTAACATTTTATTTAATTTTTCTTCTAATCTATTATAATTAAAACACGTTTTAATATAATACTGTCTGTGATGCCCTTACTGTGGTTAAATATTTAGCTGTCTCTTGTTCAATGGTGAAAGTCCCAGCTACAGCAGCCACTTTTTATAGTAGCAGAGGTGTAGCGAAGGGCCAGCAGGGGTGGTCAAGTTGTAAGGCGTCACCATTCAGACGTATATCAGCAACTGGTATAAATGTGACGCTTTTTTCGTTTGGGAGGAAGAGCTAATTTTACTGTAAGCCTTGAGTGCCAATACCTCCTGCTACTGTTCTGCACCACGAAAAATATGTTAGTGAGTCTACCTTAGCTTATGGGTCGTGTTAAAATTAAAATAGGTTGCATGATGTACGAAATCGATAAAGGAAATGGCAATATTGTACTCAAATACCAAAATCAAATTCAGAAAAATAGCACCTTGCGAGAAAACCAAAACTCCGCAAATAGCTTCCACGGTTTTCTACTTAATCGTGCCATTATGTAGAAGATTCTCCATACAGAGTCCAACTTAACGTGGTGCCAGTTGAAACCAATATGCCCTATCATATCAATCAATTCGACAACGTTATCAAGTCCCATAGAACTGTGTGTCCAGTCGATCTACGAGGATGATAATATAGCTTCGAACCTTGTTGTTAATTTAGTGGGGGGAATGTAATATACTATTTTATCTTTAATCAAAAGTAAATCGCGTCTATAATTAATTTCCTTTTCAAGTTTAGTGTATCTGTTACCTGTTGGCAACAGTGAGTCAGTATGTATGATTTTTCTCTGATGCACTCGTTTTAATTGCATGTTTCATACTTAATACGTTGTTTTGATTAATCGATGCTTTGTGACTCTTTTAGAAGTGTAGTTGTATGTCACTCATATTACTTTAAATATGCATAATAGGATCATAAAAGTATACCGGCATATTTTACTTGTAGCTTCCAGGATATCGAGCCATTATTATGTTTATATACATCAATCTATAAGAAATACGAGGCGGTACCGTTAAAAACTATAAATTAAACTTACCTCCTTTTTACTTTAGTCATCTTCAAAGTATTTTTCCTGAGAAGCAATACATTTATTTCAGTGTCTTTACCCACTGTCAAAAAATATGTTAAAGTTGTATTTCAATGTGTTGTATAACGCCCGTATTGCTTTTGCAAATGGCCTTCCATTTAGCAAGATCTACATTCTGGAGAACACAAAGTCGTACCTAATAATGATAATAATGCCTAATAATGATAATAATGCCCAATGATGATAATAGAGGTAGGCCGGACGGTTTTGGTCGAAAAGAAGAAAAAGTAGAATTATGCTAGATGGATGGCATTTTGTTCTTGTCAAAAACAACTTAGCAGCCAGCACCATTTGCATGGGCACGTTGTCATGCTGTAAGAGGGAATCCTGTGGATATTTCCAGAAATTCGTTGACAGTGCGACGGAGATTGTCAAAAATAATTTCGCAAGTTTTTTACAAAAGGATAAAGCTTATGTCGCAATCAAACAGTTAGGAAAATGCTTAAAACACGATCAATGTGCAATTGCGCTGTCCGGAGCAACAGAAGCCTCAATTCTACTTGTTATTACGTTATGGTTTTATTTTGAGAACTCATTATTTAACTTCTTGTATCAAATGTTTATATTGGGAAATATGATCATAATTGGAGTTCGAATTAGTAATGGATAGGTATCAACCTGTGCCTTTTGGATTGTGGACAGTTATAATGCCTACTACATCGCTTCGGTAGTATTTAAAATTCCCTTCAGCTGTAGCATAAGATTGGTTAAAAAAAGTAATACTTTTTATAAAAGTAATTAAAATTAACATAAACAATTAAGTAAAACAAAAAAATAAGTTACTTTTCTTTAGAGTTAATTATTTGGTTCAATAAAAGCAGAATGTGCCGGGATCAGAAATTAAGAAAGAAAACCTATGAAAATCTTTTACAAAATGAATGGCTCTGTATTTTTATAAAGCAATTTGTATTCGGCAAATTGCAATTTGGACACAATTATAATTATATTTTCCATATATTCACTTAAAATTGACTTAATACTAAGACTTGATAAAAATGGAACACGAATTAATTATTAATTTTCAAAGTGCACATAATGAAGTGCATGCGTTTAAGATTGACACTCAATCATAGTGAAGCTAATTTCATTACTTTATATATATATATATATATATATATATATATATATATATATATATATATATATATATTATATATATATATATATATATATATATATATATTATATATATATATATATATATATATATATATATATATATATATATGTATATATATATATCTATATATATATATATATACATATATGTATATATATATATATATATGTATATATGTATATATATATATATATATATATATATATAAGAAAATCAAAAATGATCGAGAGGTGATATAAGTGCCAACAGGGAAATAACAAATGGCCAAGGGGGATTGTGACCCCTTGTTCCCGTTTATAGCCAGCTATTACTCCTGAGGAAACACTCACGGAACCGTTACGTGCCTGTGGCCATATTTCCTTGGAACGTCAAAGTAAAAAACGTATGCCAGAAGTGAATGCATGGAGTGAGTGGAGAAAAATTTTTTTGGATTGAGACAGGTTGAATTTAGACAGGTATATATATGTATATATATATATATATATATATATATATATTTGGATTGAGACAGGTATATATATATATATATATATATATATATATATTTGATATATGTCAATTCAAGTAATCGTGAAATATTAATATCACCATAGAAGCAAAACCACGGCCATAATGCCGATAATAGAAAAGAACAGCACCGGCCAAAATTCGAATATTAACAAGAATTAAATTCATCTTCAGGTCTGAGTATTTAATTCTAATTAACCCAGACAAGTGCCTGTTTCAGATTGGTCAATAGTATATTACTATAAATGCCCAAACTCAGACTACATGCACTAAAAGATGAAAAATTGAAGATAAGAAAAAATAGGAAATCTATTATTACCATGAGGTAAGAACACTTCTTCTTTCACCACGTGTAAGTGCGATCACCCGCAAGAGTATGAAAACAAAATCGTGAAGCACCGGAATGAACATGACGAAATACAACCTAGGAGGCAGAACATACGTTCACAGCGACCTTCTCAGACCTGTCGAGTGAGTCAGAGCCGGAGACAGGACAATTACACATATAAGTAAAACAGAATATGAACATGAAACATAGATGAAAATTCATACTAAACAAGTGATTCAAAGAAGAAATGGATAAACGAGAAGGCCACTATGCACCATTATAAGAGCTCTCAAATCGTAGTATCAAACTGGTTAAAGTTGCAATTTTTTTAGCGAAAATAAAGTTCAAAACATTAATATTAATGCATCTTATTTACCATTTTTTTATTTAATATATATATTTATATATATACATATATATACATATAGTATAATGAAAGTGTAACGGTGTCGAAAATTTGAATTCCAGTTTCGACAGAAGAGCTGCTTTCAAGCATTTCGAAACTCAAATTGATCGTTTATGAGGTAATGTCTGTGTGTGTGTGTACGTTCAACTGTGAAGACGATATCTCCCGAATGAAATTTGGTACTAAAATATAATCAGTGAATACTGACGGCCTATAAATTTTAAACGCAATCGAATGTTCCAAACACCCCTAAATTTTCGAAATTAAATTTTTAAAAAATCATAAATTCAGAATTTTCAATAATGTCAAGTAAATAAACATTTCTTGTGTAATTTTTTATTGACAACGATTAACGTAAATTTTAAGACGCTAACAAAAACTAGTCTCGAGATATTGTACATTTTCTAAATAAATTTGTCACAAAATCAGATAAAATTGGAAAAATTATTAACCTTTGTGAAATATGTTCACTTTTCATATATGTAATATTCTGAGATAAATTTGATAGGTAATAGTTGTTTTTATTGTAACGCCTAACAATTCGTCAATAGTCATTTATCAGTAGATAAATGACTGTTGACGAATTATCTATTCCCCCCTCTGTAACGCTTGGTGAAATTTTGGCGATGAATTTGGCAGAATATCGTCAACATGCCAACGTATTTAAATGTTTTCAAATTGGTAAAAATGTCGCTAAATTAATAAAAATAAAGCTAAATCAATGAAAAGGACGACTAATAATTGAAAATTCAATATTTTATAAAGAATCCAATAAAGTTTTTTTAGGATATTGAATGATCTACGCATTTCTCAGTCCGTCCGTTTGTAACGCTTGGCGAAAATTTCGGCGATGAATTTGACTGATTGTCACAACTTAGAGACATTTTAAAACGATGTCAATTTGAAAAAAATATCGCCAAATTGATAAAAATGACACTAAGTGTGAGGCAATGTTTATCAAACTTTGAATTACGTCATATGACGGTCAGAACGTCTAGTATATGAAAAACACTCTCCTATCCGTTTGTCTATAACGCAGGAAGGTACATTTGGCGAACACTATAGCGAAATATCGCACACTTGGCGACATTATAATGATGAATTGGTTATTTAAATATTTTAATATAAGTATGCTATTGCTTATTGAGGTTGCTTTCAATATTGATAATTGTTAATTTAGATTTGCAAGAAATATAAATTAATTGGTACTTCAATTTCGAAGTACATTTACATGTGGTCATCCGGAAAGCGGGAAATGTTAATTCATTAAAAACACTGTGTTGTAGATCTCATACATCCTTTTTCACTGTGAAAAAGTGAATTCGTTTCATTTATAAGTAGAGACGTGGATCTTCCGGAAAATTTTGAAACGGAAAATTTTCTGCAGAATAAATTTTTCTGAAAAATTTTGGGATTATTCTCTATATTATATATTAGTTGGAATAATATGTTCAGTGACTTAAAAAAATATTTATTCTTATATTACAGCTACAATCAAACATATATTATATAACAAGGCTTAAAAAAAGATTTAAATCTAGAAGTATGTAAACAGTTCTATACATGAAAAATTCTTATATATGTATACTGCAGTTACCAGCTAAAATTTATTATTTTCCTTAAATATGCTTGCTTTTGAAAACTTAAAAAAACTATTATATCTATAATGATGTTTTTTATCTTTAAAATTCCAATTTTAAAGCATTGCACAAAAGAAATGAGAATACCTGCAAAAAGAATGAGGATTAATTTAAAATTGCTAAAACGCTTTATCAGAATCATAAACAATTTACTTATTATTAATGAAAATATTAATGAATGATTATTATTAATGAAAAATACATTACATATTATATTGCATTTCTTTCAATACCTAATGATAATTCAAGGGAAACATTCTACCATCTACTTAATAAATAACAAAATTAAAAATAAATTACTGGTTTATGATATGTATAAAAATAAATTATTAAATACATAAACATATTATACGACAAAAATAAATTAAAATAATGCTTGCAATTAAGCTCTTTAAAAAATATTTTATATAATAAAAACTGTTTAAAAAAACCTGCTTGTAATTGAGCCAGTGAGTATCATGAGAAAGAAAAGACAATTTACAAGAATGTGTTAAGCATATAATTTAGTGCTATTAAAGCATTTTCCCTCAGCAGAACTTGAAAACATTCCAATTTTCTAATATTTTTATGAATTTTGGAAAACTTAATTCTGAAAGAATAGAATTCTTAAAACTTTATTTGTTTTGTTTCTGAGAATGAGCAAAATGTCACTTTTACCCTTTTGGTTGTCATCCATTCTCTTTAAAGTAAAGGGCATATATACACATTTGTCTCCCTTCCCTCGCACGCCTTCATGTTCCCTCTAAAAATGAGAAAACTCGATCAGAAACTTCTTATAAAGTTATTTGCTATTCAGAAAAATAGTTTGGAAAGATTATTAGTTTTTATTTTCAAGTTAATTAGAAAGACAATAAAAGAAGGGACATTTATTCGGAAAAACATAGAGGAAAAATTTCCGAAATTTTTTCCACTTCCGAAAAAAAATTCCATCTCCCCTCTCTCTACTAAGGAAAGTCATGAATTACCCACACCAACTTTTTTAGCACATATCAATTTATTTTTGTACGTAAATTAGGTGTAAATCAGATAAAAACATCACATCGAAAAATGCGCAGACTCATAATGCTAATAACACACCAGTAATCCTGATACATCGCTTCCATAACTATTATAAATATCATTCTCTTTTCGCTTCACCTTTTATTTCAATTGTTCGAGTCGTTTCAGAGTTATCAAAAAATGCGTATGCCAAGGATAAAATATCAAAAGGTAAAACGACGATATTTTACATTCCTGTAAAAGCGCATCTTAGCACTAAATCTGATTTCAATCAATTAAGTATTGTGGAGAGAAACTGGTTAAATAAATTCATGGTGAAAATTCCTTATGACTATATTTTACATGAGATTGGTAAAAGACAAAAATAACGTTTCTTACACATTCGTAAATCTTTCATCTGCGCCAGTTTTTGTGCCTAGGTCGTTTTCAAAGTTAGAATTACAACCCTATTGCGTGTAACGGGACGCGTGTACTAGTTTCCCTTATATTATACCCTCTTCATCATGGAGTTGCCGTTATCCAAAATAGCAGCAAAAAAACTTGTTATGTGCCTCAATTTTGTGAGCATCTGTGGATATCAGCAAATTAAATTCTATTATGCAGCCGGTTTCAAATTTATTCACATAAAACATTGACCTAAAATTCAATAAATATTTTTATATGAACAGGATCACTGCATCTTTGTGTAACCAGATCAGACTTTTGAAGAAATTTAATATCGGCCACGGGGTAGAGCTAAATCTACCAGTTCATATAGAAATTTGCAAAATTACGACACATAACTACGGCACACTTTAGAGAACTAGTTTCTTGCTGACATTTCAAATCGAAAGACCAATATACAGGAGGACAGAATAACGAAATGGTGAGTAACCATGTTGCTCATTATAGATTGATGTGAAATATTACTTCTTTCGTATATCCCGAATGCGAAATAAGCTTATATGTGTTTTGTGCAAAGATAGTACAAGGTACCTAGAGAAGACCTTAGTACAATGGACGAGCGTGCGATCGGTGAAATCTAAAATTTATAAATTTTACATATTTTTACAAGAATTGCTTTATAATAGGTAAGGGTATATATAATCACAAAGGGTATATAGTATAATCAGAGGAAAAATAACATATGGAATTTTGTATTGAGTTACATAGATTCATTTACTCATATCAAGTCACCAACTCAAAGCCAACAATCTAACTCAGATCGATGACGAGATTATACACCCTTTGTTGTTCTGGCTAAAGGACATAAGTAGTAAATTTTTCAGGCAATCTCCAAAACTCGAGAAGTTTCTTGAACTCGCTAAATGTGATAGTATTTTGTGAAATTCGTAACTAATGATACAGAATTTGCCGCTAAGATCAAGCAACTAAGATATACGAATTGTAACAATGGATTTCTGTTACGCATTCGAAACAATATGATGTCATTTCCGTTACATACTTAAGCTTCATGCCCGTCATGATTTATTTCGAACTATGTACCTTAAGATATTTCACTGGAGGATTGTACAAACTGGAAGATTGGGCACAGCAAAATCTACAACTGCTTTGATAAACTATTTATATATTTTGACATTAAATTTGGTAATTGGTAAAATTTTCCTACTCAATCTATGTAATTTGTTCAGCATTAGTTGATATAATACGAGAATGTGAAATTGAAGATATATTTTCAACATCTGCCATAGAAGTTTTAATCTTTTGGAATGCAATATCTGCATTATTCTAATAAATGTTGCAGGTTCTGAAAGAGTAAAGTAATAAATGTAGGGAATTTAACACTGTTGCTGAAAAATTTATGCTTCTGTATTACGGTAAAGTATAAAAATTTAGAATGTTGCGGAAAGAAGTATACAACTAAAAATAAAATTTAGTCAGAATGCTAAATTAGACGGTGGGGCGGTAGAGAACTTTTAAAGCCAAGATTGAAGAGTGGGGTACTCTCTAAAATGAGTTGGTGGAAAAACTTAGTTTTGTAAATATAAACTTTATATTTATTATTCAATTGCGATTATAAAAGTTTTTGCGACTCATACATTTTAAAAATAGTATTTTTGCAACTCGAGTGGATTCCTCTATCAATTTCGGGACAGCTTTCGAAAGAATTCGTTGATAATAGAAACATTGTCAGAACTTAAATATATAAATTATTTTTAATTGTTTTAGGTTCTGCATAACTATCTGTGTAGGATAGGTTGGGATACAATAGAACAACTGTGTACATATTGGGGGGACCAAAGATATCATAAATTAAAATATTAAAACGACAGTAAGGATCGATTAGTGAATCGAGTTGAAGAATAGGCTTGACACGTACATTGACAGTAAATTGGACATTGGTTTATAACCAATAAATACTCTAATGAAGATTCAAATGCAGCCACAGACATCAGATATAATGAGTGGAACTAGCACTGAAGGGGGGGGGGGGGCGAAATAGCCCCCAGGCAACGTCCTGCCCCTTAGAAAAATATTTGAGATGAAAAGATGATGTGAAAAGTTGGATCAAAAATTGAGTCGATCATGAAGAGTGAAATAAACTGATGCCGTTTGATTCATTGAACCAGACCAACGCAGTTGCTGTGGTGCAATTGATAGGTTTGAATCACTTTCATGTTAAACATATTTTAACATAATACTAGCTACAATTCCCTTGTTAGCGGTCAATTATTTTAGCTGTCTCTTGTTTGACAGTGAAAGCCAGAACTAAAACAGCCGCTTTTTATAGTAGCAGAGGCGTAGCGTATGGCCAACAGGAGCGGCCAATCTAGAAGGGGTTGACATTCAGAATAAATCAGAAGTAGGTGTAAATATGACTCATTTTTCTTAAGCGGTGACACTAATTTTACTGCTAGCCTTGAGTGTGATTAAATACCTCTAGATACTGATCTGTTCCGCGAATAATATGCTAATGGATCTTCTTTGGCATGTTCATCTTAAAACAGGTTACATGGTGTACGAAATCGATATAGGGAATGCCAATATTGTAAGCAGACATCAAAATAAATTCATAAAAATAGTACCTTAAGAAAACCAGCTGGTTTCCACGATTTTCTACTGAATCCTGCTATTATACAGAACTAAGAGCCCAACTTAAATTCTGTGCCAGTTGAAACCAATATGATTATGGCAGTCAATTCAACAAAGTGCTCAAGTCCTATAGAACTCTATGCCCAGTCGATCTACGAGGATGACAAATTCAATAGTTAGCTTCGGCACTTGTTGCTAATCTAGTGAGGAGTACGTAGTATCCTGTTTCATACTTAATTAAAATATCACCTGACCATAATTAATTTCCTTTTCAAGTTTAGTGTATATATTATTTGTTGGTAACAGTAGGCCAACAATGGTTTAACTCTGGTGTACGCGTTTTTAATGGCTTGTTCCATATTTAATGAATACGTCGTTTTAGTTAATGGATACTTATTGATTCTTTTAAAATTATAGTTCTCTGTCACATGAATCACTTTAAAAATAAATAACAGAATCACAAAAAACTCGTCATATTTTATTTGTAGTTTTCAGGCTATCTAGCACATTCAGGCTATCTAGCACATTATTTTAAAATTGTAGTTCAATATTCTGTGTCGCGTCAAAGCTGCTTTTGCAAATATCCTTCCATTCAGCAAGATCTACATTTTCGGGAACATGAAATCACACAGTGCCAAATAATGCTAGTAGAATGATGCTGGAAAGGTCAGACGGTTCTGAGTAGAAAAAAAATAATAGAATGATGCTAGACGGATGACATTCTGTTTGTGGCAAAAACTACTCAGCAGTCAGTGCTATGTGAGTGGGCGCGTTATCATGCTGCAAGAGGGAATTTACAAGAGGAAATCCATTGTCATCCTGTAAGTGGTAATCCTGAGGGTGAATCCAAAATTTCGTCGATAGTGCAACGAAAATTGCTAAAATAACTTCTCGAGATTATTTTTTTTAAAAGAAAAACTTATGTTGCATAGAAGCGGTTAGGAAAACGTTTAACATACGATTCATGTGCAATACACTAAGCTACGCCCACCTCAAACCTCAATTAGTATTTGTTCTCAGGTTATGATTCCATTTTGTGAACTTATTATTTACCTTCTCGAATCGATTGCTTATATTGGAAAAATATGATGATTGCTGCATTTAATTGGAGTTCGAAATATGAAATTATCAGTACCAGGAATTCAACACATGTCTCTTCGCTTGTGGACAGTTATAGTAACTGCTGCATTACACTACATTACTGCTACATGTATGAAAGAAATTCCCTGAGTAAAAGCAAAGATTGTTAAATAATTAATGCTTTTTCATAAAAATAATTAGCATTTATATAAAAAAGTTAAAAAAAAAGTTAAGTTAATTTTGAGAGTTAGTTATTTGTCTTAGTAAATGCAAAATGTGCCAGGATCAATAATTAAGAAATAAAACCTATGAAAACTTTTACAAAATGAAAGTATCGTCATATTTTTATAAGGCATTTCTAAAATATTTTTCTCTCGATATTAAAGAAAAGTACCTGATGCCACCCCTGTTAGATAAAATTCTTGTTCCTCGAAGAGACATACAATTTCAAGAAGGCGCTATTCCTTGAAGCTGTGATAAAAAGGTTATTCAACAGAAAACACAAGATTTCCAGACAAGAAAAAAAAAACTCTTGAAATGAAAAGATGATGTAGAAAGTTGGATCAAAAAAGTTTAGTCGGTGACAAAGAGACGTTGCAGTGGGATTTAATGAACCAAACCAACGTCGTGGCAGTGCGGAAATATAGAGGTGTTCAAAAAGAGCTCCATGAAATGGATAATTCCGACCTCTTTTTATATTTTTTTATTCGGTTCGAAGTGTTTCAAAACGGACAACGGCATTAAAATTTTTATTCTCCGAGCTGTATTTCATGTTTTATTAGCTGTCAAAGTTCGCTTTTCTGACTGTGGCGGGAAAACGGTCCAATTTGGCGCTCACGGAATGTGACGTCACAAGGTTCTTCCTCGACTCCCGTCATTGGAGAATTGATGCATAAGTTTGGTTATATTCGGAAAGTTCCGGTAATTGTAATTGTTTCTTCAGTCCCAAACTTCCGAATAGTTATAAGCATTGTATCGCTCCAATGTGCCCGACTGCTAGTTTTACATCCTCAGATAAAATATTTATATCTGCGCCATAAAATCTTTTCGTGAAAAATTATGTGAAACGCAGGAAGCCAAATTGTAAGCAAAATTCACCACTGTCATTAAAGAGTGTTCATTACGCATGCTATTAAGTTTGTATCGTTTTAGTAAAATACTTCTTTAGTTAATACCATGAATGCAGAACATAAGAAAGGAGAGAGTAAATAACAATAAAATAACTCATTGACTTTGGTTTAAACAGTCATAACTATTAAACAACTAATTCGTATGCTTCAGTTAATTTTTAACAAAGTCTGAGTAATAATACGAATTTCGCTATCTATCAGAATCAGAACAATAGTAATTTGAAGAGATCAAGTATATTAATTACTATATAATACAAATATTAAAAAAAGTATAGCTCATTTTAAATTATAACTTTAATTATGAAAATAATTACACATAAAATAATTAAATTTCATCAAATTCAATTAAATTTTCTACATTAGAGCACATATTTTGTTTTTTCAACATTGCATGGCAATAAACAAGTTTTGAAACACTATCTATTCCCATCCTATTTCGAATTTTTGAATGCACAAATGAAAAATTAGAGAATATTCTCTCTATTGCAGCACTGATTGAAGGGCATGTTTAGAGATGTGCAAGTAACTTGCAAAAGTCTTTAGAAATATCACATGCTCTTGTTATACTTCTCCACCATTCATTAGCATTAATAGTCTTAATCACTTTATCTGGTCCACATGTTTTTTTATACAAAAAAAAAAATTGTACGAATTTTAAAAGATAACTTCTATAAATTATTCATAAAAGTTATACCTGGAGGTTCAAATAAGGATAAAATGAAGATTGATTTCACAAACTTCTTATTAATCAATTAATGTTTCATTATGTTTTATCATTTTAATTAAATAAATTAATATTAATGAAATAACTAATTAATATTCTGATTTAAGTCTCAATTATATTATGTACAAAATTGCATTGTTTTTTGAACATTTTTTTTTAAATCCAGCCATTTTTTCCAGTTTTTGCCGGTTTTTACCAGGTTTTTGCCAATGTCCTGGTAAAAATACCATTTTGCTGCCAAAATGGCCAACGCTGGGAGTAAGTAAGGATACTGAGCTGCAGCAATTGTGATATTTTAAATTTTGCAACTTTCTCAGCTACTGGAAAATTCAGGTTAAAAACTAAGCTATCGAAATTCGAATCACTCGATCCAAAACCCATTTATATATACTTGCAAGACTTTAGAAGTGCTACAAATTCTTGCTCATTGTTTATAGCTAGCATTTTTAGTTTTTAAGATATAAGTATTGCAAACTTGTAAAATGAAAAATGTTCAATCTTCTTCAACTTGTCAAGACGATTATTCGAAAACTAAGTCAGTAAGGTTCAATATATTAGCTTTTTTTCTCAAAAAGTTGATTCAGAAACTAAATTTACTTATAGATATTTTTGTCGCTTACTATTTATATCTATTTTTTGAAGTTTGAGTGAAAGTAGAAAAAATTAAAAAATAACTTTCTTGGATAGACGCTTTAAGTATTTTCCAAAAAATTTCCAAAGTATTAAAATTGTTTCATATATTCATAATCTGGATCAACGAAACAAGAAAAAAATATGTGCATTTTTATCTATCACGTTCGGAGAAATTGGCTTCCAAAGTATTTGCATCTTTCGTAATGTTCCGATTTCCACCACAGATACCTTAAACGTAAATATAATCCACATAATAATAATAATAATTAATATCATTATTATTATAAGCATTCAAGAAAAGGGTATCAAGTTTACATCTCGAGTTTCAGTTGTCACAAAATATTTATTATTTCTGACAGAGAGCGCCATCTCAGTAACATCGATCTTAGGCAAATTGTCTGATTGCCCTTTAACAAAATCAGAATCCATGCTTACAATAAAATAAAATAAGGAACAAACTCAAGCAGACCAAGAACAAATGGGTAAAATAATTATAAACAAATTGTAAACAAAATTAAACGACAACTACTTGCAAATATCTTAGTAGAAATAGCACATATTAGAATGTTGTATCACTGGTCGAACAGGCATTGTGACATCATAGCCAATCACGAGCCGTTTTGTGTTTGACTAGATTTTGCGCTTATTCATTTCTTGATATTTAAATAAATATTTATTTTAAGAGAATTTCGCTTGAATATTTGAAATCAGAAAAAAAATCTCTATAAATATCAATTGGTTTTAAGATCTTTAAAAAAACCCGGAATTTTCCATTAAAGCTACGTATTGATTTCCATGTGCTCAATTTCGAGTGTAGAAATTATTTGATAATTGGCTTAACATGGCTGATAACCAGTCTGGTCTCGAATTAATAAAACTTTGGTCTCATAAGTATAGTAGTTAAGCCCCTCTTTGTTAGAATTTAATGGTATAATTTTGTAATAATAAAAGATAATATTTGTAAACAATAATATTAAAGAGTTCTTAATGACCAGACTAACTACATTTTACCTTGTAGAAAAGGTAAGTAGTCTCTGCATGTAAAACAATTGGAGGAGTTTGCGGATCTCTGGATGCAATTTCAGTATACGCAAATTAAATAAATTGGAACTGATTTGTCAGAAAATGGCCCAAAGTTGCGATTCAATATAAAATAATCAAAACGCAAATTATAATTTCAAGAAGTTGCTCTGAAGTGTTTTAAGACCTGAAGCATCCTTCTATTGATTTTTTTTTCTTTCGACCCAAACTGTCTGACCTACCCGAGAGTGTAAGTTATCTCTTTGGACGACTGGACAACGTCACCTTATTTAAACCGGAACCCAGTGGGGTAATATCCCCATTGACCGTACCAACCTATATTTTTTCCATCAATCTTTTGGAAAGACTTTCAAACCCACATATTTAACATGCCCGTACCCTGAGTCAAGAGATGACAGTTTGGGCAGAGTTGGGCATCGAACTCGTGTCCTTCGAGTTCAACACCCGTGCTTTAACAATGTTGGGCTGTCCCACCCCACTGTATAAATTTCGTAGCTATGGAGAACTTAGGTTTTCTGCTACGTGACCAACAGACAATCAGACATATTTTTGTATGTTATAAAGTTGCGCCTATACAAAATATCTATGTATCGTAAAGTCATGTACCGATTCATCGATATAGTTGTATCAGTATGCTCATTATGATTATAGCGCACACAAGAGAAGTTATTTCCACGATTTAAAAAAATACGTGTATAATGTTATGAATATCATTATATCATCATACATAAAATATTTTCAATGCATATTGCTTTCCCTGAGTAAAAAAATATTTACAGACAATCATTGTTATAATTTTAAGGAACGGGTTCTTTGATTTTGGCCACACATTTAGCGAAATATCGCCAATTTCGCGACTTTTGGCGAATTCTGAAAACTTCTTGAATATTGTAGGTTGGTTAAGAGCTTCACGAGTCACTTGCTTTTTCAAAAACCTTCCAAAGCTTTTACAAAACCTTCATAAGCTTGCCATAGTTCAGTTGTATTGTGTTGACGTAATACAAGTAAAAGTAAATATGTGTATATGCCAGTGTTGCTGAAAAGTTGAAAATTTAACTGCTGATTTGTGTATCTGACAGTTGTTTTATGACCTTGTAATATACGGAGACATTAGCTGTATATTTCTCCTGTTTACATATTTTGGTGCTTTGGTGCTGGTGAATAAAATTGTTAGATATCCTGATATTCAGAATCATTTTTATATATCTTTCGAATACAATCACGATTCCTGGGGATAAGGTATAACTATAAGGATTGCAGCATAACTAACTGGACACGAGCTTGCTGTTTGCGGCATGTGGAACGATCTGCATGAATTCTGTGTAAGATCAGCTGAATAGTGCAGCATAAATAAACCTGTACGAAAATAACAAAGAGAAAAAAATTGTAAGTATTATTTTCAAAACGTAGTGTAAATAGAATAAGATTCAAACATTTCACGGTTTTCCACGTTTTTTAGTACTTCATACTATCTTTGACAGTAAGATTCTGATTTTCCAATACTTTTGGAAACTTTTTATGCAAATATTGCATAACCTTTTATCTTCAGACATTGAAACAAACTATGGAAAATAGATGGAAGCCATTGTTCAGTGAGTTTATTTATCTGATCATGCATTCTAGGTAAAGTTTGGAAATGTATAAAACACAAAGGGGACGAATTCTTAGTTGCTTTTACTAAAATAAATTTTACGGCTACGAATAAAAATAAAAATACAAAAAAAAGCATTAAATACGGCAAAAATGAAGATAATTCGAGAAACTTTGTGCCAATTCAATTTTTAATTTTTTTCATAATATGTATAGCAATAGTATGTATAGTGAAAAGTATTGCATTTTAGTTAAAATTTGAATTTATATAAAACATAATTATATTTTTCTGTTTATCGTAATCACTGTATATGTGCAAGTTTTTGCGGATTTACAGGATCCTTATGATATCATCAGAATTTGCGGCTTCATGATATATACATTTATAGTGTCTGATATCAGATTGATGTTGCATATTTCATATGCATTTTGCAATTATAATAGAGTGTAAACTGAATATTTTCCTTTAGTACACTAGGGAAATCTGACCCCTGCTACCTGACGCTTGCCGAGATCTTTTGACCTACTGCTAAGCAGGGTGGTTCAGCCCCATGTTCTCTAAGTCTCACCAATTTCCGGCCATCGGGAGTACTAACACATCGCCCCTTGTCCCTAAATCTGATAATCTACTAAAAGCTCTAGAGCGTTTCGATTTTTATTACTAATGTGATAACATTATTTTCCTCGTCCTACAAGGAAAAAAACAACCGGATCAGACTGAGGTCAAATGTTACCATATAGTTTCCATCTGGGGACCTAAATTCTGCGCACCAGGTCCCCAGAAACCTTAATTCAGAACTCTTTTGACACTAACATTCTGGTACAGTAGAAGAGAAGCTGTAATTTTAATTATTGCATTTAGAATTTTAGGGTCTGATCTCCGTTTACATATTCTGGAGGCCTGTAAGACTCCAGACTTGCCTGTAAGGCATTGTTTCTTGTACTGTTTTATTTAGGATGGTTTCTCCGTTAGTTTGATTAGGCTTGCTTTTCCCGAAATTCGATTCTAATTCCATATAAGTTGTCACCTAAGCTCTTGCTATAGCAGATGCTGAAAAATTAAGGGAAATGCAAATTTATGAATTGAAAGTGGCAGCTCGAGAACCGAAAGTGGAAATACTTAGTGTGTTATCCTAGCCCCTCCAAAATTGATCTTTACTAGTCGTAAATCTTTCTTTGCTAAAACTTTATCAGTCCTTATCTAAGCTCTATTTAAAGCCATTCCTGAAAAATAGATGTTTAAGGTAAAATGTTTGAAGCGAAAATGGAAAAGAAATTAAAAACTGAAATTCTTATTGAGTCACCCCACTTACTCCAGAATTTGATGCTAAATCTATATTAGTTATCATCTAAGTTCCTTTTATATCAGCTAATCTTGAAAAATAGATTTTTGAGAAAAAATGAAAATATTTGAACTTAAAATAGAAATAGGATGAAAAATGGAAATCCTAGTGAACACCTTACCTCGATCGAGATTCAATGCTAAATCCAAATAAATCATCACTAAGTTATATCTATTGTAGGTCTTGGGAAATAGATGCTTCAAAAAAATTTTATTATACATAAAGATGACAGATTTGATTTCCATCCAAAATTAATAAACTTAAATTTAATAAGTTATACGATGTTTAAATTTCAAAATTGCATTTAGTAGTTCCATAGGATATGAATTTGCAAACTTTGAGATAAACAACTTTTTGTACGAAACATGAAATTTAATTTTGAGATTTGCATATATTTGCATTTTCTAGCTATTTGATACATAGTATCCGTAATTCTTTTGTTGTAAGAAACTTTTATAATGCAACGTTAGAAACACTTGTTATAATGCTATTTCATTATTTCTTATTTAATGTATTTTCTAAAGAATCATATTTTTTATCAGCTCCTCTTTTGGGATAACGTATTTGCAATTTGCATAATAAATATCGTTTCCTGTGCTTAATTATTGAGGCAAAATTTAAAAAACTGTTTAAGAGGCAAACCTTATTGCATCATTAAACGATATATTAATACAAGAAATATCAATCATGCTTAAATATTGATTAAGAAGCAGTTTTCAACTGGATTGCAATTTTATTTAAACATCTCATATCTCTAAAATGCGATACAGTCAGCGGTGGGGTGTTTTTAACTATCACAGAACTACAATAATTTATTTTACTTGAAAACTTGAAACTTCACCGAAAAACATGAAATTTATTTAAATGACGTCATCGGAATAAAAATAGTCTGGCTTTCTATGTAAAAACAGTGAATATTTCATTCATACACTTTTATTCCAGTTGTACATTAAATTTACCGTAATTGGATAAATTTAAAATTATTTCCCAATATAATGCGTTACTGAAGCAGAACAAAAATTAATTCTACAATTTATTATTTAATTTAATAATTTATTCATACGTATTATCTGTTTAAATAAACTCGCGAATTGGTAATTTTGTTATTTAAATAACTTTGGAATATTCAGAAGAGCAAAACGTTTTAATTAGTGCTGTATTCTTAATCCCAAATGTATATTTAAACAAGCATTTAAATTCAAAGGTTTACTAAAAAATAATGAAATTATGTATCGTAGGAATATTTTAAAAGTGTATTATACATTTATATATTCTTAAAATAATATATGAAAGAATAAAACTTTAACAGGAAAACATTTTCCGGAACATGGAAACATCATTACCGCTAAAATGATTGTTAACAATCTGGAAGGGAATATAATTTACATTTATTATTTTAAAGAAAATAAATATGCTTTGCAATAGTTTTCAGGAAAGTTTTATTATAAAAATATATATGTATTTTAAATGCAGCATTAAAACAGTGGATGCATGTCTTAATGCTGCATTAAAACCTGTATCCACTGCACCCTTAACACCAGTGAAACAAAAATTCAAATATTCAAGATATCAAATATTCAAGAATCTTCTGATGATAAAAAATTTAAACGTTGAAATACCAGGATAATGTTTTCAAAATTACTTGAAATAAAGTTATTGGATTTGTGTATATTTTATTATTTTGTAACATGTGCGTAAGATGCAAAATTCTGATCTGTATTTCACATAACTTTCCTTACAAACTAACAAATTTCGATTTTATAGGAAATAAAATAACGAAATTGGTATAAAAAATAACAAGAACGTTCAATCATGAATAGAACATTGATTATGAAACACTTTCCAATTGAAATGCAATTTTATATAAACGTCTCGAAAATGCGATACATTCAGCAGCGATATTTTTAAAATTATCACAGTACAATCATTTTTTTTTACTTCTTATAATTCATAAATCATAAAATTTCATAAAAAAACAATGCTATAAAATTGTGTTTCTTTATGTAAAATCAATGAATATTTATTCATATTACTTATATTCCAGACTCCAGAGCTAAATAATTCTGCTTTAAAAAATTCATCAGTTCTTATACAACTCATCGTATAATCACTTGCTTACATTCTGCATTCATTAAAATCAGTCTTCGTCGTGGAAATGATTAAAATTTGATGATCATTTAAACTAAAAAATATTGTAATTGCGTTGACGCAGAATATAGATGCACAGAAAACGCGCAAAAATAAAGCGGTTTAAGGATGGATGCAAAATTAAATATAAATTAAAAAAACTTTAAAATTCACGATTTTTATACTGGTAAAAAAAATATGACAGCCATGTTTTATTTAAGGTGGATCACCTGATCTCTTTATTATATGGGTGTAATATTTAATTAAATTTTATTTAATAAACTACCGAATATATTTTGCTGAAATTTATTTATAGATTTTATTGGATAATTTGAATATTTCGTAAACATTTTGAAGCGATTTGTGAATTTTAACATCTCTTAAGAGATGTTTGAAAAATTAGGTCCTATAGGGTCCAATGTACTTAATTTTTCAACGTGGGTTCAACCCAAAACTAATTGGGTGATATTATTTATTTGCATTCCCGTACGTTCCACAGACCGTCTCAACAAAATACTGAAATTTCATTTTAATAAAATCATTTTTACGGCAGTTATCGTGTGAACGGACATACATACAGACAGACAGAATGAACAAAGTCATAAACACATTTCAACTATGCTGTAAAGTGTTAAAAACCTATATTTATTAAACCTATATTAAAACGTGTTTTATTTTCCATAGTAGGGTATTACTTTTCAATAGAAAATTCTATAGTATTTATTAATTTTGATCTCAGTCTACAATATTCCCAAAATCAGCAACACACGAAATTAGCAATCTACAAAATCAGCAATGACATTCTTTAGTTTTGCATCAAATCGAATATTTAAAGATAAATCTCAATTATACTAATATTAATGTGGTAAAATTTTGAAACAGGCTGTTGCTAATTATTGGAGTTATGTCCGAAGTTTAAATATGCAGATGCACACAAATGCTTTTGTATATTAATAGACTCATGATATAGTGGTTACGACAGTGATAATTCAATTCAATTCTAATTCTAGTGAAATGTCCATCCTTGAACCATACGTTATAGGCAGGCTGAGAGAACTAGTCTATTGTGGATTTCCTAACGTGCAAAGTGAGTACAGAACTGTTCCCATAGAAAGTACTCCACGACATGAATCCATAAATGAGCAGTATGGTCATATCTGACCCTTAAAGAATCTTTAGTATCATGAAGATATATGCTAAGTAAATAATACTAAATTATGAAAGAAGCAATGCCTGGAATCTAACGTTCTTGTTAGATTTTTACACAATATACATGAAATTAAATATTTACTTTAAATGACAATTGATTTCTTACAAAAAGGGATTAATTGAATGAATTCAAGTTTTCAAAAGGTAACAGGGCAAAAATTTTTTTTTTAATTTCAGCAAAGTACAATAATAGATGGCACCACCTATTCAATTAGCCGAATTTCGATGATTTCTGTTCTTCTGTAGAACTTTGATACATGCATGTATTTTTGTAGTTTCTTAGTTTCTGGTAGATACAAAAATTGAAGTTGATTTTGTTTGTCTATAAAATGCACACAAAATTTGCTGTTTTAGTAACGTGCAATATATGGTGCCATCAATCCAATCCTCCTAATTTTGACTTTTGAAATCAAAACTTTTAAACTAATTTGTATTAAAAGAAAAAAAAAGTTGTCGAGTTGCTTCCTCTTGTGAACCGAGGTGTCCGTATTTAGACTTTTCGATACATACGATGCAAACAGACAGACAGCCATATTTTTATTATGGAATGTTTGAATAATTATTCAAAAGGATTCAAATTGATTTAAAAACTGCGAAATATTTATTAATGGAATTATTTACGAATGGATATTGTTTTGGTGTCATAAATAATAATACAGATTTTATGTATTGGAAATTTATACCAGAAACCGTTTTAAATAAATACAGGTCGGAACTTCAGCATAATAATAATAAATAAGGAAATCACGACGCAAATTACTGCGCAGATGAAAGGAAAAGCAGGCAAGTGTTTCGGTAACGCATGTGTTTCCTTCTTCAATAGTAATAAGTTGAAAAATTAGCTGCAAATGATAGCTAACCACATGCTAGCAAATTGTTAAATAATAATTGGCAATTTACCTGTAATGAAAAAATCACTTTGTGTAAAGAATAAGGAAAAATTGAGTGACGTATTTAAGCACAAATAAGATACAAATGCGGCATACAACTGGTTCGAAGATATGCTGGATCTTGAATCTTCCGAGGATACTGCGTCTTGGGCATATAACCCCTCTCCCCCCTCCTGTTTCTGCTATTTGCGCCCATTTCCTTTTCGGCTTTGTTGGTTGCACTAACAAAGGTAATACATCATATCCTCCAAACAACTGTTTGAATCATTATTATATATTAGTGCTTAAATACATTTCTCAAGTTTTCCTAATAGTTAGCAGTGGTGGCGCCATTATATTGTGACAAAGGAGATGTAAAATTGTAAATAATATTGAAATGCAGAAAAAGTGCACGCGAAACTGGATGTAGATAAAGAAAACTATTGATTACTCCACACCTATAATTTTTCGATGTGCGTTGTGGTTTCTTTTTTATGTATTCTTACAAGTTTTAAAATAATACGAATTTGAAAATTTTAAATATAAAATGGAATAGTTTCATGACAAAGAACGTAGATGTTTGAATTTGCAGTTTCACTTAATAAACCTAATTTTGCTGATAATTTGTTTTGCTGTGTAGAAACTGGATGTAAAGAAAAATATTGATAACTTCACAACTGTAATTTTACGATGTGTGTTGTGGTTTCTTTTTTATATATACTCTAAAATATATCTTTACTCTTAAATATTTCTTTATATATATTCGTTTTAAAATAATACGAATTTGAAAACTTTAAGTAAAAAATGGAATAGTTTCATGACGAAGAACATAGATGTTTTGAAATTGCAGTTTCACTTAATCAACGTAATTTTGCTGGTAATTTGCGTTTTTTTGTCTAGTTTATCTTTAAATTATGCCATTCATTGAATATTAAAATATTTATAGTACTATAGAGGGTTCCGTCTGCTGCTCGCTACGTTTCGCCAACGCCTGTAATGCTAGGGTTTCTCCTCTGTTGGGATACGCTCTAAACTTTAGTCTCGCTTGAAATAGTTCTACAAATGTAAAAAGTTTCTACAAATGTAAAAAGTTTCATATTTTTGTATGCCATAGTTTTTGCGGTACGAGCGAAACTCGAAAGACGCCCCATGCAGAAGGAAACATTTCATTTCAGAAGTGCATAAAAAGTAGAATAACTCATAAACTACATTGAAATTTAAGGAAAGGACCCTCTCCTAATAAAATTCAACTGTGTTGGTAGTACATGCCTGAAAAATTGGTCAGCCTGCTATTGTTAATCAGCACAGGACGTAAATATTCTCTCCTTGAATTTGACATTGCAAAATTCTTAAAATAAAAATTAAATTGAAAAAAGGCTTATTTTAGCGTATTTCCCAAAAATATCTCTAAATCTACCAAATTTTATGTTTTTGTATTCTATAGTACGAGACATAGAAACTCAAGAAATACGAAATTTGTCAACCGGTGGCTGCGTCAACTACTTTACTTTAAATATGGAGGAACTTTTACTATTTTATTTTTTTCTTAGCTGTTCCTAAGACCCACATGAAAATAACTATTCTTAAGACCCACATACAAGTAGTTGAAAGTTTTTCAATGGCTAAAATATGTAAAGTGAAAATCTTTTGACTTTTATGCATAATAATTTCATCTTAAAAAATATTCTACTTTTTCATACTTTCAAAGTAAGACAATTAAATGTTGAGCTACAGTGTGTCCAAAAAGAAATGAATAATTTATTTCTTTACGCTTCGTAGTCAAAATTAAGTTTTAGTAACGGTGGATTTTTAACCTTGTGGTACATTTTTATCAGAATGACATAAATTTACGTTTTTTATTTCATTTAACGACAGAAAGTAATTAAAGTAGTGACAAATAAATATTCAATTTTTTCACTTGCTCATTTTCTCAATAATTTTTATTTTTTTAGAATGGAATATTTATTTTTTTAGAATGGCATATTTAGAATGGCATTACTTGTTTCCACCCCAATTACAAATGCCAGGAAACTTAATGATCTATCTAAATGCTGCAGAGGGAGCCAATGACAACAAATGCATACATAAACAGTGGTCATCCCCGTCTGCAGCAACAGCGAATGGTAGATGTGGTAGGGAATGAATGGGGGAAAGAAAAAGCGCCCCAAAGCCGTATTCAAAAAACTTCAGTCGACTTAAAACTTTCGAACGAGTCAGCATCATTTTTCTTGGTTTTGTGAAAAGTGTCTATAGAATGTGAGCAATAAAATGGTAGCTTGTGCAGATATGAGATGTGCAACAGTGTGCAGACGTCATTGAGATTGCACGAATACGTACGTAACACAAAGAGTAGAGGTAAACCACTTTCAATTGTCACTAATTAGCACGGAAGGCACACCTTTAACGATTATTAAAATAATGAACTACCAGTTCGTTGAGTAGATCATATGAACGAGTTCGTAGATATTGAACTAAAGGAACTATTTTTTTATTGATTGCTTAAAGGAAACTGTTTTAAGAAATTTAAGTCAAAGTTATTATGTGAGTATATATATGTATTAATGTAATATTGTCAGTGTATGTGTCTTTTAATAATTGATTGAATTATAGTATAATTACTCAAGATACAATGGATATCTATTAAGTAAAATATTAAAATAAATTGAGCAATAAAGCATGTGTATTTCTTTATGTTTTGTGTGTTCGTATCTCGAGCTTGAGAACCGGGAGCTTACATGCTCCACCCTTAGTGGCGGCATCATAGGTAAGTTATAGAACAATACCTTTTGATTAGAATAAGTTTACCTTATGACATGATGTAGCCGCAGGTATTGGTGCCGTATGTGGTCAAGCTCGGAGAGAATTATAATTTTAATAAGAGAAAGTAAAAATATAAGTAAAAGACAAAATTAAATTTAATAATGAGTTTGAGTATAATAGTGATTTTAATAATGAATTTAATAATGAGATGTAACTCAATATAATGATAGGAATATGGATGAAAATGATAATTTAAATTTGTATTGTATTATTGTGTATATATGTGTGTATTAGTATAAATATTTAGTATATAGTCAGAAGTGTATAACAGTGTATCAAATCATGGCGCCGAATAAAACTAGGCAATCAAATAAAAGAGCGAGGCAAGATCCTCCGATTAACAATATGCAGCAGGAGGTAAATTTAAATGCCAGAATAACAAATAATTCGGCTGTAACAAATAATGCGGTTCATGTACAAATGCCCACAAATCAAGCGCAGCAAAATACAGCGTTGCCAATTATGCAAATGTTGCCATCATTTGATGGGCAAAAGGAAAAAAACATGCATTTCTTTATTATACAATTTAAGGAAATAGCGGATTTAACATCATGGTCCGAACAAGAGAAAATTATAATTGTCAAATCTAGATTAAGGGGAAAGGCACAACAATTTCTAGCAGAAAATATTGCTCTGCAAAAAGAAAAATCATATGAAAAATTCATGGAATTATTAAAAGACAAATTTGAAAGAAAACAAACCTTAGTTCAAAAACATAACAATTTTAACAATCTGAAACATTTACCAAATATGACAATTAAGGAGCTTGCACAAGAAATCGAAAACCAAGCGATAATTTTTTTAGAGATAGATGAAACAATTGATGCAAATGTACAAAAAATTATAGAGAAAATTAAACTTACCAAATTTTTGCAGATAGTCAGAGAAGATTTCAGAACAGAAATAAAAAAAATGACCCGAAACCCTTTGACGAAGCAGTGAGAATAGCTGAGGTAATGGAATCCGCATTGGAGGAAGATAGTGATTGTGTAAATAATATTAAAGTAGAAACTAAAATAATTGAGAATATGGAAATAAATCATGTAAAAACTGAAAATACTGCAGAAAAGCCGCCACAGAAATTTTATATAGCGGGTGGTCGTAATAATCACTGGATGTCAGAATGCTTTACGCTTCAAAAAGTACAAAATAATTTAAAAAGGGCATTAACAAATGAAAACAGCAGTCAAGAAACCACCAATTATCAACAAAGACCCACTAATCAAAATAATTATGCACATTATAGTAGATCAAATTTCAGAAGAGGTAATTTCATAAATAACCGGGGAATACGGCGTCGTGCAGGAAATAACAACAGACAATTTCAGAGTAATAACAGAAGACCATATCAGAATAATGGACCACAATATGAAAGCAATAATAGGCAATATCAGAATAATGAATATTTAAACTAAGAAAGGGACCTCGAAATAAAAGACAAATAGAAAGTTATAAGGCATCAAATAAGGATTCGAGATCCCATAAAATTGCAAGCAAAATTATTAAGGATGCACAGAATTTCAATGAACATTTACTTAATTCAACGTATGGACAGAGTGACGCACTGCCAATGATCAACGTAAATTTAGAGAGCATAAAAACAGTGGCTCTCATAGATAGTGGCGCAAGTGTCAGTTTATTATCAGATCAAATATTTCAAAAAATCAAAAATAAAATTAAAATTAACTATTTATCTAGACAAGTTAAAATCCAAACCATGACTAAAGAAAACATACAATTCTCAAAATGCATAAGCTTCAGCTTTAAAATTGAAACAGGAGATGCAAAAATTCATTTTTTATAACTAAACAATTAAACAACACCCCCTTTGAAATAATCTTATGATTTGATTTTCTCAGGAATCATCATGCCAAAATTGACACAAATAAATTAACATTAAAATTTATTAAGGAATCCATATCTATACCATTTGAAAACAAAAATCAGAAAAAAGCACAGGAACCAGAAAATAATCATACAAGAGTGGAACATATTCAATGCTTAAATGCAAGCTTAGCGCATAAAATTAAATTACTCCCTCAAGAAACAAAATCAATAAAATTAAAATTAAGTGAAAACTATTTTGAAGATAAGGATGTATTGTTAAATATCACAAATTCATTAAAAGATTTACACGCTGAGTATTTCTTACATTATGTAAATAATAGAAAATTTATTTCTACTCTAATAACAAATAAAACAGAAAAAGAAATTCAACTTAATAAAAATATGGTTGTCGGAACTGTAACAGCGCAATTTGAAATTTTTGAAGAAAAACATAATGATGATAAAATTTTACAAGTCAACAATATAGAGAGTTTAAATAACCCACAAAAATTGGACATTTCAGCTTTACGAAAAGCGGAATTAACACCGCAAGATTTTAAACTGGATCATCTACAAGAGAATGAAAAACATATATTGCTTAAATTACTTTTACAAAATTGATGTATTTTCGAAATCATATAAAACGCTGGGAATGACAGAGGAAATAGTACCGGAATTTAATTTACTACATCAGTACCCAATTCAATGTAAACCTTATCCCTTGCCAAAAATGTTAAAACCTGTACTCGAGAGTGAACTAAAACAATTGTGTGAAGCAGGAATAATTGAAAAGTCTAGTAGTAACTATGCGTTCCCATGTCTATTAATTAAGAAAAAAAATAATTCTAACAGTACTGATGCCAATAAAGTACAAAAGTATCGTTTAGCCGTAGACTATAGGCTCTTAAATCAGATTACCGAATTACTGCCCATAAATATTGGTAAAATTAGCGACATTCTGCATAACATCGCAGGCCACAAATTGTACACGGTAATTGACTTAAAATCCGCGTTTTTTCAAATTAAAATCAAACCTGAGGATAGTTTGCGATTAAATATCATAACAAACGATGGCTCGTACAGACCTAAAAGACTACCTTTTGGGGCAAAAAACTCATCAGCCTATTTTTTTTTATTAATGATGAAATGCTTAGGAGACTTAAAAGATCAGAAAATTGAATTTTATTTAGATGATATTGTAATTGCCGCAAATTCATTCGAGAAAATGTTGGAGAAATTAAAAATTGTTTTTTCGAGATTAGGTAAATTTGGTTTAACTATCGATCCTTCAAAACTACAAATGTGTAAAGAGAATATTAAATTTCTAGGATTTAAGATAAGTAAGGAAGGCATAACACCTTCAGACGATAATGTACAAAAAATAACGAATTTCCCTGTGCCAACGACAGTAAAAAAAGTAAAATCATTTTTAGGTTTATGTAATTATTTCAGGCAGATCATACCAAATTTTTCTGAACTATGCAATCCATTAATTGAGTTAACAAAGAAAGATTAGAAATTTATATGGACGGAGAAATGCGAAGAAGCCTTTATAAAATTGCAAAACGCGATTTTATCGAAACCGGTAGTCAGGGCAGCTGATATGTCAAAGTCGTTCTATTTATCAACGGACTGTTCAAAAGTAGCCGCGTCAGGAATTTTACTTCAATCAGTGAATGGAAATTTTCATCCTATCGAGTATTATAGCAGGAAACTTTCAGACAGTGAAAAGAAATATCCGAGCATGAAACTAGAATTGCTAGCAATTCATGATGTTATAATACATTTCAAAGATTTTTTATATGGTACGCATTTTACAATTTTTACTGATTCTAAAGCATTAACACACTTCATTCATTTGGAAAATCAAAATTCTGATTTAATCGCAAGATGGTTATTAAATCTACAACAATATTCATTTGACATAAAATACATTAAAGGACAAGATAATCCCAGTGATTTTATGTCACGTCAAATTTTTTCTGAACAAACTAAGACTAAATTAATAAATAATATTATTGCTAATGACAGCGCTATAACAATAGCCAATATTTTAGAAGAGCAAGCAAAAAAAGATAGAGAGATAAAGAAAATTATTAACGGACTGAATGCAAAATCTAAGCAGCCAAAATATGTAAATAAATACTATAAAGATGTAAATACGGGATTAATTATGATAAAGACTGCTAGATATATCAGAAATCCTATGCAAAAGGACAGAATTCTAATACCTCACAGTCTAAAATTTGCAGTTATTGAGTTAGCTCATACACCACATTTTGGAGTAGAAAAAACCTATCAAATTCTGAATAGAAAGTATTACTGGAAAGGGGCATACAGTGATGTAAAAAAATTTTTGCGCATCATGTGATGCATGTTTATGTTACAAGAATAAGGCTATAAGACCTATGGCATTACAACGTGTGCCACGTCCATGTAAACAAAATCACACGGTGGCATTAGACATTGTAGGGAAGCTACCGAGAAGTAACGGACAGCATGACTACATCATAACGATGATAGACCATTACTCGAGATTCTTGGAGGCAGTACCCGTGAGAAATATTACAACTGCGAGTGTATTACAGGTCCTAACGAATTGGAATGCACAAAATGGCGTTCCAATGTGGTTGTTATTAGATAACGAAAGGCAACTTAAAAGCGAGGAATTTAAAAAATTCGCAGAGCAACATGGTATAAAATTGAAATATACTTCAATTTACAAACCCAGCTCAAATGCAATTTTAGAAAGAAGCCACTTGGCCATAAAAAATTCTTTAGCAGCAATGTCAAATCAGACATTTAATTGGCATAAGGTATTGCCATATGTAAAATTATTCCATAATGCAACACCCAGCGCAAATATAGACCACAGTCCCGCTATTTTGTTTCTTACCAGAGATTTGCAATTACCCGGAGAAAATAATCTGGAAATAGCGGACCCTGATGACAGTCCGATTGTAACTCAAACTGAATATGATAATGAGGTCAGTGAAGCACTTACTTTAGCGGAAAAAATTAATAGATATACAAAACGAAAACACATTCAAGCCCAAAGTCGCCAAGAAAGAATTTTTAAAAGAGTGAGACAAAATAAATTATTAAAAGGGCAAATTGTATATTTAAAAAACTTAAGGCCCACCACAGCATTACAAAAAAAATTTCAAGGACCATTTCGCATTGTAAAGGTGATCCGTAACAATAATTACGCTATCACTCCTATGTACGATCCAAATAAAAAATGGATAGTTGTTCACTCGAATAAATTATATAAAGCAGAACCGCGTAAAAAGTATTTACAAAATAAAATACGGCGAACTGTTGACGGAAGTCAATCGCATGTAAACAAATATTTAAATAGCGGCAAAATGAATCAAAATAATGTGAGTCCTAAGAGATACAATCTGAGGAAACGATAAAAAGTTGTATTAAAATCAGCGGTGATGAATTTGTAATATATGCCATGTAATTTAATTTATAAAAACGCAAAATATATTAATTTAAAGTAGCGCTTGGGAAGGTATAAAATGTATAAATGTTAAAATGTAATAATTTAATGATGTAATAATTTGTTTATTTAATGATGTAATAATGTTTAAATATGTAATAATGTTTAAATAAGTAATTTAATGATGTAATAAGGTTTATTTAATGATGTAATAATTAAAAAGGAATATTTTAAATTTAAGGATACAACAAAAAAAAAAATAAAATAAAATACATTTGGAAAAGACATTAAATTGTATGTAAATGATAAATGATTGAGTATTATTAAGAAATTATTGCATTAATTAAACATCACAGTAAATAAAAGGAAATAACAAATAAAATTAAATTTGAAAGAATGATATGAAAATAAACAAATATGTAATGTTATGCTGAAATGGGAACATAAAGTCAGTTATATCAATAACATAACATTAAAGCATAGTACGAGTATATGCATAATACTACATATAAATAAATAAATCTAATGAATTAAAAGTACATGAAATCAAAATAATAAGTAGTCAACAGTCAGATCTCTGTTAAGGTCATAAGATAATGGAGAATATATATATACATATATATATATATATATATATATATATATATATATATATATATATATATATATATATATCAAATTAAATAGAATGAACAACAACATATGTAAAATAAATAAAAATATAATGCAAAGAACTTGAAAGAAAAGATTGTAATAAAATTCCTTAAAAGATACAGCCAAAAAATACCACGTCAATGTAGAGCGTACGCACAGTCCAAAAGTCCGCGCTTTGTAGATAGGATACCGCCAAAGTTGCACGATAACGATTAAATCTGTAGCGATACATGTAAAAGGCAGTTAAATCTTTTTTACGTAAGTTTGCGCTCTGCAAACAATAAAGACACTCATTCAGGGTCGCCGTCTAGGTCAAGAGATACGCAGTTGTCATGGAAACGTGTGGAGGGGAACAGAGGAAATCTATGGGTCAAGCGAATTTTTCTTTTTTCTTTTCTCCCCTTCCCCCCGCGCAGTTGTTTCACACGAAAGGGCAGCGGAAGAAAAAATTTAAAGTGCATACTTGTCATTGTGGAGATGCAGAATATTTTGGCGCAGCGAAATGAGTATATATATTTGATATTTTAAATGCCGAGATGTAATATGATATAAATATGGTGTTCAAAATAGCCATGATTCATACACACAAAAAGTATATAACATGTTAATTATAGTAACAAATGAGAAATATATACAGCTAAAAAATTGTCTTAAAATTATTTACGTCTGTGAAAATAAGAAATCAAGGTAATGAATTGCGTATATTTTAATGTAATGTTGTGAAATTGTATATTAATAGAAGTGCAAATAACAGTTATATAGTCTTCATTTGAAGTGTACAATAGACTGTACTAAGCAACATAATGAAAAAATAAATATTTAAGTACCGGAACTTTGAAAAGAAGTCACAGGATGGTGACTCATTCTTCCGTGATACAAAAAATATATGCTTATAAGATATATGGGGTGCCTTCCCAAGTACGATATAGTGTGCCTTCCGAACAGTGATAATTTCTTCATGTGCATCAATATATGTGTTACCAAGTACGATATAGTGTGCCTTCCGAACAGTAATAATTTCTTCATGTGCATCAATATATGTGTTACCAAGTACGATATAGTGTGCCTTCCGAACAGTAATAATTTCTTCATGTGCATCAATATATGTGTTACCAAGAACGATATAGTGTGCCTTCCGAACAGTAATAATTTCTTCATGTGCATCAATATATGTGTTACCAAGTACGATATGGTGTATCTTCCGAACAGTGAGTTTCTTCATTTTAGTGACATGTCGGTTGTAATGCACCGATGTATGTATTCCAATGTGACAATATTGTATTTTACGTGCTGGTGATATACTTCTAATCTTACAATATTGTGTTTTCCTTGAGGATCATACTCATTCATGTAGCAGATGTGTGTGCAGTGCTTCAGATCAACATTTCCACAGTGGACGCAATGTGTACACATATGTATTCAGTGCAATGTTTACCGTGTGCTGAAATTTTCTCTCTGCAAGGGGGGATATCATGTAACACATATTTGTATTACATGTTTCCACCCCAATTACAAATGCCAGGAAACTTAATGATCTATCTAAATGCTGCAGAGGGAGCCAATGACAACAAATGCATACATAAACAGTGGTCATCCCCGTCTGCAGCAACAGCGAATGGTAGATGTGGTAGGGAATGAATGGGGGAAAGAAAAAGCGCCCCAAAGCCGTATTCAAAAAACTTCAGTCGACTTAAAACTTTCGAACGAGTCAGCATCATTTTTCTTGGTTTTGTGAAAAGTGTCTATAGAATGTGAGCAATAAAACGGTAGCTTGTGCAGATATGAGATGTGCAACAGTGTGCAGACGTCACTGAGATTGCACGAATACGTACGTAACACAAAGAGTAGAGGTAAACCACTTTCAATTGTCACTAATTAGCACGGAAGGCACACCTTTAACGATTATTAAAATAATGAACTACCAGTTCGTTGAGTAGATCATATGAACGAGTTCGTAGATATTGAACTAAAGGAACTATTTTTTTATTGATTGCTTAAAGGAAACTGTTTTAAGAAATTTAAGTCAAAGTTATTATGTGTGTATATATATGTATTAATGTAATATTGTCAGTGTATGTGTCTTTTAATAATTGATTGAATTATAGTATAATTACTCAAGATACAATGGATATCTATTAAGTAAAATATTAAAATAAATTGAGCAATTAAGCATGTGTATTTCTTTATGTTTTGTGTGTTCGTATCTCGAGCTTGAGAACCGGGAGCTTACATGCTCCACCCTTAGTGGCGGCATCATACGTAAGTTATAGAACAATACCTTTTGATTAGAATAAGTTTACCTTATGACATGACACATCATATGTTTGCTTGCTATCATTATGTGCTATTCCGTGCTAATAAATGTACAGTAAGTGCACAACAGGTCAAACGATGGTTTTAGCTACAAGAGAGCAAGATCACGGGGATGCGATTGTTTTCTTCCATACTTACGTAGGCCATTCACACTTATTCCCTTGGATTTAAAAAAAATGCAACTCATATTGACAGGACATACTCATTTATTCCCTTTGTCTTTAGGAAAACATCTCCATGTAACTCAAAACCGCAGATCTTGAGGTCCTGCTAAAATATATGTTTTTATTTCAAATTGATCTCAACCGCGCACCATTCCTCAATGCATTTGTATTTTTAGTGGTAAGAATATATGACTTTAAAAGCTGCGACATAGAATACAGTCATGACACTGAAGAAGAAGCGAAAAGAAAAAAGGAAAATGGCAGGAAATTGAAGCTAAAAACATGGATTTGAAGATTTTGAGTTCGTTCCCGGTGCACTTGTTTTATATATGTGACAAAATAAGAAAAACATTGAATTAGTTAAAACAAAATTATCTTTCAAACATAGCATAATCTAAAACCGGTTTGAGTATGCTCTATTACAGTTGAATTTTAACTCATATATCTCATTGTAATCTTATATGGGGAAACACTACTACTAGAAATATAAAAAGCTTTTCATTCAACATAATAAGTATATCTCGCTTCTCAAAGATTCCCTTGATTTCAATATTCATCACCATGATATATATTCTAGCTAGAAATTTTGTCCGCCACTACGATTTTTCCCTATCGTTTGGCTATGTTTATGTTTCAGCATATCCACCATAATCAGCATTGTAGTTTCTGTTTCGCAAATTTTCACAATCGCCCTTATAATACTGGAAATAAGAATAAACTTTTACTACCGTTTTCTCATACAAACAAATTATACTTAAATATCAATTCTACTGACTCAAAATTATAAAACGCTTTTCCACTTTTCTTAAAATAAATGAGCCATGAAAATAGTTTTCATTAATAATTAATGGTGTCTGTATTACAGGTCTGATCGATTTGCTGACCCATTATTTATTTGTTTTGATACTTGTATTCCTGTTCTTTATTTCTTGTACATTGTGTTATGGCTTTTGTTCTGCCACTGACTATTGACTTAATTTTAGTCTGTTGCCAGTTTATCTGGGGGGCTGTGGACCCGCTAGCACCCAACTAAATGTCTCTTTACAGCAGTTCTTTACCTCACTGTTATACCTTCACTTATAAGCTGAAATTGTATATATTGTGTGTATCATATGGCAAAATAAAATTTATTATTATTAAATAGTATAAAACATTCACACTGAAAAAATAAAGCAAAAATCCAGCTTTCTTTGGAGCAAGAAGAATGTGAAATGCTTAAAGAATTTGAAAAGAAAAATGTCTATGTACATGACATTCGTAGACTGAACCAGGTTAGATTATTTTACCGTAAATAGGGCTCTCTATCAATACCTAGAATGCGAACTTGTTTTCTATATAAATGGTAGACAAAAAAGGAACTTTTCTGTCACAGGCGGGCCTTGTAATTTGCAAAAAATATCTTATGGAGAGAATTTTATGTTTGCAATTTTAAGAAATCCTGTTACGAGTATTCTTGTTTCGAATAACTTTTGAAGTCATAATAAATAACCCAACTTTTTATTTAACCTCATTCGCATGTCATAATTTTACTGTAAACTAACAACCTATCAAATCTTCCGGTTCAGTGACCAATTACAACGTCAGCTTGACAAACTAGAGGATTCTATTTGGGTTAGAATTGAAGTTTTCGGCAGAATGCGTTTCGAAAGGGAATCCTCATTGGTTGTGCCTCGGAAATTTCAGCAAATATTTCAGTAGACCTCATACTGATCTGCCGTCTACGGCTGTTTGGTTTGACTTGCTTGATTCGCGTGTGTCCTAGGCAGATATCCTGGAGGTAATTTCTTGATATCAGATTTCTCTTGGGTTCATTAACTACCAAAGTTTGCGAGAAATATTGTCCCACATACGTGAAGGTATTTCTGCGCAATTTCGATATATTGTTCTATGTAGAAGCAGAAAGTTTAAGTTTATTTAATTAGGCAAGAAGCTGTTTAGTTAAGCTAAATAAAGGAGTTATACCCCTCTTAGCTTTGTGTCTGTGTACAATTCTGGAATGTTAGGAGTTTTGATTGTTTACTTTCAGCAGGACGAAAATTAGTAGTCACCTTATGTTTAGAGGAAGTTTGCATATATACAGAACTCTACAAGTTTTGATTTCCAAAAGGAAAAACATAACTTTGTAATCCACTCAAATTTATAGGAAGTGTATTACAGTGCAGTAGAATAGAAAAGAAACAAACTGAAATTTGAAACAACTTTGTCAAGCTAATTAAAAAGACGTAGAGAATTGGTGCCAAACGCCAAGGTGCACTAATTATATATAAAATAACACTTATAGTCTATCCCTGATTATTATACAATAAATAGATTAAAATGCTTTTAGCAAAATCTCGAATTCTTTTTTATTATTTTTCACGATGAAAAATACTCCCTTTAATACCTTTTGTCCTCAGATAATATCAAGAAACTGAAAAGTGGACTTTCTAGCCACTAATATACGTATAGGGAAATATTTGATGTGGATAATACAACTAAATCGATAGGTGTGATTCAGGAACATTTCTTTCAAAACATGTAATTACTCAAGAAACATTCTTAGAAACCCAATTCTTAAGATTTATAGGTTTAGAACTGTTTGCAACTTCTAGTTAAACAACGTAAATCGATATACATGTAATGCAAACAAAAATAAAAGGAAATAGTGACTTAGCGTTACACTTCTATTTTGGCAATTGCTTCAGAGAGGGGAAATCAATAAAAGCAGAGGTTCACGCAGCATTTTTCTATTATCAGCAATTCAACCACTAGTAGGGTGACAATCTATTTTTATTTTATAATTTCTCTTTTAATTTTCATAAAACTTTCAGATTCTGAAAACATTTTGAATTTTCACTCTATATTTTAAGGATTTACAAATTTTGAGCATTTATGAATGCATATCTCGAACAAATTAAGATAATCTTGGAAATTTTCATAGTTATTTCAATCGAAAACGTCAGAGACCTATTGATTTTTCATACGGTAAGCCAGGGGAACAACCATGTTTTGATCACTTGTTTAGTAAAACGAAATAAATTATCTCAAATATTAGATATGTTAAAATTGAAACAAAAATTGCTATTTTGTATGCACTGTTATCAAAAGTTAAACACAATATTTATAGAATATTAGTGTATGTTGTTCTTGAAATATTGATTGTTTTAGAATTTGAAAGCAGAATATCATAAAACAGTTTATACTTATGCAACTTTTGATTTATTTATTTACTTATTACACAGGTCATCCGGCTCACACAAAGGGTGTAAAGTTGTTACAAGTGGCGGTGTTGTTGTTGTTGAGACCCAGACCGTCCGACCTACCAGAAAGGTGTAAGGTAACTGTTTGGACGGCCGGGAGGTGCCACCCAATTTAGACCGGAACCCAGTGGGGGAGGCATCCACAGGGACCGTACCCTCCTTCCCCTACCACCAACCTCTCGGAAGGACTTACGGACCCACATGTTTAACGTGATCGTACTCCGCGTGAACACGGCGGCAGTTTTGACAGTGGCTGGAATCGAACCCGGGCCTACCGAGTGCAACTCCAGCGCGCTAACCAATGGGCTACCGCGCCCGCAAGTGGCGGTGTAGAAGACCCAGACCGTCCGACTCGTCCAGGGGACTAAGAGCAGCTAATTGGACGGCCGGGCAAGTGGCGGTGTGAAAAAACACAGAAAAACATTTAAATAAGACAATACACATAAACAAGACATAGAGACATATGTAGATAATATACACAACAATACAATGGGTTAATAAGTTAATCCCACATAACAACAAATAAGCAAACGTTTTAAATTATAAATAAAGTGGCAATGAAGCAATATTATACAAGAAACGATGAACGAAAAATTTTAAAAAAGAAAAAGACGTTTCTAACTGAAATAATCCTAATAAATTTCATTCTATTTTTTTAAATTGTTTCTAGTATTGTAATCAAACACTAGCAGTTGCGCGTAGTCATTAGCAGAGAAATATTGAAAAAAAAATAATTCGTACTCAAGGAGGCTCAAAACGTGTGGATAAATCGAAATCCTTGTGTCCGTATTTTTGAACATATTACACAGTACGTTCCTTTTACATACGTGTACGTATTGTAGGGAAATTCAAAACGTGAAAATATCGACTCCTAAAACTGGATATATTGAAACTTCCAGATACTACTTCCAGAGAACCAGATTAATACTCCCAGAGAACCAAAATCGTTTGCAATCTTGGTTACACTCTTACAGCGTTATGATATCCAATTAGTTTAGTTTTTGATAGGAAACATCATAGGACGTAAGGTACGAGTAATTACAGAAGAAACTGACGGGAAAGTAAGGAACGGAAGTGACATATTGTTATGAGTATGTAACAGAAAAACATTGTTATAATTTGAAGACCTCGATTGTTACATCTTGGTTACAAATCCGATTGTTTTGATATCAATGAAAAGATTATGGGTTTGAATAATACTTTAAACTTTTGCAGAATCTTACGTATAGTAAAGATTTGTTTTCTAATGGATCTTCCACTTCGAAATCCACACTGATATTCTCCAACAGTTGACTCGACAAAAGGGGACAATTTATCAAATAGAATATTTGAGAAAATTTTATATATTGTATATAACAAGTTATTTTCTCTATAAAACGTATTTCGATACCTTTCTTTTCCAAAGAATATGATTCTTAATTTTCAATAGGTTTGTAATTAAACAAAAATATTTACCAACAATTTCTAAATAAAATTTTAAATATTTAATTTGTTTTTCAAAATGTTAATACATTTACGCTTCTACCGTTCACCAGTTATAGAAAATGTTAACGAATATTATTTAATCGTGACTCACGAAAGTTTAATCATTAGCATTTCATCAATTCGAACGCTCTGTTTAAATATTTTATTTTCTATGATTTTTAAATTATGTTTCAAATAGGTTCGTAACAATGGCATTATTTATGCAAAATGCATGTAAAACGAAAGCTGATTGTTATCCCCAAAAGTTTCTTTCTAACTCAACTCTACTTTAAATGACTTTACAATGCTATTTTAAAATATCCACTTTATAACATATGGCAGAGGGATTTAAGTGAGACTGAGAAAACGTTTTAAAATTCTCCTTTTTAAAACAAATACTCAGTTTATAAAAAAATTATCAGAAAGATTTTACATATCTTTTTTACAAAAAGCAGCTGGATATGATGAAAATTTAATTCATGTTTTATACATACTGGAAAGTGCAGTCCTGTAAACTTCAACTTATTTAAAATTTCTGCATCATAAAACTTGTAAGTGTTTTGTGATTTATTTCACTATTATTCAAAAACAACTTTGAGTTTTAAGGATTAAGGGAATAGTGTAATATTTGAAAATGGAATTCAGAGTAAGTTTCGAAATTTACATTATTCCTGAGTTGAAGTTGTTTGTTTCTTACGATTAGTTTTCCTTCCACATTTTAATAGGAATCTATAACTGTTTTAACTCATCAAGACATGTGTGTGTGTATATGTTTTGATATTCTTTTATCGTTTTGTCCTGATGTTTTGTGACAAATGTAGACATTTTAGGCATTTTAAATTGCTGTCTACAAAAATCGTCTTGAAAATTGCAAAAGTGAGAAAAGTATATATAGCATATGTGATATTATTTTTATGGGCACCATTATATGGAACCTGTTATTTTAGAGCCGGAATAATATGATGTGCTGTTAAATTGTGTTTATTTTTATGAAAAGTCTGATCATCTATTTATTGAAATTTCTAAAATTCATTAATACCCTTAAGTAATGAGGTGTCTCGTAATTCTCCAATTTACTTAATCCACAGTAAGGTATGCTTATTATTTGATAGGGCATTAATTTTATATAACTTTAATTTAACTTACTTTTTGGTTACACTTAATATTTGCAACTTGGTAGAATTACAGTATAGTAAAATGAATTTCAGCGGATTTAGAGAGGTGGATTTTAGACTGGAAAATTATTACTAATTTTGTTTAATTCATTAAGAATCTTTCCTAACAGTAAATTGAAAAGAATTGTACTGTACCACATATGTTGCCTTACTCATGTTTTATCCATATTGTCATATCCAGTTTAGGGTTATTGTCTTTTTATTATAATAACACTTGGCTTACCGGTAGAGTCGGCAAATAGAAAATATCCAAAAACGAATCCTGGCTTTTGGGTCGCGCAGTTAAGCAAAATGTATCATTGGACTTGGAATAATGTCTTCTATAAATAAATGTCCATCTAATGGATTGTACATTTTCAGTTGTTCTTTCATGACTGATCTTTTTTGTGTATAGTGCAAATCTCCCAATTTTTCTTTGGACTTCATCAGTTCAATTTACCTTTATGCAGGGTAAGAGACATTCAGATGATAATTCGTTTCCAATTCTGGATGACCGGTTAGCTGGTTAAGTAATACCACATCCATGAGGCTATTTTTATCCCGGTTGTAGGTCTAGTTGATTATCAAAATATAACAAATATTCAAATTTTATAAAGTCATGTGCATGTTGTAAAAGTGACGCCACCGTTGTATTTTGCTGAGCTCATTAATCATTCAATGAAATGAATCAGACAATACACTATAAATTGCAGAATGATGTCTATATTTTTGAATGCACTATTTCATACACTGGACGATATGTAAAAATGATAATGAATATAGTTAAAGATGTAATTTGATTACTTATTTTAGGTTTTTTAAATATAAATTAATGTATAAGTACAAAAACATTTATATCTGAAAATACGTCTTGCAGCAATTGGGTTTAAATTATCTAAATTAGTGTTTCCGAAACTAGAGTACATGCACCTCTGAGGGTACCTGAAAAGATTCAAGGGGTAATTGACACTTAGGAAAATTGTTTAATTTATTATATTATTATGTCAAAGTTATATATAATTACATAAATTTAATAGTTTTATCTAATTAAATAAATGTAAGTCTATTAGTAGGAATATCCGCCGTTACCCGGGATTTGAGATGCAAATATATGAATAAACGCCCGCTGTATAAATAATACATATAACACCACAGACATAAATTAAAAAATCACGGGCAAATATATTTTTCTTGGATTTACAATCACATTTTGTTAGATTTGGATACCTGGTTAAAATATATTTTGTGTTTTTCCATTTTCTACTGCAACCTATAATTTTCCCCATAGATCTCATTTAAAGAAAACAAGATTCTAATTTAAAAACAAATGGAGGAGATAGAGTTTTGAGGATGCGTAGCTTTATTTAATTTGTCGAATTTTTAAAGTATTATGCAATTCCTCAAATTCTTAGCAATATTTAAGAAATAATAATAACAGACGAAGTTCTGTGCCATGTAACAGTTTGAAATAAGTAAGATATATATATATATGTACAGTCATATAGAAATACGAATTGACAAAATGTAATTTATAATATTAATAAAACTATGTACTAGTCTGCAGTCAGTAGATAATGAAGTATTGTATTATTAAAATCCCTCGAATTATTCGATTGGGATACTCTAATCAGAGCTAGAGAGGGACACATGATTGTTTTAAGTTTTGGTAACACTGATCTAAGTTAATATCTTTACTCATTAACCTCTTATTTCGGTATTTCATATTTTAAAATATCTATATATTGAATATCTATATATCTATATATTGAATACACTTTGTGTAAATAATAAGGAAAACTTGAGCACTGTATATAAGCACGAATATGAGGGACCCTTTCCTCACAGTAGGAGTGAGGGAAGAGTCGTTCATAGCCTTCTTTCTTCTTTATAGTCCCTCATCTGCTCTTTTGGACTTCGGGTTTGTTGATTCTCTTGCACTGACTAAGGGGATCCAACGTATATTTGAAACAGTAGTATGCTGCATTATTATTTTATTCGTTCTTATATACGTTGTTCAAGTTTTCCCTTTTAAAGTTATATGACCCCATGAAGACTTCGTCAATTTGATTTAGCACGAATGCTGTATTTGACTAATTTATTTTCGAACGTTTTGGAAATAAAGCATACAATGAAGTGATAACAATACCTTATTTTATGCAAAGCGTATGGAAAACAAAAGTTGATTACTATTTTCAGCACTCTCTAAACAGGTGTTACTTTAAATAACTTTACAAATACTATTTTAACATATCCACTTTATAACATATGCCAGAAAGACATTAGCTACTGCTAAACGTTACAAAGTGAATAATATTTGCATATCTCCTTTTTATAGCAAATATGCAATTTGAGAAAATTTATCAGTTCGAAGTATATTTATTGAAAGCAGCTGGATGTGATGAATATTTAATGCCTGTTTCATATATCTAGAAAATGGAATTCCCTAAACGTCTCGTTCATTTAAATTTTTAGTATTTTGAAATTGGTTTAACAGTCTTAGAATTTATATCATTTATATTCATAAATAGTTTTAGGTTTCCTGCGAGGAGTTGCATATGCAATTACTAAAAGAGGATACATAGATTGGAAAATTTAAACTATTTATCGGTTTCCTTTTGAAATTATGGTTTTAATATTAAGTCAGAAATATCTTACATAATAAAAGAAGATGTTTAACTGTGTGTGGGTGTATCTATCTTGTCTGTAACGAAAATAAAAACCTCAAACAGCGGCAAAACTTGCGACATAGGTACTTCAGCTCCCAGTATGTTGCAGCTTGATGAGATATTTTTAAAAAATTAGAATTAGTTTAAAATTTTGAATTCTTTCAGCCGAAAATCATAATTTTCCGCCGTTTCGTTAAAGCAATTCTATTCAGTCATTATCTCTGTAGACGATATTTCAGAGGTATTTTGATTAAATGGCAGATGTTTTGTCTCGATGAAGAAACAAGTTTCCAAACCAAGTGGATTTAATTTATCCGTTTCTAACTTTACGAATTTAAAAGCTTTCATTCCATTTCTTAAACTTTGTATTATATAATCATTATGAGTGATGTGTTAAAAATCTACTTAAATTTAATAAGAACTCGTTTAGATAGCAGTATTTTTTTTAATTTTCTTCTGGAAAAAGGACCTTTTCACTTTTTTGCAACTTAATGCATTTTCATTGCGTCGTTCTGCCAAAGATCGGCAATATAGCGCTTATTCAGGGCGTATGACAGGAAATTTTTTAAGGCATACTATACCCCCGTGGCACAATTGATCTGGATACGTAGGGGAACACGGAGCGCAGGAATGGGTATAAGTTAAAACAGGCGATTTGGATATTGAGTGGAGTTATCTGCATCTGTATTATTTAAGTTGTTGGCACTTAAATTACACACAATAAAAGCAAAGCAAATTGATCTATATACTATTTAGATTTTTGAGTACAGAATAACATGTTTCAGATGTTGTTTGCTCAGTTATATAGAGAATTATCATTAAATAACTACTTTAAATTAAAAACACTGAAGGACTTAGTTTCGTAAAATAGTTTTTTAATGTTTGTTCCCCAAATTTGTCTTAAAGCTTATATTTCCTGAACAAAATCGAAGTTCTTAATATTTTGTTCTACTATAAACTGATTTATGACTACCCCGCGTGTTTCCATTTACTTCTAAATATAAATTTTCCACTATTCTTTAAAGGAAAAATAATGTATATTTCTTAATCTCATTTAAAAGTAAATGGACATTGTGGTATTTCAAGAAAGTTTATTTTTACTCAAAATATGTAAATTTGGATTTTCTTATACTGCTACATAAAGAATTGTTTCTTCTTAAAAACTCAAATTTTGATTTCATGATTTAGATGTGTATCAATACGTTCAAAGATCTCAAAGGAATACTTCCAATACTTTTGAAAATATGTGTTGTTACTTGTATGCTTGAATATGATAATTAAAGAAACCACATTTTCCTATGAAATTGCACTTACACGTTGATACATTATCAGAAACATAAGAGCTAGATAGAAATTTTTGTAATCAACATGATTAGAACACAATTGGCAGTTCATGATTTTCATAGCACAATTTCCTATCAAGAGCAAACATAATTGTCCGAACTATGTAAAAAGTTCTATCAAACTGCTGATATAAATATATAAAAAAAATCGGCATTAGTACAACATACGATACGTTGATCAAAGGTATAATCTGATTTTGGGGGCAGAATTTAGTCACCATCTTCAAAACAAAAAGCAGTGCAGCAACCACAGTCGAAGTCGAACCCGCTCTCCGGTGGCTGCGTCTTTTTGACTTGAAGGAAGAACTTGGCTTTCTTCTCCGAAAGACGTTTATAATTTTAACCAAATGTATTGTTATGAACAAAGTTGTTAATTTTCATATAGAACTAGAGATGGAACTTTGCTAAAGAAATATCTTTTGATTTAATTTGATTGCTTAAACACAGTCAATTTGTTCTGAAGAAGGAAACTAATTTTCGTATAAGAAATGATTTTTTCTAATATATCAGTCACTGTATAGTAAAATAATAACGGTTTTGAACTATTAGATAGTATTATAGTAAGTATAGAGTAATGGTAGACAAAAATATCATTTTTGAAATATATATTCAACGAATTCCAGTTGTAGATGATGGTGGAGAAAGAGTTTTAGACTATTTTGGATCATCTAAGTCAGCAAAGTTCCAAAATGGCAAATTCAAAAAGTGTCTTGATAAACTCACATAACCGAAATTAGAACCATTTTGGCCCAAATAGCCACTACAGGAACACTCTTTAAATGTTACTCCAGAAGAGCTTATCATCTGGAATTCATCGTATTGGCAGCTAGACGAGGTATCATAAACTGAAACACTTGCTATAAATTATATATATAATATGGCTATAAATTATATATAACCTGTAGAAACTACTTTAAAAATAATACGAAATGTTCCAAAACATTGCTAGTAAGCATAACGCGCCAAAAGCATAGCAACTGAGGAACTAGCAACAGAAACAAATCGTCCTCTTTGTCAACAAGTTCTCTCTGTCAACTCTTGGGCATTTCGCTTAATATATATAACTCTGTGAGCTGCGTCTATCCTGCAATTTGCATATTTTTCTCCCAACTCGTTCTTGGTGTCTGATTTTCACTGTCACGTAGTGTACTTTAGTAAATATGTTTGTTGCATATTAAATAAAAAGTTACATTACAATAAGGTAAACTGCACAAAATAGCTATAAGGTTCCTCAGTGTGTGTCTTAATATGATAAATGTTGCACTTTATGGCTACGTAAAAATATATTGCGAGTGTTTTATTAAGAAAATTTTCTTTTATAAGACTGAAATATTCTATAAACACTGAAACTTTTTTAACAAATAATTATTTTTTCATCTGGAAATTTTATATCCTATCGGCAGTTGATTTTATAATTTTGAAACAAAATATCACAGTTAAATAGTTGGATCCTATTTTTATTTATCTTTAATAAGATTATGTCTATTTTTAATTTATTTCTCAATTCGCCTCACATATAGTACTCGTTCTTACATTCCTGTTTTTACTTAACTTCAATATTATACATTGTCTTAAATTAAATTCAATTTTAGTCGTCCGATTTAAACTACCTTCAATGAATTACTTGTAAGTGTGAATTTCACGGAAATTCTAAAACTGTCGTCTCTTTATGAGAAGATATTTTCTCTATAACAATGACAGACTGCTAGTTCTTAGGAAGTCATATATTTTAATATTTAAAAAGAATCATCCCACTCGGCGCCGTTTTAAAGAAATAATGAATATATTTCCTTATTAGTAAAATCTTCGTCTTATTTCACAGACGGCATTTATTTCTTCAAGTCAAATATTTCAAATTGTTTTCGGGAGAACTTCATTTTAGTCTTATTTCATGAATGCGTCTCCGTATACACTTTCAAAAAGTATTTGAATTCCATGAATCGTTTAAAATGCGACAGCTCCTCTAGCGCAAATATTTACTCTTAACGTGATCTCAATGGCATACTGACGTGATTGAAATGTAACAACTCTTAGCATTTAAGGATCGTTTTATTCATTAAAGATTTAACAATGTAAATTTATTATCAAGAAATAGTTCTAAATGCATATTATATTTAAATAAAGACTTTGGTAATTGACAAAATGTTTTAAAAGCGTTTTCAGGCACAAGCCGATTTATGTGTGATAAATAGTGGACAGTATAGGACGAATTTTTTGAATGGAATTTTAGTGGTTGATCTTCAGTATAGGACTTTAAAACAGGTGTCTTAATCCGATTGTCAATCTGATTTTCCTTCGTAAAAATGGAGATGCATTACTGTGTTTGGAATAGAAATGGTGTCTCTGATTCAGGATGAACTCTAACAGGATAATTATAGAGATATACACAGAAATATCAGACAGCTATTTTCTTTCAGTATTAGTGTTCGCCATTTGTGTCGATATGAAACAGGAAAAAGCAAACGTTTGTGGTAAGACAACGCCGTATCTTCTGTGGAATCAAAAAGTATTATCTAAGATAAAACGCAGTTAAGTTTTGTGATCTAATTATTTTTACTTCGCCATAGGAATAATATGAGATAAAATTGTTTGTAACAGCGCCCCAAAGGCGATAATTGGAAAAAGAGCACTGTAATTTCTCTAACGGCCTCTTCAGGTCTGAGGATGGAAGTAGATGTTTCACAAAGTAAAATCTTCATTTGCTGGCTGATAGAGGGCTTTCGGTGCTTGTGATTCGGATCAGTGAACATGACATGAGACACCTGAAATATAAGCAGGATTTTGATGCAAGTTTTTAAAATTATTAAGAAATAGGGAAAACGTGCTATAGAACAGGACCCAGAAAATTTTATTATGCTGTCAATCTCTGCATAGGGATTTGTCATAATACTCTCCCTCTTTATCTCTACCTAAGGGCAGTGTGATGCATTCTGACAGAGAGGTTCTTGGTGATGACTGTTCATCTTCTAGAAACTGGCAGAATAATGACATATTGCTGTGTGCTGTATCCGCCGTTGGGGTCTCTGAATTGTATTTATTAGCAAAAGGCCGCATATGCATTTGTTCGGAACGCCCAATTCTTGATGGGTTGATTCACTACATAAAGTCCAGATCCTTTTCCTCTCCAGATGATAACAGGAGTTCGATAATCCCCTGTGGTGATATTTCAGTATAAATAAATGGGTAAACGTCTTCTCTGTGGTCCGCGGGGTTTAGTTAATTACCTTCATTAATAGTTGATGTTACACATTGCTGCATTGATGTTAAACAATTGGTGTTTGCAGACATTTCAGTGTTGCGTGATCGGCGTCACGTAACTTAGCCTATCACACGTCTGTCTTGCTGCTGTTTCTAATATTTTTGCAAATTCTATAAGCTTAATATTACAAACGTTCATGCGACATCACTCACGCACACTGGAATAAAAAGATACCGAACACTTGCATATTGTTATGACGTATCCTTAGGGATCGTGTGTGTACGCTCAGAATACAAGAATGAGTAACAATTTCAGGTAATTAACACGTTTATTTACAAGCACAGAGTAACCAGGAATAATACACCGGAAACAACTCGATAATAATTTCATAAGATTACTAAACGTAAGCATCTGTCAGATACAATAAAACTGCAATAAAATATTCCACTTATTTCACAAAACAGCCGACTTTATTCTCAAAACATTGACGTATCTCACAATTCAATGTAGCTTGTATTACGCCAACTGCTCTACAGCTGAGCGATGAATCCATTTACATACTTTCTGTAAAAACTGCCGGAAGGTGCTGGTGTATCCCAGAATAGTCCATATTTCTAGAATGTTTAGTACCTTCAGAAAATCGCCAATTCGGAAATGAATCGCCAAATCCGGCAACCCTTCCCCGAGAGTTAAAATATATCAGCCCTGCATTGACGTAATATGAATGGCTGCCTGTAAATGTAATTTTCCGTTTTGATTTTCAAACGAATTTCTATGTTACATGTTTGTATCAATATTAACATCTTTATCTTCGAACTAAAGGTTATACATGAACAAATGTATCAATTAAACGCGTGTTTTATACGTAATTTTCGCCGATGAATTTAATAAGGCCAGCCCCATATCTCTTGGACTAATTGTTCTCTAAGTATTCTAGTTTCTCGTAGTTCTGCCACTGTGAGTCCTTATTGCATACTATCACCAAATATAAATGAAAACTGAATTCAGTAAAAACAAAATAAAACAAGAAATGCAAATTCAGTGTAGTTTCAAATAATTTACCTTGTTATGTTGTGCAGTTATATTCAATTTAATGAATTCTGAAAGGAAGAAAAGAAAACGAATTTGTGTCTGTACGGAAAGTTATGTGTTAGCCACATCAGATGTTTTGATCACCACTCTATATTCAAAATTAATGGTTATATTATATACTAGCAGCATACCCGTTCTTCGTACGGAGTATATAATATAAAGAAACTTGAAATTCACAATTATGCGCAAATTGTTATAGTATACTAAATGACATTTTTAATCAAAATATGCTGTTAAAATATTTAATATAATGTTCCTAAAAAGAAATTTAAGAATCTCTGTATTCGCTATATAAAAATATCTTCATGGACATATCTGAAGAATAAAACATCCTGGATCCCAAATATAAAAAAAAATATGGAATTGAATCAATATATGCAACATAAAAGCGTTAAAATTGTATGGAACCCGTACTAATTATATACGCGTATATTAGAAAATGTAACCTGTATTAGTAGATTACATGTATAAATTGAAAATACCAATAAACCCGTAATCTTTTAATCTGAAGACAGTCATTTATTCCAATATATGTCAAAATGAAAGTGCTAAAATTATATGGGAAGATATAAACGTACTACTTATAATGTTCGATTATTAGTAGAAGATTACCCGTATTGCAATATGAGTCTCAAATGTTTTTGGCAAAATACAACAGACGACGTAATAAATTGAAAATATCATTAATCCCCTTAATCTTCATACCAGAAGGCTGTACTTGATTCCAATATATATGCCAATATATGTCAAAATATATGCCAATATACATGTACTACTTATATTCTCGTAGGTTAGAAGATATACCCGTGCTTTCCTAGAAGATTACTCGTACAACGTACAATATGCGAGTGTCAGCAATTTTTGCCGCAATAAAACAATGGCGTAATAACTTAAAAATATCAATAATCACTGAATCAATAATTCCGGAAAATATCAATAATAATAATGTTTAAACCTGAAGAGTGTAATTGATATTATCCAGTCCAAAATGAAATGGCAATAAAATTTATTTTATATACATATCTTCATTATTCAAATCGGAAAGGATTTAATAAAAATCGTCTGCCACATAAACACATTGGATTTAAATCCGTTGCTAAGCGACATTATATCACTTGCTTCAAATAAATTTTTAGAAAAAATATCGTCTAAATAGTTATATTTCTATGGAACATTTGGCGACAGTTTCGTCAAATTAGCGACATTTTAAAAAATCGCCAAATTTATCGCCAAGTGGGACTGTAGAACTGACAGTTCCACTTTGCGACAAATTGACGAAATATCATCACAATACTATCCCCTAACAAAAAGCAATTAATATCATTTATGTAGCGCAATTTTATCAATTTCAAGATATTTTTACAGATTTGAAAACATTTTTATCAATTTGGTGACATTTTAAAAATTCGCTAAATGTATTACTAAGTAGGATGGTTGGTCTGACAGATAAATGCTAACCAAACATCATTTCAGTACACTCTTCTAACAAAACAAAAAAAAAAAATTCATTGACATGTAGAAGACCCAAGCCACACGACCAACCCGAAGGTTTATGGCAGCTGTTTGTGTGTCGTTTATATCAATTTGGCGACATTTTCGTCAATTTGGCAAAGTTTAAGAAAAGTTGTCAAATTAGCGATATCCCTCCAAATTCGTAGCTTTGAATTTGCAGATCTGAATGAAACATTCTTATCCCGTTTCAATATACTAAATGAAAACACTACAATTGTATTAGAAGATATACCCGCTCTACTCTTTTTCTGTTTCAACAATCGGCTATATGAATTTATTGGCTAAACACAATATATGAGTTTAGTAGCTAAATACGTTATAAGCTTGAAAACTCTTTGCCAAAATAAATGAAATTGATGTACGCAGTCAGCAATTAATATAATTAAAAGAAAAATCAAACCGTCCATTCATAAGATATACTTTTATATCCATTTATCCATTTATTTATTATTTAAATCGAAAAAAAATAATAAAAACATTAACAAACACTTTTAATTTAATTGCGATGCCGAGCAACATGATATATCCTCCTAAAATGTTAAAATTTATTAACCACTAACAGCACACCCGTTATTCGTACGGAGTGTATAATTTAAAGAAACTTAAAGTTCGCAATCATGTGCAAATTCTGTTAAAATATTAAATTTATTGCTCCTAAAGAGAAGTTTAAGAATATATGTTCTCACTATGCAAAATTATCTTCACGATCAGATCTGAAGAATAAAACATCCTGCCCCTTTTTGTAAGCAAATTTACAGAAGAAAAAATAGGAATTGAATGAATATATGCAACCCCTACTAATTATATTGTCGCAGATCAGAAAATATGCCAATGTGTTAGTAGAAGATTACCCGTATTACAATATGCGTCTCAAAAATATTTGCCAAAATAAAAGAGATGACGTAATAAATTGAAAACATCAATAATATCCGTACTCTTTATACCAGAAGGTCGTAATTGATTCCAATATATGCCAATATATATCAAAACATATGTCAATATACCTGTACTACTTATATTCTCGTAGATTAAAAGATATACACGTGTATTTGTAGAAGATTCGTACAACATACAATATATGAGTTTAAACAATTTTTGTCATAATAAAATAATTGCATAATAACTTGAAAATATCAATAATCCTTGAATCAATAATCCCCGAAAATATAAATAAATTTTAAACCTGAAGACCGTAATTGATATTATCCAGTCAAAAATGCTATAAGAAAAATCAAATCGTTCTTTTCTAAAATATATTTTTATATCAATTTATTTATTATTCAAATCGAAAAAATAATTATTAAAATTAACAGACAGATTTAATTTAATTGCGTTTCTGAGTAACATGATATAAGATAGAATCTTATAAGATGTTAAATATGTCATGTATTATAACATAAACTGCGAAATTAAATAACGATTTTGATTTCTCTATACTTCTCATTGTTCCGTAAAAGCTTGTTTTAAATAAACCATGAACCATGGAGATAGATTTCCCCTTTAAATCATGCTTCAAACAATTCATGTTTTCAGAAAGTGACTAATTAACGCAAAAAATCTCCCATCAAACTCAGAGATTAAATTTTAATTCACTTTCAAACGATTTTCAAGCTTTTCGTTTGGATAAACCACGGAGTTAGGGAGTAGAACTCCTAGGAAAAAGTTCCGTTTTTCATTAATATCTCGACAACCCCAGGTCTTAGAAACTCGAAACTTGGACAAAATTTATGGGGGGATATTTCAAGGCTATTCACCAAATTTCATTAAATTCGGTTCAGCCGTTTTTCCGTGATGATGAGACAAACGAAAGTTTCGTTTTTTACTAATATCTCGAGAACCACTGGGCGTAGAAACTCAAAACACGGATATAATTTTAAGTGGGGCTATTTCTGGGCTACCCACAAAATTTCATCAAATTCGGTTCAGCCGTTCTCCCGTGATGGTGTGACAAACAGACAGACAGACAGACAGACAGACAGACAGACAGACAGACAGACAGATTTTCATTTTTATTTATATAGATTTTGTTTCAAACTATATTTAAAAATAGAAAACATGATCATGATAATTTTAATAAAAGCACAATTTTTGTTAATTGCTGATAAAAGTAAAATTTAGTTTTATCTTACTTTGAAACGCGGCAGATGGCTCAAATAAAATAACTAATTATTTGTAATCTAATTTCAGATACTATCTAACATAGATAAAAACTGAAAAGAAATGACTTTCTGTTTCACAAATTCCCTCAACATGTTTTGAACGTTCTATAATTAATATTAATTCTGATTGTCAACCGTTTATCCAGTGTATATATCTGTCCATAGGATTTGTTATTATTATTATTTGGCGAATTTTTCAGACTTATTTGGCTATTTTTAGATAATATTTGACAATAAGTGTGTCATTAGCTTGATGTGCTTTGATGATGTACGCTGTTGAGAAGGAAGGGAAATCTCGCCACTGAAACTGCTTTACCCAGTCCTGAAGTCACGAGCCGCCACTGAGAGGGAGGCACAAACTAGGTAAATATAATATTTCATGGAAATACGGGTATTCCTTTTTGAGTCAAGAAATCCTAATCTCACTTTCACACACCAACACATACATACACAAGCGAACATCAGTCTGAAAGCGTTAATAATGTGTTCAGGTTTAAAACTCTTCTTTTAGTCAAAATATCCAATTCAAAAATTTTCGTGAAAGCAATTCTTTCTCAGGACAAGAATTTCAAAAAGTAAAAATGCTGTGTTTATGGAAAGAGATCATAAAAGTCGATCTATTTTGAAGTCTGGCTTTATATTCTTAAACCATTTCTGCTTTGATATCAATCTGTTATTTGAGATTTTGGCGTCTTTCTTTTGTGTCCTTGGAAGTTCAAATCAAAGCCTTTCCGTCTTAAATTATGTGTATTTCCATTAAGTCATGGTTTTTTTGGACAAAAATACAGAATTCGTCTTTTGTTCTGATTTAAACATTACGTTAGAATACAGTTAAACCTTAATGTATATGGTTTTTGTGTATATACTCTTCGTGTATTTGACCTTTGTGTATATTGCCTTCTTTTATATGACCTTTGTGTATATTCCCTTCGTGTGTATGACCTTTTTGTATATAACCTTCGTGTACATGATGACATTGCAATTACGGATGCCAAGAAAGATAATGAGCAATGTAAATTCAGCAGAGGAAACCAATTGGAACGCAAACATAGATAAACAGCGTTCATCCCCTTCTGCATCAACGACAAATGGGAGAAGTGGTATGAAACTAAAGGGGGAAATAAAAAGGTGCCCGAAAGTTTGTTCCAGAAAGTTCGACAGATTTGAATTTTTGGCAACGACCTAGTAGCATGTCAATTAAGTTGGTTCAAAAAATATCTACAGTGAGCACACAAAGGAAGCGTGGCTCAGAAGTGTTATGTGCAATAAGTGTCAAAATGCAAGAGAATAGGTATTTATGTGTTTCACTTGTCACAAATTATCATGGAAGGCACTCATTTAACGGTTATCTCATAATGAACAATTAGTTCGTACGAATCTACGTCGTAATAACGAGTTCCTGTATTTTAAACTAAAAGAACTATTTTGAGTTTCGGTAGATTAAAAGAAAGTGTCTAAATATATGTGTCAATTATATTATGTGTTATAAATATGTTTATTAATGAAATATTGGTAGCGCTAGATGTATTATAAAAATTGATTGATGAATAATCTTAGTAATCAACATAAATAGATATCTATGAACTTAAATATTAAATAAATTGGTCAATTTAGATAAGTGTGTTTATTTATATTTTGTGTATTTGTCTCTCCGGCTTGAGAACCGGGAGTTTACATGCTCCACCCTTAGTGAAGGCATCAAAGGTAAGTCCTGGTATAGTAATTTTTGATAAGGACAACTTTACCTTATGGCACAGGATCTTTGTGTAGATCCTTTTCTTGTATATGACCTGTTTGTATATCATCCTCGTGCATATGATCTTCGTGCATACAGTGGCGGCTCAAGTCAAGTGGAGGCCCCCAGCGGTAAAAATTTTGGAGCCCTCAAACTCAAGTTTGAAATAGAAGTTGTAAGAAAACTTTCATAAACTTATTAACAAAATGAATTCATGTCCGACTTCTGTGAATTCATGTCCGACTTCTTTGTTTTCATCAAAAAACACGTTTCTCTTTCGTCGTCTGTGAGTTTGTTCATCTTCCACACTAAATGATAGCCCTGATGAATCAGTTGCCTCTTTTTCAACTTTTTCATATCCTTCTGGGAAATTATAGATAAAATTTTCTAATGACTTCAGTAGGATAGATCCTTTGAATAGTTCGCACTCTACTGATTGCAATGATTTACTAGTAGCATTTATTCTTTGCAAAATAGTATTCCAAATCACTGTCATTAGGGCGGTTTCATATTTGTCCATTTTCTTCAGAAGTGAAGTCGCCTCCACTATCGTAACTTGTTTTTCTTCTTTTACATTACAAATTTCATTTAAAGCCTCTTTTATATGGGCAAATCCAAGTTTTATAGCTAATACAGCGTCTGCTCTTGCTGACCATCTTGTATCAGAAACTCTTTTCAGTGAGACGGATTGTTTATCTTTACACATTTCTAGTTTACTCGTTAAAATTTTCCAGCGATGAGTTGACGCAGAGAAAAATGTTAATAACTTCTGCACAAACATAAAATATTGAACTGCAGAGCTACAACTGTCTGCAGCGAAATTTCCAATTAAATGTACAGAATGGTTAGCACATGGAATAAAAACCGCACTTGGACTATGTTCTTTAATGCGTGCCTGCAAACCTGAGTACTTTCCTGACATATTTGAAGCATTATCAAAAGATTGTCCTCGACAGTTTTTAATATCCACTCCTAATTTTGTTAAAGTTTCCAAAACTTCTTGTTCCAAGTATGAAGAGTTGTGTTTATCTATAGGAATGAATCCCACAAATCTTTCCTTTATATTACCAGAGGATGAAACATATCTTATCACAAAAGTTAGTTGGTCGACATGAGAAATATCGGGAGTGGAGTCACCAATTATACTATAATAAGTCGCAGATTTGATTTCCTCAATTATTTCAGCTCTTACATGAATGCCAATAAGGCCTACAAATTCGTCATATATATTGTGAGATAAATAGCTCACATTTCCTCGTCCTTGGTTGGCATATTTTTGTAGATGTAATTTCAAGAACTCATCGTATTCGTTTAGGTATTCCAAGCAGGTTAAATAATTTCCTTTCCTATTGGAATCTTTGCCCTCATCGTGACCTCTAAATCCTAATCCTAAGCGACTCAATAATTTTATTGTTGACACAATTCTTTTCAACACTTCTTTCCAGTAACATTGTTCTTTTTCCTTTTCCCGTAATAGTTGAGTATCAATTCTATTGAATTTGATTGATCTTTTGTACAAAGTACACATGGCTGACATGTCTTCTTTTGAAACTACGTGGTCCGATAAAATAACAGTAATTGATCTCCAATTTTGCAAACCAGTTATTAATTTAGATTTTGATTTTGAAAAGAGCTTGCAAGGGTAGCAATAAACAGTGTTGCTTGTTTCTGAAAATATCAGCCAAGTTCTTTTTTCCATAATTCCATTTGATTTCTTTCTGTAAAAATGATTATAAGAAAGTCCTCTGTAATAAACTTCATCTCTGTCTTTATACACTGATTTCAAATTCTCTATATTCCCCATATTTTTTGGTTTGTGTAAGAATATGGTCAATAATAGCATCCGAAAAAATTGTTGGCCATAAAGCTATATCATTTATTACTTCGATGTCTATATTCAAGAGTTTGTCTGGACTATCTCTATCTTCTGCACCTTCACACTTTCTTTTAGTATCTTTTAGTATCTATCACACTTTCTTTCAGTAGCATTTTCAACCTCTTGATGCTCTTGTTCTTTTTTCTCTTCTACACTTATAGGCCTGTGTGGTTCAGAAGAAGTTTCGAGCGCAGACAATTTATCTGAAGTAGATGTTGATGGCAACTCTGTCTCTGAATTTACTCTTAAAAACTTATGCAATGCATTTTTTTGGCTGTCAACAATTTCCAGGTTTTTCTTAATTTTTTTTCGCTTTTCTGCCCCACTTTGATGTTTCTTCATTTTTTCCTGTGAAGAAAAAAGTTGCTTTAATTTTTTGTAAAAAAATTGAATGCTGCGAAATTCGGGGCCCTATGGTATCCCGGGGCCCCACGCGACCGCTTAGTCCGCTTACCGTTAAACCCGCCACTGCGTGCATAATTATTTTTACATGTTTCTTTTAAACGAATTACATCATATATAGCAATGGAAAAAATTTCAATAAATAATATTTGACAACAAGGCTACTGCAGAATTTCCAATTTCATGCATATTATGTTATGCGCATTTCAGGAAGGCGATTGAATACATTTTGTTTGGGGATTCTTTGGGGCAAACTTCTTTTGTTTTGATAAGAAAATATATTTTAGTACTGACGTTCAATATAGAAAGGCTTGAAGAAATGTAACAAAGAAATGTAAACTATAAAATACTAAGTAAATACTAAATGCAGTAGAAAATAATAAATTATGTTTACATTCCATTTGAAGTGGGACATATATAGCATTTCTTACCAGTGTAATATTATTTTTTTCATACTCGAGCATAGATATTGTATATCTCATGAATCGAAGCATGGAATATCAAATTCGAAAGTACAGCGACAAAAAGTACATTTAAAGAATGGCTGAAGACAGTAATTAATAAACAAATGCACAAATTGCTTAAAATTTTACGTTTGGATGCATTATATAAACAAGCAAACAAAAGAACGTAGTTTTTAAAGCACCACCTTTACTATTGTATGTAACTTAAATGCAAAAAAAATAATTTTTCTTAGAACGTAACATATAAGGAAAATTTGATCAACGTATTAAGGCACAAATGAAATAATAAAGCAGCATACAGCATGATTCGGGGATACGCTGGATTACTTTCGCTAGTACAAGAGAACCGAGTAAAAATGACTAAATGTTTCTTTTGACTTCGGATTTGTTGGTTATTTTGCACTGCCTAAGGGAATCCAACGTATCACGAAACAACTGTGTAATGGCTTATTATTTTATTTGTGCTAAAATCCATTGCTCAAGATTTCTTTATCCTATACGCATTGTAATTTTTACTTACATATTTAACTCATTTATGAAAAATAATGACATACCGAACATCGACTTTCTAGCTGGTCCGGTTCTTGAATTATTACACAAATGAGTACAGTCCTACAGCGAGACAAATTACGGGTTGGACTGCTAAGGTTCAAAATCAAAAAAATTAAATTATACCCCGAGGGAAAGTGATATACCAAATATGAACTTTCTTATTTTACTCCAGATTTTGAGTAATTTCCCCAAAATACCAAGCAATAAAAAACAAAAGAAAATATTTTAAAATTGCAAACATATTATAATTTAAGTAACATATTGCATTAAATATTTACTTCATGTATTATTTCGTACACTAAATCTCAGATAACTGTACATAAACAAAAAAACCAAAACAAAATTAAATTAAATGTATAGATAAAATCTTTAAATTTATATGTCAGTCCACAACTTAAAGGTAAATTTATTAATGACGCTTATTTTTTCCATTATCAAAAACAGAATGATTCCAAAAGAAGTTTGAATTTTAACTGGAACTTAAATCAATGACATTGCTTCAATTTGTAGGCTTTATTTCTCGGCCCATGATAACAATCTATACATATTTTATATTTATTAAATTCGATGCCATCGACACCAAAATTTAAAATACACTAGATGCTGATATACATACTTCCGAATATTTTAAGAAACGTGTGCCAATCTAACCAAAATCCAGTTACCAAACTCAAGAGGATTTTACTGAAAGTTTTAGAAGCACAGATTGCTAAAATATTAGGTGTGTGAAGTTCAGAGAGTTTCCGTTGAATGTCAAATACATTAGGAAGGAATCACCTGCAAATATTGAATACCTATGTTATATAAACTTTTTGATACTCTTTCAAATATATTGAAAGGGATCTGTTGTATTATTATGGTGTATGTTCGCCAATTTTAAAGGTATTGAAGTATAAATAAGAATTAAAAAATTTGTGTGTGGTGGTGGTAGGGATCTTATGAGTTTTCTTACATTATATATATCTTATTTAAATTAATTTAATTTAGCTTTATTGCATATAATAATGTGCGAATTTAATATTTATTTTAAATTACACCAAAATTAGGTTGCATGGTGTACAAAATCCATATAGGGAATGGCAATATTGTGAGCAGACATAAGAAAAATCAGAAAAATATCACCTTACGAGAAAACCAAAACTTCGGAAATAGCTTCCACAATTTTCTACTGAATCCTGTTATTATACAAACTTGCAGAGCACAACTTAAATGCGGTGCCAGTTGAAATCAATATGCCTAAAGGAGATCAATCAATTCAACAAAATACACAAGTCCCATAGAGCTCTATGTCCAGTCGATCTACGAGGATGATAAAGCCAGCAATTAGCTATGACACTTGTTGTTGATTTGGTGAGGAGAATGTAGTATCACGTTTCATAATTTAAATCTCACATGACCATAATTAATTTCCTATTCAAGTTTAGTATAGATTGTGGTGCACAAACCAAACAGAAAAATTGAAGTTAGTTAAACACATTGTGTTGATACTTTGAAATGCCGCTAATAACCCACCATTAGTTTTTTAGAACGAGTTCCTGGAATAAAATATTAACACAGTACTATTTTCTCCAACTGTATCTTACATCTCTTACTACGTTACTGATTTGTCTTTTTCATATCTGAATCTCTTTCAGTAGAACTGAAAGTTCAGTTGCGACATCCTTTTGCCAAGGGTCTGATACGCCTCTTCGGCTATCATTGGTTGACCTCAGGGAGATGCGACAACCCATCTTCCATATTGGTTTAACTTTGAACCAATCTCTTGGATTCATCTTTAGCCCCTTTTTTATGGCTTCTTTGACCTCTTGGGTCAGGGACGCTGTAAAACTAGCGTCAACTAGACTGGACTCCTTTGTCTGGCTTGCTAAATATCATAAATAATCATACAAATCTGTCTGCGTGTATTCTGGTTTCGCATAGATATGTACTGTCCGTCGGCAAAAGTAGGTCAACAATGGTTTTACTCTGATGTACATGTTTTTAATTGATAGTTATCTGTTTAATGAGTACGTTGTTTTGGTTAATGTATGCCATTTAATTCTTTTAAGAATATAGTTCTATGTCTCATGTATCACTTTAAAAATACATAATAGGATCATAAAAACTCGCCATATTTTACTTGTAGTTTTCAAGCTATCAAGCCTGAAATCATATCCACCAATCGATAAGGCATAAGAGGAGGTTCCGTTGAAAACAATAAAAAAATATTTTCAATTTTGTCTCGTTCAAAGTATTCTCCCTAAGGAACAATACATTTATGTCAGCTTCTTTACACATGGTAGAAAATATAATTTTAAAATTGTAGTTTAATATTCTGTTTAGCTCCCGTGTTGCTTTTGCAAATATCCTTCCATTCAGCAAGATCTACATTTTAGGGAACATGAAATTGTACAGTGCCAAATAATGCTAATAGAATGAGGCTGGATTTGTTGGAAGGTTCTGGATCGAAAGAAAAAAATATGATGTGGTCAGCACATAACTTTCCTTATATAATGCAATGAATTTACTCCTTTTACAGTCAAAAGAGTAATGTATATGATCCACGTTACTGTGTTTTTAACGTTGAATTGTGCATTGTGATTTTCCGGATGACAACATGTAAAACTATTTCAAAGTACCAATTAACTTATATTTAGCGCAACTCTGAACTAACAATTATCAATATTGATAGCATCCTTAATAAGCGATATAGTCCATATATTAAATTAATTTAAAAATTAATTCATCAATTAGGCGTAATTTCATTAATTTTGAATCATTTTGTAATTTTGACGATATTTTCGTCAATTTGCGGGTGAAATCTAGCCTGAAATCATATCAATTAATCAATAAGAATTAAGAGGAGATACCAGAAAAACAATAAAATAAACTTACTTCTTTTTAGCTTTTGTCCCGTTTAATGTATTCTTCCTGATAAGCAATACATTTATTTCAGCATCCTTACACATTCTTGAAACATTATTTTAAAATTGTAGTTCAATATTTTGCGTCTGTGTTGCTTTTGCAAATATCCTGGAATTCAGCATGATCTAAATTTTAGGAGAAATGAATTCGCACTGTGCCAAGCAATGCTAATAGCATCCTGGATATGTCGGACGGTTCTGTGTCGAAAGAAAAAAAAATAGAATGTTGCTAGACCGATGACATTCTGTTTGTGTCTAAAACTACTCGGTAGCCAGTTCTATGTGCGTGGGCGCTTTGTCATGCTGCAAGAGGGAATTTACAAGACGGAAACCGTTGCCATGCTGAAAGAGGGAATCCTAGGTGCTAATCTAAAATTTCGTAGATAGTACGACGGCGAGTGTCAAAACAACTTCTTGAGTTTTTATTTTTCAAAAGGAAAATATCTTATGTTTCTTAAAAGTGGTTAGGAAAACGCTTAGCACACGATTCTTGTGCAACACGCCAAGCTACGCCCACCACAAACCTCAATTAGAATCTGTTTTGACTTTATTGTTTTGTGAACTTATTATTTACCTTCTCGAATTAACTGTTTATATTAGAAAAACGTGATGATTAATGCACTTAATTTGAGTTCGAAATATGAAACTATCGGAACCAGAAATTCAACACATATTTCTTTGATTGTGAATTGTTATAGTAACTGCTATATCACATCCGCCATATACGAAAGAAAATACCTTTAGTAATAACCAAAGTTTGTTAAAAAATTAATGCTTTTTCATAAAAATATTTAACATTTATATGAAAAATTTAAAAGGACAAAAAGTTACGTTAGTTTTCTTGAGAGTTAGTTATTTGTCTCAATAAATGCAGAATGTGCCAGGATCAGTAATTAAGAAAGAAAACCTATGAAAAGTTTTACAAAATGGAAGTATCGTCATATTTTTATAAGGCATTTCTAAAATATCTCTCTCTCGATATTAAAGAAAAGTTTCTGACGCCACCGCTTTATCGTTCTTCGAAGAGACATACAATTTCGAGAAGGCGTTTTTCCTCGAAGCTGTGATAAAAACGTTATTCAACATAAAACACAGGACCTCCAGACAAGAAAAAAAACTTGAAATGAAAAGATGATGTGGAAAGTTGGATCAAAAAAGTTGAGTCGGTGATAAAGAGACGTTGCAGTGGGATTTAAAGAACCAAGCCAACGTTGGGATAATGCGGAAATTTAGAGGTGTTCAAAAAGAGCCCCATGCAATTAAAGCTACGCATTGATTTCTGTGTGATCAACGTCGAGTATAAAAATGATTTGATAATCGGTTTAAAATGATCGATTTTCAGTCTAGTGTGTATAATAGTTAATCTCACAAGTATGACACTATGTCTCCCTCTGTTAGAAGTTAATGGAATAATTTTGTAATAATTTACGAAAATGTTTGTAATCAATAATGCTAATTTGAATATAGTTAAATAAAGAATGTATTTTCAAAATTTACTAAAGTGTCTTTAAGGACCAGACTAATTATATTTTACCTTGTAACAAAGGTAAGTAGCATCTCCATGTAAGAAAATTGGAGGGTCTTACGGTTCTCAGGATGCAATGTCCGATATTTCAGTATATTGAAGTTAAATAAATTAGAACAGAATTGTTCTAAAATCTCACAAATTTGTGCTTCATAAAATAATAAAAAAAAAACAAATACTAATTTTAAAAAGTCGCTTAGATGTGTTTTTTTGACATGAAGTATCAATGTACTGATATCTTTCTTGCTTTTGACCCAAACAGTGCGTCCTACCCGAAAGTGTAAAGTATCTGTTTCGACGGACGGACAGTGTCACCTCATTTAAACCGGAACCCCGTGGGGTAATATCTACAATGTAATATACCGGTTCCGGACATAATCCCGACAGGGTCGAAATCCCGACAAGCCAGAATCCCGACAGCCGAAATCCCGACATACCAAAATCCCGACAGGGTCGAAATCCCGACAAGCCAAAATCCCGACAGCCGAAATCCACTCTTGCACAGACTAATACAACACTAAGGCGGTCATTGCAATGATGTCACTAGGGTTAGAATTTACTAATCAGCACCCCCCCCCCCCACGCACATGTGCTGGACTCACGCTGGGCACATGCACATGGCTGTCTACGGCTATATGTATAGCTTGATCAAAATTATCGGCTTTTTTACATCTCTACATTTTACAAATTAATAGTTTTAATCACTAAATCATAACAATTATGCCATTGCTGAAATAAATTTTGACAAATTGAAATGACAGTCAAAGATTAAAATGATATAATAGGTCGGTATAAGATTTAAGAAATTCATTTTATTAAAAAAAATAAAAACACTTACACATTCTTCATACGTTCAAACAGCATATTTACAGTGACACAGTGTGAGCGATACCACGAAGATATTCCATCACAGGTCGATTATTACGATCGTTCACAACAGTCATAATTCTCTGCTCCCTGTCATCATCTACCTCCCTATGTTTTGTTTGTTGTTCTCCGCGAAAAATGCATTCAACATGGTAATCCACTTACTCCTGTTGTTTTAGAAATTCTTCTATGCCAGAATATATGGCCATTGTCATAGCAAGCGGAGAGAGACAAGAGGGAGCGTGAGTCCAGCACATGTGCGTGGGGGGAGGGGGTGCTGATTAGTAAATTCTAACCCTAGTGACGTCACTGCGATGACCGCCTAAGTGTTGTATTAGTCTGTGCAAGAGTGGGTTTCGGTTGTCGGGATTTTGGCTTGTCCGGATTTCGACCTTGTCGGGATTTCGGCTTGTCGGGATTTCGACTTGTCGGGGTTTTGGCTTGTCGGGATTTCGACCTTGTCGGGATTTTGACTTGACGGGATTTCGACCCTGTCGGGATTTTGGCATGTCGGGATTCTGGGTTGTCGGGATTTCGGCTGTCGGGATTATGACCCAGACCCGTAATATACCAAACTTACACTACCACCAACTTTATGGAAGGTCTTTAACCTACATATTTAAAGTTCTTGTACTCTGTGTCAATAGTTGGCAGTTTGGATAGAGCCTGCTATCGAACTCGTGTCCTTTGAGTTCCATCCTCGTGCTTTATAAACGCTGGGCTGTCCCACCCCACTGTATTAATTTCGTAGATATGGAGAGTTTAGATTTTCTGCTACGTGACTAACAAGAAAACAGACAGACATATTTTTCCATATTATTATAAGTCGAGTCTATACAAAATATCGATATATCGTAAGGTCATGTACCGATTCATCGATATAGTTGCATTAATATGCTCATTATGATTACAGAGTAAACAAGAGAAGTTGTTTTTACAATTTAAAAAAATATGTGTATAATTTTAGGAATACCATTATATCATCATACCTAAGATATTTTTATTGCAAATTGCCTTCCCTGAGTAAAAATAATATTTATAGGTTATCATTGTTATAATTTTAAGGTACAGGTTCTTTGATCTTGGCAACAGATTTTGCTAAATATCGCTAATTTCGCGACTTTTGACGAATTCTTTAAACTTCTTGAATATTTATTATAAGTTGGTTGAGTACTTCACGAGTAACGTGCTTTTTCCAAAATTTTGCATATATTGTATATAAGCTAGTCATTGTTCAGTTGGGTTGTATTGACGTGATACAAGTAAAATTGTACCTGATAGTTGTTTTATGACCTTGTAATATTCAGAGTCATTAGCTGTATAATGCTTATGTTTACACATTTTGGTTCTTTCAATAAAATTGTTAGTTATCCTGATATTCAGACTCATCTTTGTATCTTTCGAATACAACCACGATTCCTGAGGATACGTCGTAACAATAAGGATTGTTGCATTCATGGTATAACTAACTGGAAACGCGCTTGAAGTTTATGGCATATGGAAGTTCTGCTTGAATTCTATGTAAGATCACCTGAATAATGCAGCATAAATAAACCTATGCTAAAATAACAAAGAGAAAAATGTTGTAAGTTTTCTTTTCTAAACATAGTGCAAATAGTATAAGATTAAAATATTTCACAGTTTCCAATGCTATTTAGCACTTCATACTATCTTTGAAAGTAAGATTCTGATCCAATACTTTTTGAAACTTTTTATGCAAATATTGCATGATCTTTTATCTTCAGACATTGAAACAAAGTATGGAAAATAGATGGAAGGAATTGTTCGGTGAGTTTATTTATCGGATCATTTATTATAGGTAAAGTTCAAAAATGTATAAAAACACAAAGAAGACGAATTCTTATTTGCTTTTCGGAAATACATTTTACGCCTACGAATGAAGAATAAAATACAATGAGAAAAACATTAAATACGGCAAAAATGAAGGAAATTCGAGAAACTTCGTGCCTTTTCAATTTTTACTTTATTTCTTAATATGTATAGGGATAGTATGTACAGGAAAAAGTACTGCATTTTAGATAAATTTTAAATTTATAAAACATAATTATATTTTTCTATTTATCATAATCACTGTAAATATGTGTGTGGTTGTAGATTAACATGGTCCTTATGATACCATCAGATTTTGCGTATTGATGATACGCACATTTATAGTATCTTGGTGATATCAGATTGATGTTGCATACTTCATATGCATTTTGCAATTATGATAGAATGCAAAGTCTTTATTTTTCTTTAACACAGCAGGGGAATCCGACCCTTGCAACCTGACGCTTGCAGATATTTTTGACTTCCTACTGAATACGCCCGTTGTGGATCAGCTCTATGTAAACTAACGTTCACTAACTTCTGGTCAAGTCTGGAGTGTTTACACCCCACTCTTTTTCCTTAAGTCTGATAGTTTAGTAAAAACTCTAGAGCGTTTACTATTGTCATTCCTAATGGGATACAATTATTTTACTCGTCCCACAATGAAAAAAATCTGATGTGAGCAACACATGACTTTCCTTATATAATGTAATGAATTTACTACTTTTACAGTAAAAAAATAGGTTTTTCTTATAGTAGATACTAATATTCTTTCCACGATATTGAATTTTCGACAATTAGCCGTCATTATCATTGATTTAGCATCATTTTTATCCATTTGGCGAGATTTTCATTAATTTGGCAACATTTCAAAAAAGTCGCCAAGTTGGCGACATTCCGCCAAATTCGTCGCCAAAATCTCGCCAAGCGTTATGCACTAAGAAAAAGTTATTCTTACAGCAGATAAATGACTATTGGCGTTCAAATACAAAAGTATTACTCAAAGTATCTTTTTTCATGAATGGTACGAGCTAGATCCACGAGAATGATGTCACTCAATTTATCGCATGGTATTACATATGAAAAGTGAACATGTTTCTCAAAAGGAATTTTTTTTTTATGTGATTTTTTCATAATTTTTTTGAAAAATGTACAATATCTCGAGAACGGTTCATGTAAGCGTTCTAAAATTTATGCCAATCGTTTTCTAATGAAAAATTACATAAGAAATGTCTATTTGCGTAACTTTATTAGCGGTTTTAATTTTTTGACGATTTTCTCAAAATTTCATTCGAAAATTTAGGGGGGTTCTGAACATTCGATTACGTATAAAAACAATAGGCTTCCAGTGTTTACGGATTGTGATTTTTGTACCAAATTTGGTTCGAATCGGTCCATTCGTTCGTCAGTTATCGTCTCCACAGACTCACGTCTCCACAGACACACACACACACACACACACACACACACAGACATCACTTCAAAAATGATTGATTCGTGATCAGGGATGCTTGAAACGTGCTCTCCCGTCGAAAACTCGAATTCGCATTTTCGACTCCGTCACAATATTTTCCTTATACATTATGTATATAAGGAAAGTAAAAATGCCCGACTCAGACTGAGGCCAAATGTTACCATATAGTTTACATGTGGGGGCCCAAATTCGGTACACCAGGTACGCAGAAACCTTAATTCAGAACTCTTTTGTATTAGCATTCTGGCAAAGTAGAAGAGAAGCTATAATTTTAAGAATTGTATTTAAAATGTTAGGGTTTCATCTCTATTTACACATTCTGGAGGCCTATAAGACTAATTTGTTTTTCACACTGCTTTATTTAGGTTGGGATCTCCTTTTTACTTTCCTTATATACATAATGTATAAGGAAAGTATTGTGACGGGGTCGAAAATTTGAATTCGAGTTTTCGACGGGAGAGCACGTTTCAAGCATCCCTGATCACGAATCAAACATTTTTGAAGTGATGTCAGTCTGTGTGTGTGTGTGTGTGTGTATGTGTATGTGTGGAAGTATGCGTGTGTGTGTGTCAGTGGGTCTGTGGAGACGATAACTGACGAACGAATGGACCGATTCGAACCAAATTTGGTACAAAAATCACAATCTATAAACACTGGAAGCTTATTGTTTTTATACGCAATCGAATGTTCAGAACCCCCCTAAACTTTCGAATGAAATTTTGAAAAAATCGTCAAAAAATCAAAACCAATAATAAAGTTACGTAAATAGACATTTCGTATGTCATTTTTTATTAAAAAACGATTGACATAAATTTTAGAACGCTAACATGAACCGTTCTCGAGATATTGCACATTTTTCAAAAAAATTATCAAAAAGTCATATAAAATAGAAAAAAAAATATTTCCTATTGAGAAACATGTTCACTTTTCATATATAATATCATGCGATAAATTGGGTGACATCATTCTCGTGGGTCTAGCTCGTTCCATTCATGAAAAAAGATACTTTGAGTAATACTTTTGCATTTGAACGCCAATTTATCTGCTGTAAGAATAACTTATTTCTTCGTCCATAACGCTTGGCGAGATTTTGGCGACGAAATTGGCGGAATGTCGCCAACTTGGCGACTTTTTGAAATGTTGCCAAATTAACGAAGATCTCGCCAAATGGATAAAAATGACGCTAAATCAATGAAAATGATGACTAATTGTGGAAAATTCATTATCTAATAAGTTATATAATATATAAATATATAATAATAGTTATATAATATATGTCGAAAATTTAATATCTAATAGGTTATATATATATATATATATATATATATATATATATATATATATAACTTATTTCTTCATCCATAACTTGGCGAGATTTTGGCGACGAAATTGCGGAATGTCGCCAACTTGGCAACTTTTTGAAATATTGCCAAATTAACGAAAATCTCGCCAAATGGATAAAAATGACGATAAATCAATGAAAATGACGACTAATTGTCGAAAATTCAATATCTTGGACAGGATATTAGTATCTACTAGAAGAAAAACCTATTTATTTTACTGTGAAAGTAGTAAATTCATTTCATTATATAAGGAAAGTCATGAGTTGCCCACATCAGATTTTTTTTGTTTAGACCTGCTTTTTATAAAATTTGATTGTAATTCCATATCACTTGCCATCTAAGATCTTGCTGTAGCAGATGATGAAAAATTAAAGGAAATGTATATGTGTGAATTGAAAGTGACAGCTCGAGATCCGTAAGTGGCAATACTTAGTGTGTTATCCTATCCACCTCAAAATTGACCTTTACTACACATAAATCTTTCTTTGCTGAATCTCTATCAGTCCTTATCTAAGCTCTGTTTACAGCTATTACTGAAAATGGACGTTTCATGTACAATTTTTGAAGCGGAAATAGAAAAAGCACTAGAAGAGTAAATTCTTAGCGAGTCACACCACTTACCCCAGAATTTGATGCTGAATCCATATTTTAAGTTTTATTTTTATCAGCCAATCTTGAGAAATATATTCTTCAAGAAAAATGAATCTTATAATGTATTTGTATCTAACTTGTAATCTGTAATTATCCTGGACTATGGTATATTCTATCTAGTCAGAGTTTTCCCATCGCCCCTCCCTCTTCTTACCGCTTCTAGACAGTCGGCCAATGCCAAGACATCGTTACCACAAGCAACATCGACAATACCTACAGCCTATGTCATTTATAGGAACGAGGAAAAATCTACACAAAGTGAAACAATATAAAACATGGACATTTATCAATATTCGATGTAGGGATTAGTACTACCGCACAGGTGCCCTGAAATATTTCTTCTTGGCTTTTTTATCAGACAATTTTGAAAAATATATTCTTCAAGATAAATGAGTATGTTTGAACATAAAATAGAAATAGGACATAAAATCCTTGTGAACCCCCCCCCCCCTACTTCGATCAAAATTCAATGCTATAAATCCATATAAATCATCACTAATCTATATCCATTGTAGGTCCTGATAAATATATGCCTCAAATGAAACTTTATTATAAATAAAGATGATAGATTTGATTGCCATCCAAAATTAATGAACTTAAATTTAATAAGTTATGCCATGCTTAAATCGAAACACTGCATTTAGTAATTCCATTTACACTTACATTTACATTTTCCAGCGGGATTGCAATTTTATTTGAACATCTCTAAAATGCGATGCATTCAGATGTGGTGTGTTTTTAATTAATCCAGATTTACAATAATTTATAAGATTTGAAAACTTGAAACTTCATCAGAAAAGATGAACTTTATTCAAATGACGTCATCGAAATATAAATCGTCTGGCTTTATATGTAAAAAGAGTGAATATTTCATTCATATACTTTCATTCCAGTTTTACTATAAATTTACCGCAATTGGATAAATTTAAAATTATTTCCCGATATAATGGTTAATGGTTTACTGAAGCAGAACAAAAATTAATTTTATATCTTTTTCATTATACCATTAATCTGTCCATAAAATGTATTCATACGTATTATCCTTTTAAATAAACTCACGCATTATTAATTTAGTTACTTAAATAACATTGAAATATGCAGAAGAGCAAAACGTTTTAATAAGTGTTGTATTCTTAATCCGAAATGTATATTTAAACGAGCATTTAAATTCAAAGGTTTACTAAAGAAGAATGAAAATATATATCGCAGGAAAATTTTAAAATTGTGTTATATACTTATATTTATATATTCTTGAAATATCACATTAAAGAACAGAACTGTAACAGGAAATCATTTTCCGGAACAAAGGAACATCATTATCGTTAAAATGATTCTTAACAATCCCCATGAGAACATAATTTATATTTATTGTTTTAATGAAAAAAAATACGCTTTGTAATAATTTAACAGAAATTTTCCATTATGAAAACATATTATAAGTTTTAAATGCAGCTTTGAAACTGTAGATGCGTGTTTGGCACTCAACACCAGCGAAAGAAAATTCAAACGTTGAAGTAACTAGTTTTTTAAACACCTGGTTAATATTTTTAAAGTTACCTGAAATAAAGTTATTGGATTTCCATATATTATTACTTTCCTTATATACATAATGTATAAGGAAAGCATTGTGACGGGATCGAAAATTCGAATCAGAATCTCTAAAATCCGATACATTCAGCAATGATATGCTTTATATTATCACAGTACACCATTTTTTTTTACTTGAAAACGTAAAACTTTAGCCCAAAAGACAATGCTATAAAATCTCTGCTTCTTCATGCAAAATCAATGAATATTTCATTCATATCACTTATATTCCAGACTCTAGAGCTAAATAATTTTGCGTGAAAAAAATTCAGCAATTCCCATACAACTCATCTTATAATCACTTGCTTACATTCTGCATCCGTTAAAATTGGTCTTCAAATTGGTGATCGAAGTTTGATGATCATTTAAACTAAAAATATTGTAATTGCGTTGTCACAGAATATAGATGCACAGAAAATACGCAAAAATAAATCGGTTTAAGGACGGATGCAAACCAATATAAATTTAAAAGAACTTTAAAAATCACGATTTTTATACTGGGAAAAAGAGTGGACGCCATGTTTACTTTGAAATGGGTCACGTGAACTCTTTATTATATGGGTGTAATATTTATTTAAATTTTTATTTAAAAAATTACTGAAGACATTTTGCTGAATTTTTTTTATAGATTTTATGGCATGATTTGAATATTTTGTAAACTTTTGTGATAGAACTGGCTTTTACAATTCCCATCAAGGTTCGTAAAATTTTAACACATGATACTTTTGTTGGCAACCATTCTATGCTATTCCGTGATGATAAGTGTACAGTAAGTGCACAACAGGTCAAACGATGGTTTTATCTACAAAGAGAGCATGATCACGTGGATGCGATTGTTTTCTTCTATATTTAAGTAGGCCGTTCACACTACATCTTGCTACCGTAAACCCTTGGGTTGGTCGTGTGGTCTGGGTCTTCAACACTCATTACTCTGAATTTCAAATAAAAGTGTAAGTCATATTTACACGACTTACTCATTTATCATCCTTTCTTAAGGAATGGACATCTCCATGTTACTCAAAATCTGAATATGCTATCACAAATCTCAAGATCCTGCAAAAGTATATATATTTTTATTTCAAATTGATCTCAACCGCATATCATTCCTCAATGCATTTGTATTTTTGGTGGTATGAAAATATGACTATGACTTTAAAAGGTGGAACAAAAGAAAAGTGGAAGGACATTGAAGCTAAAAAAATGGATTTAGAGATTTGGAGTTCATTCCGGGTGCACTTGTTTCATACATGTAACAAAAAAGAAAAAACATTGGATAAGTTAGAACAAAATTATCTTTTTTACTTAAAATTGTTTTAATTATGCTCTATTACAGTTGAATTTCCTCTCACATGTCTTATTGTAATTTTTTGGGGAGAACACTAGTACCAGAAATATAAACATAATTTGTGTTTTAAAAAATAAGTATATTTTACATTTCTGATTCCCTTGATATGAATATTAATCACGATGATATATGTTCTCGCTATAAAATTTTGCCCGCCATTAAGATTTTTCCCTATCATTTGACTTTGTTTAAATTTCATCATATTCAACATAATCAGCATTGTAGTATCTTTTTCGCTAATTTTCACGATCGTACTTCTAATACTAGAAATAAGAATTAACTTTTGCCCATTTTTTCTCGTACAAACACTTTATACTCGAATATCAATTCTACCGACTGAAGAATATGGAATTCTTTTCCACATTTCTTAAAATCACTGAATCATGAAAATAGTTTTAAGAAATCTATTACTAGTCTGATAGATTTGCTGACCTATTATTTGTTTTGTTACTTGTATTCCTGCTAGCTATTTTTTGTATATCTTGTTATGACTTTTTTTCTACCACTGACCATTGATTTAATGTTAGGTCGTTTGGCAGTTTGGTTGGGGGCTGTGGATCCGTCAGGCCCCCTCTAAAGGACATTTTACCGCAGTTCCTTACCCCACTGTCATACCTTCACATATAAGCCGAAAATGTGTGTATTCTATGGCAAAATAGAGTTCATTATTATTATTATTATTATTATTATTATTATTATTAAATAGTATAAAATATTTACACTGGAAAAATAAGATACACCCAGTTGTTTTACATAAGGCAAAAATCCAGCTTTTCTTTAAGCGAGCAGAAGGTTTTTTTCTTAAAGAATTTTAAAAGAAAACTGTATTTGTTCAGTAGATGAAATAGTACTTAGATTGAACCAGGTTAGATTATTTTACCATACATAGGGCTCTCTATCACTACCTGGAATTCAAGCTTGTTTCCTATATAGCTGATTGACAGAGAAGGAATCTTTCTGTTACAGGTGGGCCTTGCAATTTGCAAAAATCTCTTATGGGTAAAATTTTATGTTTGCAATTTTAATAAATCCTGTCAGAGTATTCTTGTTTCGAATAACTTTTGAAGTCATAATAACCCAGTTAATGTTATTTAACCCCATTTGCATTAAGTTATAACTTTAATGTAAACTTACAAACTATCAATTTTTCGGTTCAGTAACCAATCACAGCGTTAGCTTAACAAACTAGCGGATTCTATTTGAGATAGAATCGAAGTTTTTGGCAGAAGACGTTTTGGAAGAGAATCCTCATTGGTTGTGCCCTGGATGTTTCAGCAAATATTTTGGTGGACCACAAGCTGACCGGCTATCTACCGCTTTTTGGTTTTACGTGCCTGATTCGAGTGTGTCCTAGGCAGTTTTCCTGAAGGTATTAGCTTGATCTGAGGTTTCTCTTGGGTTGATTGACTACCAAAGTTTGCGAGTGGTATTGCCACACGTTCGTGATTGTATTTGTGAGTAATTTCGATATATTGTTCAATGTACAAGTAATAAGTTTTAGTTTATTTAATTAGGCAAGAAGCTCCGCAGTTAGTCTAATTAAATTGATTATTCTCCTTTTATCTGTGTGTCTGTGTACAATCCTGAAATGCTAGGAGTGTTGATTGTATTCTTTCAGCTGGACGAAAATTAGTACTAAGTCACATTAGGTTTAGAGGACAACAAGGCAGAGTTTACACAAGGCAGAATTCATGGGTTGAATTTTATGTTTCTAAAAGGAGAAACCTTTTATGTTCTTTCTAAACAGATTAACATAAAGTTTTATTCCATTCAAATTTATAGAAAGTTTATTACAGTGCAGTAGAATAGGAATGAAAATAAACTGAAATTTGAAAGAACTTTGTGGAGCTAATCAAACGGACTTAGAGAATCGGTGAAAAACGTCAAGATGCATAATTTATATCTAAAAAAATCTGATGTGGGCAACACATGACTTTCCTTATATAATGTAATGAATTTACTATTTTTACAGTAAAAAAAAATAGGCTTTTCTTATAGTAGACACTAATATTTTTTTCAAGATATTGAATTTTCGACAATTGGTCGTCATTTGCATTGATTTAGTGTAATTTTTATCCATTTAGCGAGATTTTCGTTAATTTGGCAACATTTCAAAAAGTCGCCAAGTTGGCAACATTCCGCCAAATTCGTCGCCAAAATCTCGCCAAGCGTTATGGACAAAGAAATAAATTATTCTTACAGCAGATAAATGACTATTGGCGTTCAAATAAAAAAGTATTACTCAAAGTATATTTTTTCATGAATGGAACGAGCTAGATCCACGAGAATGATGTCACCCAATTTATCGCATGGTATTACATATGAAAAGTGAACATGTTTCTCAATAGGAAATATTTTTTTTTATATAACTTTTTGATAATTTTTTTGAAAAATGTGCAATATCTCGAGAACGGTTCATGTTAGCGTTCTAAAATTAATGTCAATCGTTTTCTACTGAAAAATTACATAATAAATGTCTATTTGCGTAACTTTATTAGTGGTTTTGATTTTTTGACGATTTTTTCAAAATTTCATTCAAAAATTTAGGGGAGTTCTGAACATTCGATTGCGTATAAAACAATAGGCTTCCAGTGTTTACGGATTGTGATTTTTGTACCATATTTGCTTCGAATCGGTCCATTCGTTCGTCAGTTATCGTCTCCACAGACTCACTGACACACACACACACACACACACACACACACACATACTTTCACACACACACACACACACACACACACACACACACACGCACACACACACGCACATACACACACACACACACACACACACACAGACATCACTTCAAAAATGTTTGATTCGTGATCAGGGATGCTTGAAACGTGCTCTCCCGTCGAAAACTCGAATTCGAATTTTCGACCCCGTCACAATACTTTCCTTATACATTATGTATATAAGGAAAGTAATAAACGTGCAGTCAATCATCTGATTAGTATACAATAAATAGATTAAAATGTTTTTTGCGAAAAATCGAATTCTTTATTATTTTTCAAGATGAAAACTACTCCCATTAATGCCTTTTTCATCTGATTAAATAAAGAAACTAAGAAGTCGGCTTTCCAGCCACTAATGTATAGGGAAAGATTTGTTACGTGGATGATACAACATAATCGATAGTTGTTATTCTGGAACATTTCCTTTAAAACATGTAATTGTTCAAGGAAGTAGTCTTAGAAATCCAATTCTTAAGATTTATAGGTTAAGAACTGTTTTCAAATTCTAGTTAAACAACGTAAATCGATACACAAGCAATGCAAACAAAAATAAAATAGTGACTTAGCGTTACACTTCTATTTTGGCAGTTACTTCAAAGAGGGTGAATCAATAACAGCAGAGGTTCACACACCAGTTTTTTATTATCAGCAATTCAACCACTAGTAGGGGGAAGACAATCATTTACTTTTTTTTGTCAGTTTTCTTTGCATTTTTCTCACAATCTGATATCCCTTTAAATTTTAGCCTCATATTTTATGGATTTACACATTTTGAGCATTTCTGAATGCATATCTCGAACAAATTAAGATAATCGCTGAAATTTTCATAATTATTTCAACAGAAAACGTCAGAGACCTGTTGGTTTTCGATACTGTCAGGCAGGGGAGACCGCCATTTTTTGATCATTTGTTTAGTAAATCGAAAAAAATTATCTCAAATATTAGATATGTTAAAATAGTAACAAAATTCGTCATTTTACATGAACTGTTATCAAAAGTTAAACGCATCATTTATAGAATGTTAGCATATGTTGTTCTTGAAATATGATCTTTTTAGAATTTGAATCCAGAAAATCATGAACAGTTTATACTTCTGACATTTTTTATTTTTTATTTATTTATTTTTTTATTACCCAGGCCATCCAGCTCACACAAAGGGTGTTGAAGACCCAGACCGTCCGACTCGTCCTCACACAAAGGGTGTAAAGTTGTTACAAGTGACGGCCTGGAACAACACAGAAAAACACTTAAATAAGGTAATACACATAAACAAGACATACATAGACTTATGTAGATAATATACACCTGCAATACAATACGTTAATACGCTCTAACCAACATAACAGCATATAAGCCAAACGTTTTAAATTATAAATAAAGTGGCAATGAAACGATATTATACAAGAAACGATGAAAGAAAAACTTAAAAAAAGAAAAATACGTTTTGGACTGAAATAATCATGCTAAATTTCATTCTACTTTTAAAATTATTTGAGGTATTGTAACCACAGATTAACAGACACGCTTCGTTATCAGCCAGACAAAATAAAAAAGCGTATTCAGGTATGCTCAAAACGCGTAGGTCCATCAAAATCCGCGTGTTATATTTTTGAATCCATCACAATACGTTCTTTATACATATTTATATGCATTGTAGGGAAATCCATACAGTGAAAATATCTGCCCCCAAAACTGGATATATTGAAATGAGAATTTCGTTTCCAGAGTATCAAAATTGTTTGCAGTCTTGGTCAGGCTTTTACAATGTCGTGATATCTAATTAGTTTTTGATGTAAAGCATTTTAGGGTGAAGGGTACGAGTAAATCACAAAAAAAATATATTATGGGAGTAAAACGAAAGTATGGAACGGAAATTACATATTTTTATGAGTACGTAACAGAAAACCATTCTTATGATTTAAAGATCTCGATTGTTTGACCTTGGGGACAAATTCGGTTGTCTTGAGCTCAATGAAAAGATTATGGGTTTCAATACTAATTTTTTTAAATATTTCCAGAATCTGAGTTATAGTAAATATTTGTTCTCTAGGGCACCATCCACGTCTAAATCCACACTGGTGTACTCCATTAGTTGGCTCAACAAAAGGGGACAATTTATCAAATAAAATATTTGAGAACATTTTATATGCTGTACATAACACGTTAATTCCTCCTTAAGGCGCATTTTAAAGCGTTTCTTTTGTATTGAATATGATGCTTAAGCCGGCGCGGTTGTCGAGTGGTCAAGGTAAGCGTTTCCGTAGAAATCGCTCGACCGCCACGTTGTGGGTTCGAGTCCCACGTAAGGCATGGATGTATGGATGTTTGTGGTGTGGGCGCAATGTGATCCGCACCCCTATGGTGCGCCTGGGGCCACGTAAATGGACGGCTAAATGGTTCACACTCTGGCCGCTGTAATAAAGGCGAAGGTCAAAGTGCCTGGCCATTTGAAAAAAAACAAGAAAGATCAATCATGCTTAAAGCATTGATTGTGAAACACTTTCCAACTTCAATACAATTTTATTTAAAAAAGTCGAAAATGCAATGCATTCCTCGGTAATATTTTAAAACTTATCACAATACTACATTGATTTATTATATTTGAAAACTTAAACCTTCATTGAGAAAAATGAACTTCATTCAAATGACGGCATTGAAATATAAATTGCCTGGTTTAAATATCTCTAAAATGCAATACATTCCACGGTAATATTTTTAAAACTATCATAATACTACGATAATTTATTATATTTAAAACTTCATCGAAAACAACTGAAATAAATTCAAATGACGTCATAGAAAAAAATAACACGCCTGGATCTCTCTATAAAAGCAGGATTTCATTCATAACTTTCTCCATTTCATTCATCACAATACTATAATAATTTATTTTATTTAAAAATTAAGACCATGGAGCTACAATTCATAAACTTTATGTTTAAAACTTCATCGAAAAAAATCGTCCTTCTGTTAATAAAATCAATTAATATTTCATTCATATCAGCCATGCAGACTCCATGGACTGAATTATTTTGTGTTAAAGAAATACAGTAATTCTAATACAACTCATTCTGCATATTTTGCTGTTTACCTTTTACACAGGTGAAAAATAGGCTTAGTTGTAGAAATAATCAAATTTGAATGAGAATTTAAACTCAAATATATTGTCATTGTGTTATTTTAGTATGTAGATGCACAGAATTTAAGCAAAAATAAAGTAGTTTTAGGACGGATACAACACTCAATATGAATTAAAAAGAACTTTAATAAATCGCGATTTAGAAACAAGATGGATGCCATATATCATTTTGAAGTGGGTCATGTGATCGTTTCATATCATGGTCACGTGATCGTTTCATATAAGAGGTGTAATTATTATTTTAATTTTTATTTAAAAAACTACTGAATATATTTCGCTGAATTTTTTTTTATATATTTTATGAAACAGTTTGACTATTACCTAAAATTTTCGAAGCAATTTGTGAATTTTAAATCCGCTAAAAAAATGTTTGAAGAATTAGGTCGCATAGGGCTCAATGTATTTCATTTTTTCATCTCGGGTTCAATCCAAAACTAATTGGGTGATATTATTCATTTATATTCCCATAGGTCCTACAGACCGTCTAAACAACATACTAAAATTTCATTTTGATTAAGTCATTTTTACGGCAGTTATCGTGCTAACGGACAGACAGACAGAATGAACAAAGTCATAAACACTTTTCAACTTTGTTGTAAAGTGTTAAAAAAGTATGATGCTTAATTTTTAATTAGTTTGTAACTAAACAAAAACATCTATCAACAATTTTTAAATAACATTTTATATATAATAATTTTTTTTTAATTCTTAATGGTAAGATTTTTACTACTGTCCCATTCACCAGTCATTTCATACGTTAAAGAATATTTAGCCGTGACTCTAAGAATCTCATCCTAACAGCAAATTTTAATGTATTGTACGTTACCACATGTGTTGCAGTGGCCGTGCTCATGTTTATTCCATATTGTCATTTCCGGTTTAGGTTCATAGTCTTTTCATTATAATGACACTTGGCTTACCAGTATAGTCGGCAAAAAGAAAATATCCGAAAACGATTCCTGGTCCTTGGGTCACGAAGTTAAACCAAATGTATCATTGGACTTTGAGTAATATATTCTATAAAATAAATGTCCATTTAGTGGATTGTGCATTTTCAGCTGTTCTTTCATGACCGACCTTTTTTGTGTACAATGCAAATCTCATCTCTCATTATCTTTTTGTATCTTGAATTTTTGTTTGGGCTTCATTAGTTCAACTCACCTTGATGCAGAGCAAGGCGCGATCAGATGGTAGCACGTTTACAACTCTGGATGGTCCGTTAGCTCGGGCTTGAGGATATTTTTTATCTGGACTGTAGGTCCAGTTGATCCTCAAAAAATAAATATTCAAATCTTATAAAGTCACGTATATGTTGTCGAAGTGACGCCACCATTGCATTTTATTGAGCTCATTAATACCTGAATGCAATGAAAAGCAGACAATAAACTACACATTCCAGTATGCATGTCCGTATTTTTAAATGCATTATTTCATACACTGGAAGTTATGTAAAAATGATAATGAATATAGATAAAGAGGTACTTTCGGTTACTTTCTAAATATAAATTTACGTTTTTACGTTTTCTAAATATAAATTAATGCATAAGTGCAAAAATGATTTTATCTGAAAATACGTCTTGCAGTAATTGGGTTTAAATTATCTAAATCAGTGTTTCCCAAACTAGGGAACATTACCTCTGAGGGTACATGAAAGGATTCAAGAGGTAATTGACACTTGGGGAAATTGTTAAATTTATTATATTATTATGCCAAAATTATATATAATTACATAAGTTTAATAGTTTTATCTAATTAAATAAATGTATGTCTATTAGTAGGAATATCCGCCGTTACCCGGGATTTGAAATGCAAATATATGAATAAACGGCCGATTTACAAATAACACATATAACACCACTCACCTAAATTAAAAATTCTCGGGAAACTATATTTTCCTTGGATTTACAATCGTATTTTGTCATCTTTGAATATCTGGTTAAAAGATATTTTGTGTTTTTTAATTTTCCACTACAACCTATAATTTTCCCCACATATTTATATAATTTAATGAAAACAAGATTCTAGTTTAAAAACTAATGGATGAGATAGAGTTTTGAGGTTGCTTAGCGTTTTTGGGTAGTTTTAGGACGTTTTCGTCAAATATTTAGAAATCCATTTAATTCTTCGAATTTTTTAAAAGTATGCGATTCCTCAAATTGTTAGCTGTATTTAAGAAATTATAACTCGTGAGGTTTTGCGCCAAATAATAACAGTTTGGAATAAGCAAGATATGCATATGTGAAGTCACATAGAAACATGGCCAAAAAGTAGTGTATAATATTAATAAAACTATGTATTAGTCTGCAGTCTGCAGAGAATAAAGTATTGTATTATTAAAACTTCCCTCGAATTATTAGTTAGGGGTACTCTAATGAGTTTGGATCTTGAGAGGGGTATATAATAGTTTTAAGTTTTGGTAACACTGATCTAAATCAATATCTTTACTCATTAAACTTTTTTATTTGGGTATTTCACATTTTTAAATATCTAAAGCTAATAAGTTGAACATACTTTGTACGAAAGATAAGGAAGACTTAAGCAAAGTATATAAGCACTTATATGAGGAACTCTTCCCTCAAAAGAGCAGTGAGGAATTCATTCCTCTTTTGGACTTCGGATATGTTGATTCTCTTGCATTGACGAAAGGGGTCCAACGTATTCTAGGAATACTTGAATGCTGCAGTATTATTTTATTCGCGCTTATATACGTTGCTCAAATTTTCCTTATTAAAGTTATATCACTCCATGAAGACTTTGCCAATTTGATTGAGCGTGAATGCTGTTTTTGAATAAATTATTTTCGAACTTTTTGGAAATAAAATTTACAATGGAGTGACAACAATGACTTATTTTGCGCAAAGCGTATGGAAAAGAAACGTGGATTGCTATTTATAGAAATTTCTAAATAGGTGTTACTTTAAATAACTTTACAAATGCCATTTTAACATTATCCACTTTATAACATATGGCAGAAATATATTAGCTACTGCGAAACATTACAAAGTGAATAATATTTGCATATCTTCTTTTTATAGCAAATATACAATTTGAGAAAGTTTATCAGTTTGAAATATATTCATTGAGAGCAGCTGGATGTGATGGAACATTTAATGCGTGTTTTATATTTCCAGAAAATGAAATTTCAATAAACTTCTAGTTCATTTAAATTTTTAGTATTTTAAAATCGGTATAACAATCATAAAATATATATTATTCGTGTTTGTATATAGTTTTAAATTTTCGAATATTTGCACATGTAATTACTAAAAGAGTATACATAGATTGGAATATTTATATTATTTATGAGTTTCTTTTTGAAGTTATGGATTTAATATTATAAAGTTAGAAATATTTAACACAATAAAACAGGTTTAACTGTGTGTGTGTGTGTGTATCTATCTTGTCTGTAACGCAGAATACAAACCTCGTACAGCGGCAAAACTTGCTACACAGGTACTTCAGCGACCCGCACAATGCATCTTTGTGAGGTAGTTTTAAAAATCAAAATCAGTTTAAAATTTATGACCTTTATCGTATCTTTCTGCCATTTCGTCAGAACAAATCTATTCATTTATTGCTTCTGCAGACGCTATTTCAGAGGTGTTTTGAATAAATGGCAGAAACAGCTGTTTCCAAACCAAGTGGATTTAATTTATCCATTTTCTAACTTTACGAAGAGTTCGTTCTATTTTTTAAACTTCGTATTATATAATCATTATGAGTGCTTTGTTAAAAATCCACTTCAATTGAATGAGAACTCGTTTAGATAACAATGATATTGTAATTTTACTTCTGGGATAAGGGAAATTTTATTCTTTCTGCGATTTAATGAATTTTTATTGTGTTCCAAAAATCATTCCCATCGTTCTTCCAAAGATCGGCAATATAGCGCTTATTTAGTGCATATCAAAGGAACTTATTTAGGGCATATTATACCCCCGTGGTGCAACTGACCTGGCTGCGTAAGGAGAAAATGAAGCGAGGGAAAGATTATAATTTAAAACAGACGATTTGGATATTGAGCGGTATTATCTGTATCTGTATTATTTAAGTATTGGGCGCTTTGTTAGGATCCGGGCAATTCATTCTAGTAAAAAATAAAACAAATTGATCTATATACTCTTTAGATCTTTGAGTATACAATAACATGATTTGGATGTTGTTTGCTCACTTATATAGAAAATTATTATTCAATAACTACGTTACTTTAAAAACATTGAAAGACTTAGCCTCCTAAAATAGCTTTTCAATGTTTGTTCCTTAAATTTATCCTAATACTTATATTTCCTGAACAAAATCAAATTTCTTAAAATTTCGTTTTACAATAAACTGACTTATGACTTCCCCATGTGTTTCTATTTACTTCTAAATATAAATTTTGCCGTATTCTTTGAAGGAAAAATAATGTATGTTTCTAAATCTTATTTAAAAGCAAATGGACATTGTGGTATACCAAGAAAATTTATTTTTACTCTAAATATATACATTTGGATTTACTCATACTGCTACATAAAGAATTGTTTGCTTGAAATCTAGAAAATTTTGATTTTATGATTTTGATGCATATAAATGTATATAAATATATATATATATACATATATGCAATTAAAGATCTCAAAGATAATACTTTTCACACTTTTGAAAATATGCCCTGCTGTTTATGTGCATATATAGAACGCACATTTTATTATGAAATTGAACTTACTCGTAGGTTCATTTTTAGGACCATAAGAGCTATATTGAATTTTTGTAATCCATATGATTGGAACACAATTCGCAATTCATGATTTTCATAGCACAATTTCCTATGAAGAGCAAAAATAATTGCCCGAACTATGATATTACTATATAAAAAGTTCGCTCAATCTGCTGATATAAATATATCAAACATAAAAAGTTAAATTAGTACCGCATACGATACGTTGATCAAAGGTATCATCTGATTTTAGAGGCAGAATTTAATCTCCATCTTTCGAACAAAAGCAGTTCAGTGTCCCCAGTCGAAGTCGAACTCTCTTTTCTTTAACTCGGTTGGCTGCGTCTTTTTGAATTGAAGGAGGCGGTTAGCTTTCTCTCGCAAAAGCGTTTGAAAATATTAGTCAAATGTATTGTTACTAACGAAGTTGGTAATTTTCATGTAGTATTAGAGATAGGGATTTGCTAGAGAAATATATTTTAATTTAATTTGATTGCTTACACACAGTTATTTTGTTCTGCAGAAGGAAACTAATTTGAGTATACAAAATGATTTTTTCTACGTAATCAATTTTTGTATAGTGTAATAACAACGATTTTGAAATATCAGATAGTACTACAGTAAGTGCAAAGTAATGGTAGACGGAAATATCATTTTTGGAATATATTCAACGAATTTGTAGATCGTGGAGAAAAAGTTTGAGACTATTTTGGATCAGCCAAGTTAGCAAAGTTCCAAAATGGCAAACTCAAAGAATGTCCCGATAAACTCACATAACCGAAATTAAAGCCTTTTTGGCCCTAGTAGCCACTACAGGAAAACATTAAAGCCACTACAGGAACACTACATGTTCCTTTAAAGGTGACAACAGAAGAGCTTCTCTGGAATTCGTCTTATCGGCAGCTATTAACCTCACTATGTCGATCGGCCGATACACAGACTAGACGTGGTATCATAAACTGAAACTTGCACCTTGCTAAAGATTATACATAACCTGCAGAAACTACTATAAATATTTAGGTTTATTGCAGAAGTGCAACTTTTATACAAAAGGCATAACACGAAATGTTCCAAAAGATTGGTAGTAAGCACGAAAGTCTAAAAAATAGCAACTAACGAACTAGCAACCGCAACAATTCGTCCTCTCTGTTAACAAGTTTCGAAAATAACTGTGTCGAAATAAAATGCAGTGTTGTTGAAAGATAAGAACCCGAGTTGCCAAATTAACACGGTCAAAGTTCTGCAGAAAAATGATTCATATTTGCAAAATATAGAGTATTGCATTACTCCGCATGGAGGGAAACATTTCAAACTGTGCGTTGATGCCGTTTCCAGTTGCGATTTTAAGATCTTCATAAATAGCAAGTGAAATAGCATCAATATTCAATATGGTGTTAGCTGAAGTTTTTGAAAAGCAGATCTTTAGAAACCATTGAAGAAAATAATATAGCAGAGGTAACTTGTAACCTAAAAGAGACATGAGGTATCAAAAGAATGGGAATTTTAGGATGGATAATAGAAGCAATGATTTTAATAAATTCTCAAGTTAAAAGTAATTACAAATTACAAAAATGAGCAATTTTATATCACTTAATTGTACAAATGAAATGAGGAGAGAAAAATTATTTAGAAGAAAAATATTAATTAAATAATCAATAAAAAAACTGAATCTAAATTAAGAAATTGTTAACATAAATTTGTTAGCCAGATAAACTAGCTTAAGATCTACTTAAATTATTTCTAAAATTATAGGAGCTTAATCAACTTAACATAATTCTTTTGATTGAATTATGTTTCGGTATGCAGCACTGTAATGTGATTAAAAACACAAAATTTGAAATAAAAGTAATAGATCATCGAAATCAACAATGTCTTGTCAAGGTCAGTATGGACCCTTAACCTTCTTTAGAAATTTCTTCCAGGCTTGACTTTTTGAGGCAATCGTTTTCCAGTTTAGTCTAGCTAGCAATAGATTATTCGTAAATTATGTAATTGCATCATTATAAATATAAATCGCAATAAAAGAATATGCAGGTTAAATTTTTACTAGGTAAAATTATCGTCATCCTGCTTTTGAATTGTAATGAATGACGCAGTTAAATGCATAGACAGAGATAAATACTCCACTGCAACATTAGTACAAAAAATGTTAAAATATGGGAAAATTTAAATAAATGCTTATCTAATGTTATTCGGTGAAAATGTTATCAGGTTTATTTAAACGAATATGTTTTTGTAATAAGAGGATATTCAGGATATCAGTTTGCAGTATTTGGAGAGATGCCCGTCTGTCTGTGGTCGATTTGTTTTGTGCACGATAGCTGCTACAAATATTAATAGATTTTTAGAAACTTTACATTCGGCTTTGTTAATTAAAATAGTTTAGAGCTAGATATTACTGTGCGCCCAGTAGACATTTATTCAGTGTTAATATTACAAATATTTACGATATACAACTGCGAAACAAAGCGCAGACTCGTAGACGCCAGTTTACGACAGACCTGCACGGGGAGGTCGTGACGGCAATTAATTCAGTGCACATAATTTACAGGTGTGGTTGGGTTAAAATTCTCCTTGAGGCTAAGTCTGAAACCAAGCAGATTAGATTGTAAGATGGCAAATGAAGAAATGTTGGTGTATCGCCCTGAGGATCAACCAATAGGATACGGAGGGCGTATCTGGACATCAGGGAAATTGATGTGGCAACAAGCAGAAAAAGTTCAACATATATGTAATCAAATTACATATATGTAAAAAATTACCGGCCGGCTAATCGGTTGCTCATGTCCCTGTTGACGAGCCGGTCGGCCTGGGTCTTCAACATATATGTAATCAAATTAAGAATGACGGCGAGATAGCGCTGTGACTAGAATGACAGTCTAACATGGACAAGAGTATGCTTCATAGAATTGAGGCAATGACTCAAAGAGTGATGTGCAAGAGATTGAGAGGCGATGCGGGCCAAGAAGGTGGTTTTTCGACAATTAGCGTCCAACCGTCCAGTATCAGTGGCATTCGACAATTAGAGTGTGTTTCGGTTACCATGACAAACAGCAATGAATATCCAATACTGTCTTTTAATATCCAAGACGACAAACAGAGGTATGTGCAAATCTGCATTAAAAATTTGGTCATATACATGATTTTGGACAAATTGAACCCTGGTCTCACACGTGCAGGTTCTCCTCCTTACTAGTGTTTACAAAAGTAAAATAAGTTTAATCGTAATCATAATATGGGTAATAAATAATGGTTATTTTTAAAAGATAAAATTGGGGAATTCAATTATGTAGTATGTTAATCAATAATTGTATTTTAGGAATACAAACAAAGAATTAATGGCGAGCTATTGCGGTAAATTCAATTATGCTCTTAATGTTTAGCTTCACTAATAATTTTTGTGCACCACAATAACATTTTTTTAGATTCGAGAGAAAACATTGAAATTTATTCTAAATTTTCTATTTCCGTAACATAGGACAAAAATTGCATCATAGAACAAAATTTAACATAGTCATGAAGAAATGCCGCAATGCAATATTTGTATTAGGGACATTATTAGCCCCTCTCGAGAGGCAGTTACCCCCCAGGGAATATATTATCAAACTTATTATCAATTGTAAGATTTTTTCAAGCCCTTTAAAATGAAGGGCATCATTCTATAATTATGATCATTTGAAACAACCGTACAGATTTTTAAAATTTTTCTTGTGCAATTTACAATAATAATAGTAAAATTTTCTTGTAAAATTTGCAAACATAATAATAAAAATAAATGTTGCTTAAAATGGAATCTTGTATGAGTCGAGATACTAGATTCTAGTCGAGTCGAAATACTAGATTCTAGTCGAGTCGAGATACTAGATTCTAGTTGAGTCGAGATATTAGATTCTAGTTGAGTCGAGATACTAGATTCTAGTCGAATCGAGATACTAGATTCTAGTCGAGTCGAGATACTAGATTCTAGTCGAGACGAGATACTAGATTCTAGTTGAGTCGAGATACTAGATTATAGTCCAGTCGAAATACTAGATTCTAGTCGAGTCGAGATACTAGATTCTAGTGAGTCGAGATACTAGATTCTAGTCGAGTCGAGATACTAGATTCTAGTTGAGTCGAGATACTAGATTCTAGTCGAGTCGAGATACTAGATTCTAGTCGAGTCGAGATACTAGATTCTAGTCGAGTCGAGATACTAGATTCTAGTTAATTAAAATTGTTGTATAACAGAGAAGTTGATTTCCGATATTTCAATGTTTATTACTTATTGAGATGATTTTTGAGGTCACCGTAATTTAATCTCAATGAAATTATGTTGCGTTCATCATACGTGCGTTCACCATTAAGGTGCAAACGGAGTATTCGCCATATCTTCATTTACCTGAAATCATAACTAGAATAAATAGTTTTTAACATATTTTAATTTAAATAAATAATTTTTACTGGTTTGAAATTTTTTTGCTGCAAAAATAAATAAATAAATAAATAAAAACTATATAAAACACAACAAATGATTTGTATTCAAACACTAAAAATATATTCTCTGGCAAATTATACTTTAGTAAATATGTTTGTTCATGTTTTCAGAAACGAAATTACAATAAGGTAAAATGCATAAAATAGCTATATAAGATTCTTCAATGATTCGTAATGATGAATTATAGTTATGCTTGTATGGTAAAATATGTTCAACAAAAAGTGCATGCATAGGTTCACTTGATGCTGTTGGCTGTGTCCCTCAAAATGTTAAAAGTTGTATTTTATGGCTATGCAAAAAATATATTGCGAGTGTTTTTTCTAGTAAGAAAGTTTTCTTTGATAAGACAAAAATATTCTTTAAACACTGAAACTTTTGCAATAAATATTTATCTTTTCATCTAGAAACTTTATATTCTATCGACAGTTGATTTTATGATTTTGAAACAAAAGATTATAGTTAAATTGTTGAATCCTATTTTTATTTATTTTTAACACGATTTTATGTCCATTTTCAATTTATTTCTCAATTCACATCAAGTATAATACTCATTTTTGCATTTCCTATTTTTAATTAACTACAATATTTTACATCGTCTTAAGTTAAATTCAATTTTAACGTCCGATTTGAACCCTTTCCGTGATTGACTTGTGAGTGTGAATTTCACTGAAATTCTAAAACTGACGGCTCTTCAAGTGCAAATATTTAATCTACAACAATGACAGACTGCTGGATTGTAGGAAGTGACAGCTTTTAATATTTTAAAAGAGTCTGCCCAGTCAGCGTCGCTTTAAGGAAGTAATGATTATATTTCATTATTAGTAAAATCTTCTTCCGTCTTATACGGTATTTATTTCTTTAAGTCAAATATTTCAAATTGTTTCCGGGAGAACTGTATTTTAGTCCTCTAACTTGAACCCGTCTCCGTATATTCTTTTTAAAAGTATTTGAATTACATGAATCGTTTAAAATACAACAGCTCCTCAAACCCAAATATTTACTTTTCCCATGATCTCAGTGGCAATAATGCCGTGATTGAAATGTAACAACTCTTAGTATTTAAGAATATTTTTATTCATTAAAGATTTAACAAAATAAGTGTATTATCAAGAAATAGTTTTAAATATATATTAGATTCAAATAAAGACTTTGACAATTGAAAAAGGGGAAAGTGATGGAATGACCTGTTGATTTCATAATCAAAATTACAGAGACAAATTAAACAACCAAGTTCCCTAAAATAGCGTTCAGGCAGAAGTCCATTTATGTCAGACAATTATTTTCTTCGAACATTAGATTTCGCCATTTGTGTGGATATGCGTCTGGAAAAATCAAACTTTTGCCTTAAAACAACGCCGTATCCTCTGTAGAATCAAAAAGTATTATCTAAGGTAAGACATACCTAAGTTTTGGAATCCAGTTATTTTTACTTCTCCATAGGAATAATATGGGATAAAATTGTTTGTCGTAGCACCTCAAAGGTGAAAATCGGAGAAAGAACACTGTAATCTTTCTAACGACCTCTTCAGTTAGGAGGATGGAAGTAGATGTCTTAAAAAGTAAATCTTTATATGCTGGCTGAAAGAAGGTTTTCGATTTTTGCGAATCATCAGATCATTACGAATCATCAGATTCATTTCGAATCATCAGATCAGTGCGTATGATATGAGAAACCTGATATTTAAGCAGGATTTTGATACAAATTAACAAAAATAGTACGGAATAGGAAAAACGTACTTTGAAACAGGAACGGTAGTTTTCATTAAAATTGTCATTCTTTGAATAGGGATTTACCCCAGAATCCTCTCCCTCTTTATCTCTCTAAGAACACTATGATGTATACTGACAAAGATGTTTTTAATGACGACTGTCCGTCATCTAGGTCCTAGGAGAATGATGTCATATTTTAGTGAGATATATTTGAGGTTAGGATCTCGGAACCGTAATTCTTTATAAAAGATTGCATTTGCATTTGTTTCGGACGCCCACTTCTTGATGGGTCGATTCACAAAATAAAGTCCAGATTCTTTGTCTCTCCAGATGAGAAGTGGAGTTCGATAATCCCCTGTGTTGACACTGCAATGTAAATAAACGGGAAAGCTTCTTCTCTAGGGTCCACGAGATTTACTTAATCATCTGCGTTGATAGTTGATGTAACACGTTAGTGCGTTGATGTCACGCAATTGGTGCTTGCAGACATTTGAGTGTCATGTGGTGCGTGTCTCGTGAGAAAACACACTACATGTCTGTCCAGTTTTTGCTTCTAGTATTTTTGCAAATTCTCTCTTCTTAATATCCCAAACGCTCATGCGACATTACTCATATAAAGTAGAATCAAAAGGTACCCAACACATGCTTATTGTTACGACGTATCCTTAGATATCGTGGGTGTACCTTCAGGATACAAGAATGAGTACCAATTTCGGGTAATTAATATATTTACAAGAGCAGAGTAAACAGGAATAATATACAGCAAACAACTCGATAATTATAAGATCACTAAACAGCTGTCAAATACAATAAAACAGCAATTAAATGCTCCACTAATTTTACAAAACAGCCGACACTATACTCAAAATACTGATGTACCTCACAATTCAACGTAGCTCCTATTACGTCAACTTCTCTCTAACTGAGCAATGAATCCTTTTATATACTCTCTGTAAAAACTTCCAAAAGGGGCTGGTATCTCTTATTCAGTATTTCTAAAAAGTTTAGTACCTTCTGAAAATTGCCAAGTTTGCAATGAATCGCCAAATCTGACAATCCTGCATCGAGTGTTCAAATATGTCAGCCCTACATTAACTTAATAAGAATGGCTGCCTGTAAATTTAATTTTCCTTTCTGGTTCTCAAAAGAGTCTCAATTTTGCATGTTTGTAACAATATTAACATCATTATCTTCAAACAAAAGGTTACACACGCAGAAAAGTATGAATTAAACACTTGTTTCGGACCCAATTTTTTACGATGAATTTAGTAAGACCAGCACCATAGATCTTGGACTAACCGTTCTGGAAGTATTCTAGTTTCTCATAGATTTGCCACTTAGAGTCTTTATTACATTCAGTCATCAAATAAAAACAAAAACTGAATTCAGTAAAAAACGAAATATAACGAAAACTGCAAATTCAGTGTAATTTCGTGCAATTAAACTCGATTTAATGAATTGTGAAAAAAATAAAGAAAAAATGAATTTTTGTTTGTAGCGAAACTCATGTGCTGGCCACATCAGATATTTGGATCACCACTGCATATTCAAAATAAGTTGGCATATTATATTTTTTGGTTAAAACTAAATTTAAAAATAGAAAACCTGATCACGATAATTTTAATAGAAACACAATTTTGATTAATTACTGATAAAAGTAAAATCTAATTTTACCTTACTTAGAAACGCGATGGATAGCTCAAATAAAATAACTAATTATTTGTAATCAGGCATTTAAAATATCTAATTGCGGATACTATATAATATAGATAAAACTAAAAAGAAAGGATCTTCGGTTTCACAAATTCCCTTAAATTCTTTAGAATTACAAACAGTGATTCATTGTCTACGCTATTTTATATCTGCAAATGTAATCCACTTATACATACACAATTAATTAATCTGTAAAACTATTCATTGATCCAATTAGTTTTAATTATATTAAATTGGTTCTTCGTGATTTTATAGTAGGGTTGATGTGATATTAATTGCATGTAGAATTTTTACATTCCTTCCCTTACATGGAAGGAAGAATAGTGTGGTGGTATCAGAAATAAAATTAATGGATTTTGTTGGATCTACAGTTTTTGAGAAACGCTCAGCATGTTTTGAACGTTCTATAGTTAATATTAATTCTGATTGTCAACCTTTTATCCAGTGATATATCTGTCTTTTAGCATGATATCCCTCGATAGGATTTGAATTTGAGGACAATTGTGACAGTAAATAAAAAATACATTATTTAGGGTATTGGTGGGTTTGAGACAAAAATAAATTTATTCGACACGATAAATAAGGATTATATTTATATTTCTTCATCAAGATTATTTATAGGTAAAATTTCTGGTCTTCTAGTTAGGGGTAGAAGTGACGCAAGATATTTTATTTATGAACCTTGAGCGGACAATATACTGTTGGCATCGGCGAAAAGCAGTAGGTACTTATAGTTCCATGTCTATGGTGCTGAATGTCTGCCTTTACTTTTGCTATCTGCCCTTGCTTGGAGACGGAAGTGCGGACTTGACCTACCTCTCGGTTTACAGGTTTAGTTCCGTATCCCTAAGGACATACGGACCCACATGTTTAACGTGATTGTACTCCGCGTGAACACGGCGACAGTTTTTTAACAGCGGAGGTAATCGAACCAGGGTCTACCGAGTGCAATTTCCGCGCGCTAACCAGTGGGCTACCGCACCCACAATGTTTGCCTTGGCTCATAAAGCTTCCATAATTTTAGAGAGGGAGCATTGGAGGCTTGCGAGGTGACACAAAGGAAGCAGGATATGTGCTGATTCACTTAAAGTTATCGGCTGAATGGATTATTATTATTTAGCAAATTTTTCAGACTCTTTTAGCTATTTGTAGATAATATTTGACAACACTTATGCTAGTAGTCTGATATGTTTTGGTGATGTACGCTGTAAAGGAGGAAGGGAAATCTCGTCACTGAATCTGCTTCATCCAATCCTGAAGTCACGAGTCGCCGCTGAGAGGGAGACACAAACTAACATTGGGTCACGTTCTCTTATTTAGAATTGCATATGTTGTAGAGAGACTCATTAAACGATTGGGTCACGTTAGTTGTGAGAATAATATAACGACTGAGTCTCGTTTGTTGGAAAACTCTTATTACGATTGGGCCACGTTCAAAATGGGGAACCATTTGGAAAAATATGAAGACAGACAAACATCAGTCTAGAGCGATGCCTATATTTTCAATGGGATTTTGGCAAAACTACTCATTAAAATTTCATGAAATTCTGTACAGCTGACGATGAGACAAATAAACAGATTTTCAAAATTATTTATAAAGATTATTTCCATAGATTTATATTATTTATATAGATTATTAAAAAACAAATTTTAAACGCATCAATGAATGCAATTATTTTGATTCATTCAGTTAATGTGTGTAAATACACTCAATGTTAAAACCTTTTAAATTTTTAATAAATGTCAAGCTATCTTCTTTCTGTATAGAATTGATCAATATGGAAATTATCATTGTATTTCAATGGAAATTGTGCTATGGGAATCTTAAGCATCAAATAACTGATGCTCTGATTATGCAAATGACAAATTATTTTATCTAGTTTCAATTTTCACTTTCTTATGCTATGTAATATAGAATAAAGAAAGTATTATTTTCACGAAAATTTTCGAATTCAAAATTTTTATGCAATTTATGTTTGAAGAAATATAGAACATATTATGACTAATTTTGGAGCCATATCCGTCTGTCTGTATGTATGTCAACACGATAGTCGCCACAAATATTGATGGATATTCACGAAGTTTTATGTCCGACTTTGTTATCAAAAAATCTTGAACTGGTTATATTTTTTTTTTAAATTCAGACGAAAACTTCGAAATTTATTCGAAGTTATATATATTTTTTAACACGGCAGCATAGGGCGAAATGTTGCGTAATAATGAATAAAAGAGGTTATTTAGGGCTCAATGATCATGAGAATTCATAGTTTCAATCATTGTTGTGGAAAAATAGCCGCGAAACAATTTTTTTCGTGACGTTGGTTAGAGACCTCAGATGGGTGGGGGACAAGTTTTACCTCTCCCCCGGTGTATTTTGTCAAGTATGGAAGTATAGTATCAATCGAAATATATTCCAAACCTTTTAAAGTAAAGGGTAACACGCTACCATTGTAATCATATAAACCCATTGTACGATTTTCCAAAATTTTAATTATAAATTTTTGTTGAAAAGCACAAAGAAAAAAACACCTACTAAAAATGAATTCTGGTGTGAAAAAGTCGAGTTGAGCCACGCACCAGTTAATTTGCACAGATTAGCTACACATGACATTTCACACACTTTACCGGTCGTCCAAATAGTTGCTCAAGTCCTCAGGATGAGTCGGACGGTCTGGGTCTTCAACATGATATTTCGCAGCAATAAGGGTATTCCTTCTTGAGTTACGAAATCCAAACCTCAGTTTCACACACAAACATATACATAGACAAGCGGATATCTTTCTGAAAGCATTAATAATGTGCCCTGGTTTAAAATTCTACTTTTAGTCAAAATATCCAATTCAAAACTTTCGCGGAAACAGGTTTTTTAAAAGACAATGATTTCAAAAAGTAAAAATGGTGTATTTATGGAAAGAAATCATGGAAGTCCATGTATGTTGAAATCTGGCTTTATATTCTTAAACCATTTCTCTTTTGATATCAACTTGCTATTTGAGATTTTTGTGTCTTTGTCTTTTATCCTTGAAAGTTCAAATCAAAACTTCCGCGTCTTAATTCATGTGGATTTCCATCAAGTCATATTTCGTTTTTCGGACTAAAAATACAGAATTCGTCGTCTGTTTTTATTTAAGCATTACTTTAGAATACAGTTAAACCCTCATTTATATGACCTTTGTGTCACCTTCGTATATAATCTTTGTGTTACCTTCGTATATAATCTTTGTGTTACCTTCGTGTATATGGCATTTGTTTCACCTTCATGCATATGACCTCTGTGTGATCTTCGTGCATATGACCTTTGTGTCACCTTCGTGTATATGAACTTCGTGTCACCTTCGTGTATATGAACTTTATGTCACCTTAGTGTGTATGACCTTCGTGCCTAACTATTTTTGGACGACGTTTCTTTTAAAGAAATTACATCATATATAGCAATGTAAAAGAATTCCATAAGTTGTATCTGACAACAAATCTACAGCAGAATTTTCAATTTTATACATATTAGATTGTGCGAATTTCAGGCAGGAGATTGAATATATATTTTGTTTTGGGATATTTTGGAACAACTTTTTTTTACCTTTATCATGTATATGAAAATATATTTTAATCTTGACATTCAATATCGAAAGGCTTCGAGCCAAAGGAATGCAAAGTACAAAATGCAGTAGAAAATAAGAAATTGTGTTTACATACCATTTGAAGAAGAACATATATAGCATTTCGTGCCAGTGTAATATTAATGTTTCATACTTGAGCATAGAGATTGTATTTCTCAGGAATCGAGGCATGGAGTTTTGAATTCCAGAATATAACTGCAAAAAGTACATTTAAAGAAGGCTGAATAAAATAATTAATAAATGAATGCATAAATTGCTTCCCATTTTATGTTTGGGTGCATTATATAAGCAAACAAAAGAAAAACTCCATTTTTAAAGTACCTTCCTTTATTATTTGTTTGTAACTTAAATGCAAAAAATAATTGTTTTTATTAAAATGTTTTATTAAAATATTTTTATTAAAATGTTTTTATTAAAATGTATTTAACATATAAGAAAAACTTGAGCAACGTATTTAAGCAAAAATAATATAATAATGCAGCATACAACATTATTCGAGGATGCGCTGGGTTACCTTCGCTAGTGCAAGAGAACCAACAAATTCGAAATTAAAAAGACGAAATGGACCTTTTTGACATCAGGTTTGTTGGTTTTCTTACACTACCGAAGGATAGCTAGCGTATCATCAAAACAACTATATACTGCATTATTATTTTATTTGTGCTTAAATGCTTCTTAAGTTTTCCTTATCCTATACAGAAAGTGTTTTTACCTATGTATTTAATTCATTTATGAAAGACAACGACTTACCAAATTTGGATTTTCTAGTTGCTCCGGATCTTGAATTATTCCCAAAACCCGAACTTATTCCTGTGGCGGGCCAGAGCAAGCAAGTCTGATAAGGTTCGAATCCAAAGAATTAAACTATGCAACAAAAGATAAGAACACACACACCATATATGGATTTTCTAGCTGTTTTGGTTCTCGAATTATTCTCTACAAACGGGTCCTATCCTGTAGCGGACTTAGCACCGGATGGTTCGATAAAGTTCAATCTCCAAAAGAGTAAAATGCACCAGTAAAGACAGCGATATACTTAATTTCATGATAATATGATTAATAGAACTTAATTAGTAAAAGCATCAAAGATTTGATCACACTGACAAAAAATCCCCAGAACAAGTTTAATAAAATATTGTAAAAATAAATAGAAATTAAATTTGTTGCATTTGCCCTGAGTAGAATAAAATTATTCGGAATTTGAGCTACTTATAGCAATTGTTTTAAAGGAAAAGTGATCATTACATGGTAGCAGTATATTATGTGTGAAAATGATAGTTTTAATGTCGCTGTGGATGTAAAGGGTATTAATATTTTCGCTTTCAAGGGTGACTTATAATCCTTACAGAATTATCCCAGACTTTTCGCGCTAAAATATACTCTTTAATTAATTTAATAATGATTCAAAGGTTTATAAAAAATATTAATTTTATTTTTATTTCTTTAAGTAAGGTTTTAAAAGTTCAA